>OY743227.1:53641122-53806742 GCA_963555765.1 Orthonevra nobilis
GCACTTTTTTTGTGAAATAAGAGAAAACGTGAAAAAAGCTATGAATGTTCATGTTTATGCAATTCTAAGCACAAGTTCACAAAATTTGATTAAAACAACCGATTTTTGTTGAAGATATGGAAGTTTGAAAATCAGGTGTTTTTTGCGAAATTTTGCTGGACTATAGCCCATGATTTCAAAATGCACTTTTTGTGAAATTATAGAAAACGTGAAAAAGCTATAAATGTTCATTACTATGCAATTCTAAGCACAAGTTCACAAAATTTGATTAAAACAACCGATTTTTGTCGAAGATATGGAAGTTTGAAAATCAGGTGTTTTTTGCGAAATTTTGCTGGACTATAGCCCATGATTTCAAAATGCACTTTTTTTATGAAATAAGAGAAAACGTGAAAAAAGTTATGAATGTTCATGTTTATGCAATTCTTAGCACAAGTTCACAAAATTTGATTAAAACAACCGATTTTTGTCGAAGATATGGAAGTTTGAAAACCAGGTGTTTTTTGCGAAATTTTGCTGGACTATAGCCCATGATTTCAAAATGCACTTTTTTTGTGAAATAAGAGAAAACGTGAAAAAAGCTATGAATGTTCATGTTTATGCAATTTTAAGCACAAGTTCACAAAATTTGATTAAAACAACCGATTTTTGTCGAAGGTATGGAAGTTTGAAAATCAGGTGCTTTTTGCGAAATTTTGATGGACTATAGCCCACGATTTCTAAATGCACTTTTTTTGCGAAATTTGTGAAAAAGCTATAAATGTTCATTACTATGCAATTCTAAGCACAAGTTCACAAAATTTGATTAAAACAACCGATTTTTGTTGAAGATATGTATGTTTGAAAATCAGGTGTTTTTTGCGAAATTTTGCTGGACTATAGCCCATGATTTCAAAATGCAATTTTTTTGTGAAATAAGAGAAAACGTGAAAAAAGCTATGAATGTTCATGTTTATGCAATTCTAAGCACAAGTTCACAAAATTTGATTAAAACAACCGATTTTTGTCGAAGATATGGAAGTTTGAAAATCAGGTGTTTTTTGCGAAATTTTGCTGGACTATAGCCCATGATTTTTAAATGCACTTTTTTTGCGAAATTTGTGAAAATGTGAAAAAGCTATAAATGTTCATTACTATGCAATTCTTAGCACATGTTCACAAAATTTGATTAAAACAACCGATTTTTGTCGAAGATATGGAAGTTTGAAAATCAGGTGTTTTTTGCGAAATTTTGCTGGAATATAGCCCATGATTTCAAAATGCACTTTTTTTGTGAAATAAGAGAAAACGTGAAAAAAGCTATGAATGTTCATGTTTATGCAATTCTAAGCACAAGTTCACAAAATTTGATTAAAACAACCGATTTTTGTCGAAGATATGGAAATTTGAAAATCAGGTGTTTTTTGCGAAATTTTGATGGACTATAGCCTATCATTTCAAAATGCACTTTTTTTGTGAAATTTGTGAAAAAGCTATAAATGTTCATTACTATGCAATTCTAAGCACAAGTTCACAAAATTTGATTAAAACAACCGATTTTTGTCGAAGATATGGAAGTTTGAAAATCAGGTGTTTTTTGCGAAATTTTGCTGGCCTATAGCCCATGATTTCAAAATGCACTTTTTTTGTGAAATAAGAGAAAACGTGAAAAAAGCTATGAATGTTCATGTTTATGCAATTCTAAGCACAAGTTCACAAAATTTGATTAAAACAACCGATTTTTGTCGAAGATATGGAAATTTGAAAATCAGGTGTTTTTTGCGAAATTTTGATGGACTATAGCCCATCATTTCAAAATGCACTTTTTTTGTGAAATTTGTGAAAAAGCTATAAATGTTCATAACTATGCAATTCTAAGCACAAGTTCACAAAATTTGATTAAAACAACCGATTTTTGTTGAAGATATGGAAGTTTGAAAATCAGGTGTTTTTTGCGAAATTTTGCTGGACTATAGCCCATGATTTCAAAATGCACTTTTTGTGAAATTATAGAAAACGTGAAAAAGCTATAAATGTTCATTACTATGCAATTCTAAGCACAAGTTCACAAAATTTGATTAAAACAACCGATTTTTGTCGAAGATATGGAAGTTTGAAAATCAGGTGTTTTTTGCGAAATTTTGCTGGCCTATAGCCCATGATTTCAAAATGCACTTTTTTTGTGAAATAAGAGAAAACGTGAAAAAAGCTATTGAATGTTCATGTTTATGCAATTCTAAGCACAAGTTCACAAAATTTGATTAAAACAACCGATTTTTGTCGAAGATATGGAAATTTGAAAATCAGGTGTTTTTTGCGAAATTTTGATGGACTATAGCCCATCATTTCAAAATGCACTTTTTTTGTGAAATTTGTGAAAAAGCTATAAATGTTCATTACTATGCAATTCTAAGCACAAGTTCACAAAATTTGATTAAAACAACCGATTTTTGTTGAAGATATGGAAGTTTGAAAATCAGGTGTTTTTTGCGAAATTTTGCTGGACTATAGCCCATGATTTCAAAATGCACTTTTTGTGAAATTATAGAAAACGTGAAAAAGCTATAAATGTTCATTACTATGCAATTCTAAGCACAAGTTCACAAAATTTGATTAAAACAACCGATTTTTGTCGAAGATATGGAAGTTTGAACATCAGGTGTTTTTTGCGAAATTTTGCTGGCCTATAGCCCATGATTTCAAAATGCACTTTTTTTGTGAAATAAGAGAAAACGTGAAAAAAGCTATAAATGTTCATTACTATGCAATTCTAAGCACAAGTTCACAAAATTTGATTAAAACAACCGATTTTTGTCGAAGATATGGAAGTTTGAAAATCAGGTGTTTTTTGCGAAATTTTGCTGGACTATAGCCCATGATTTCAAAATGCACTTTTTTTATGAAATAAGAGAAAACGTGAAAAAAGCTATGAATGTTCATGTTTATGCAATTCTTAGCACAAGTTCACAAAATTTGATTAAAACAACCGATTTTTGTCGAAGATATGGAAGTTTGAAAACCAGGTGTTTTTTGCGAAATTTTGCTGGACTATAGCCCATGATTTCAAAATGCACTTTTTTTGTGAAATAAGAGAAAACGTGAAAAAAGCTATGAATGTTCATGTTTATGCAATTTTAAGCACAAGTTCACAAAATTTGATTAAAACAACCGATTTTTGTCGAAGGTATGGAAGTTTGAAAATCAGGTGCTTTTTGCGAAATTTTGATGGACTATAGCCCATGATTTCTAAATGCACTTTTTTTGCGAAATTTGTGAAAAAGCTATAAATGTTCATTACTATGCAATTCTAAGCACAAGTTCACAAAATTTGATTAAAACAACCGATTTTTGTTGAAGATATGTATGTTTGAAAATCAGGTGTTTTTTGCGAAATTTTGCTGGACTATAGCCCATGATTTCAAAATGCACTTTTTTTGTGAAATAAGAGAAAACGTGAAAAAAGCTATGAATGTTCATGTTTATGCAATTCTAAGCACAAGTTCACAAAATTTGATTAAAACAACCGATTTTTGTCGAAGATATGGAAGTTTGAAAATCAGGTGTTTTTTGCGAAATTTTGCTGGACTATAGCCCATGATTTTTAAATGCACTTTTTTTGCGAAATTTGTGAAAATGTGAAAAAGCTATAAATGTTCATTACTATGCAATTCTTAGCACAAGTTCACAAAATTTGATTAAAACAACCGATTTTTGTCGAAGATATGGAAGTTTGAAAATCAGGTGTTTTTTGCGAAATTTTGCTGGAATATAGCCCATGATTTCAAAATGCACTTTTTTTGTGAAATAAGAGAAAACGTGAAAAAAGCTATGAATGTTCATGTTTATGCAATTCTAAGCACAAGTTCACAAAATTTGATTAAAACAACCGATTTTTGTCGAAGATATGGAAATTTGAAAATCAGGTGTTTTTTGCGAAATTTTGATGGACTATAGCCCATCATTTCAAAATGCACTTTTTTTGTGAAATTTGTGAAAAAGCTATAAATGTTCATTACTATGCAATTCTAAGCACAAGTTCACAAAATTTGATTAAAACAACCGATTTTTGTCGAAGATATGGAAGTTTGAAAATCAGGTGTTTTTTGCGAAATTTTGCTGGCCTATAGCCCATGATTTCAAAATGCACTTTTTTTGTGAAATAAGAGAAAACGTGAAAAAAGCTATGAATGTTCATGTTTATGCAATTCTAAGCACAAGTTCACAAAATTTGATTAAAACAACCGATTTTTGTCGAAGATATGGAAATTTGAAAATCAGGTGTTTTTTGCGAAATTTTGATGGACTATAGCCCATCATTTCAAAATGCACTTTTTTTGTGAAATTTGTGAAAAAGCTATAAATGTTCATAACTATGCAATTCTAAGCACAAGTTCACAAAATTTGATTAAAACAACCGATTTTTGTTGAAGATATGGAAGTTTGAAAATCAGGTGTTTTTTGCGAAATTTTGCTGGACTATAGCCCATGATTTCAAAATGCACTTTTTGTGAAATTATAGAAAACGTGAAAAAGCTATAAATGTTCATTACTATGCAATTCTAAGCACAAGTTCACAAAATTTGATTAAAACAACCGATTTTTGTCGAAGATATGGAAGTTTGAAAATCAGGTGTTTTTTGCGAAATTTTGCTGGCCTATAGCCCATGATTTCAAAATGCACTTTTTTTGTGAAATAAGAGAAAACGTGAAAAAAGCTATGAATGTTCATGTTTATGCAATTCTAAGCACAAGTTCACAAAATTTGATTAAAACAACCGATTTTTGTCGAAGATATGGAAATTTGAAAATCAGGTGTTTTTTGCGAAATTTTGATGGACTATAGCCCATCATTTCAAAATGCACTTTTTTTGTGAAATTTGTGAAAAAGCTATAAATGTTCATTACTATGCAATTCTAAGCACAAGTTCACAAAATTTGATTAAAACAACCGATTTTTGTTGAAGATATGGAAGTTTGAAAATCAGGTGTTTTTTGCGAAATTTTGCTGGACTATAGCCCATGATTTCAAAATGCACTTTTTGTGAAATTATAGAAAACGTGAAAAAGCTATAAATGTTCATTACTATGCAATTCTAAGCACAAGTTCACAAAATTTGATTAAAACAACCGATTTTTGTCGAAGATATGGAAGTTTGAACATCAGGTGTTTTTTGCGAAATTTTGCTGGCCTATAGCCCATGATTTCAAAATGCACTTTTTTTGTGAAATAAGAGAAAACGTGAAAAAAGCTATGAATGTTCATGTTTATGCAATTCTAAGCACAAGTTCACAAAATTTGATTAAAACAACCGATTTTTGTCGAAGATATGGAAGTTTGAAAATCAGGTGTTTTTTGCGAAATTTTGCTGGACTATAGCCCGTGATTTCAAAATGCACTTTTTTTGTGAAATAAGAGAAAATGTGAAAAAAGCTATGAATGTTCATGTTTATGCAATTCTAAGCACAAGTTCACAAAATTTGATTAAAACAACCGATTTTTGTCGAAGATATGGAAGTTTGAAAATCAGGTGTTTTTTGCGAAATTTTGCTGGACTATATTATTTCAAAATGCACTTTTTTGTGAAATTTTAGAAAACGTGAAAACGCTATAAATGCTCATTATTATGCAATTCTAAGAACAAGTTCACAAAATTTGATTAAAACAACCGATTTTTGTCGAAGATATGGAAGTTTGAAAATCAGGTGTTTTTGCGAAATTTTGCTGGACTATAGCCCATGATTTCAAAATGCACTTTTTTTGTGAAATAAGAGAAAACGTGAAAAAAGCTATGAATGTTCATGTTTATGCAATTCTAAGCACAAGTTCACAAAATTTGATTAAAACAACCGATTTTTGTCGAAGATATGGAAGTTTGAAAATCAGGTGTTTTTTGCGAAATTTTGCTGGACTATAGCCCATGATTTCAAAATGCACTTTTTTTGTGAAATAAGAGAAAACGTGAAAAAAGCTATGAATGTTCATGTTTATGCAATTCTAAGCACAAGTTCACAAAATTTGATTAAAACAACCGATTTTTGTCGAAGATATGGAAGTTTGAAAATCAGGTGTTTTTTGCGAAATTTTTGGTGAACTATAGCCCATGATTTCAAAATGCACTTTTTTTGTGAAATAAGAGAAAACGTGAAAAAAGCTATGAATGTTCATGTTTATGCAATTCTAAGCACAAGTTCACAAAATTTGATTAAAACAACCGATTTTTGTCGAAGATATGGAAGTTTGAAAATCAGGTGTTTTTTGCGAAATTTTGTTGGACTATAGCCCATGATTTCAAAATGCACTTTTTTGTGAAATAAGAGAAAACGTGAAAAAAGCTATGAATGTTCATGTTTATGCAATTCTAAGCACAAGTTCACAAAATTTGATTAAAACAACCGATTTTTGTCGAAGATATGGAAGTTTGAAAATCAGGTGTTTTTTGCGAAATTTTGCTGGACTATAGCCCATGATTTCAAAATGCACTTTTTTTGTGAAATAAGAGAAAACGTGAAAAAAGCTATGAATGTTCATGTTTATGCAATTCTAAGCACAAGTTCACAAAATTTGATTAAAACAACCGATTTTTGTCGAAGATATGGAAGTTTGAAAATCAGGTGTTTTTTGCGAAATTTTGCTGGACTATAGCCCATGATTAAAAAATGCACTTTTTTTGTGAAAACGTGAAACAAGCTATGAATGTTCATTATTATGCAATTCTAAGCACAAGTTCACAAAATTTGATTAAAACAACCGATTTTTGTCGAAGATATGGAAGTTTGAAAATCAGGTGTTTTTTGCGAAATTTTGCCGGACTATAGCCCACTTTTTTTGTGAAATTAGAGAAAACGTGAAAAAGCTATAAATGTTCATTTCTATGCAATTCTAAGCACAAGTTCACAAAATTTGATTAAAACAACCGATTTTTGTCGAAGATATGGAAGTTTGAAAATCAGGTGTTTTTTGCGAAATTTTGCTGGACTAAAAAAATTTAGCTGGTGAAAAAAGCTATGAATGTTCATGTTTATGCAATTCTAAGCACAAGTTCACAAAATTTGATTAAAACAACCGATTTTTGTCGAAGATATGGAAGTTTGAAAATCAGGTGCTTTTTGCGAAATTTTGCCGGACTATAGCCCATGATTTCAAAATGCACTTTTTTTGTGAAATTAGAGAAAACGTGAAAAAGCTATAAATGTTCATTACTATGCAATTCTAAGTTCACAAAATTTGATTAAAACAACCGATTTTTGTTGAAGATATGTATGTTTGAAAATCAGGTGTTTTTTGCGAAATTTTGCTGGACTATAGCTAATGATTTCAAAATGCACTTTTTTTGTGGAATAAGAGAAAACGTGAAAAAAGCTATGAATATTCATTACTATGCAATTCTAAGCACAAGTTCACAAAATTTGATTAAAACAACCGATTTTTGTCGAAGATATGGAAGTTTGAAAATCAGGTGTTTTTTGCGAAATTTTGAAGGACTATAGCCCATGATTTCAAAATGCACTTTTTTTGTGAAATAAGAGAAAACGTGAAAAAAGCTATGAATGTTCATGTTTATGCAATTCTAAGCACAAGTTCACAAAATTTGATTAAAACAACCGATTTTTGTCGAAGATATGGAAGTTTGAAAATCAGGTGTTTTTTGCGAAATTTTGCTGGACTATAGCCCATTATTTCAAAATGCACTTTTTTGTGAAATTTTAGAAAACGTGAAAAACACTATAAATGTTCATTATTATGCAATTCTAAGAACAAGTTCACAAAATTTGATTAAAACAACCGATTTTTGTCGAAGATATGGAAGTTTGAAAATCAGGTGTTTTTTGCGAAATTTTGCTGGACTATAGCCCATTATTTCAAAATGCACTTTTTTTGTGAAATAAGAGAAAACGTGAAAAAAGCTATGAATGTTCATTATTATGCAATTCTAAGAACAAGTTCACAAAATTTGATTAAAACAACCGATTTTTGTCGAAGTTTAAAAATCAGGTGTTTTTTGCGAAATTTTGCTGGACTATAGCCCATGATTTCAAAATGCACTTTTTTTGTGAAATAAGAGAAAACGTGAAAAAAGCTATGAATGTTCATTATTATGCAATTCTAAGAACAAGTTCACAAAATTTGATTAAAACAACCGATTTTGGTCGAAGTTTAAAAATCAGGTGTTTTTTGCGAAATTTTGCTGGACTATAGCCCATTATTTCAAAATGCACTTTTTTTGTGAAATTTTAGAAAACGTGAAAGCCGCTATAAATGTTCATTATTATGCAATTCTAAGAACAAGTTCACAAAATTTGATTAAAACAACCGATTTTTGTCGACGATATGGAAGTTTGAAAATCAGGTGTTTTTGCGAAATTTTGCTGGACTATAGCCCATAATTTCAAAATGCACTTTTTTTGTGAAATTAGAGAAAACGTGAAAAAGCTATAAATGTTCATTACTATGCAATTCTTAGCACAAGTTCACAAAATTTGATTAAAACAACCGATTTTTGTCGAAGATATGGAAGTTTGAAAATCAGGTGTTTTTTGCGAAATTTTGCTGGACTATAGCCCATGATTTCAAAATGCACTTTTTTGTGAAATTAGAGAAAACGTGAAAAAGCTATAAATGTTCATTACTATGCAATTCTAAGCACAAGTTCACAAAATTTGATTAAAACAACCGATTTTTGTCGAAGATATGGAAGTTTGAAAATCAGGTGTTTTTTGCGAAATTTTGCTGGACTATAGCCCATGATTTCAAAATGCACTTTTTTTGTGAAATAAGAGAAAACGTGAAAAAAGCTATGAATGTTCATGTTTATGCAATTCTAAGAACAAGTTCACAAAATTTGATTAAAACAACCGATTTTTGTCGAAGATATGGAAGTTTGAAAATTAGGTGTTTTTTGCGAAATTTTGCTGGACAATAGTCCATTATTTCAAAATGCACTGTTTTGTGAAATTTTAGAAAACGTGAAAAACGCTATAAATGTTCATTACTATGCAATTCTAAGAACAAGTTCACAAAATTTGATTAAAACAACCGATTTTTGTCGAAGATATGGAAGTTTGAAAATCAGGTGTTTTTTGCGAAATTTGCTGGACTATAGTCCATTATTTCAAAATGCATTTTTTTTTGTGAAATTTTAGAAACGTGAAAGACGCTATAAATGATCATTATTATGCAATTCTAAGCACAAGTTCACAAAATTTGATTAAAACAACCGATTTTGTCGAAGATATGGAAGTTTGAAAATCAGGTGTTTTCTGCGAAATTTTGCTGGACTATAGCCCATGATTTCAAAGTGCATTTTTTGTGAAATTTTAGAAAACGTGAAAAACGCTATAAATGTTCATTATTATGCAATTCTAAGAACAAGTTCACAAAATTTGATTAAAACAACCGATTTTTGTCGAGATATGGAAGTTTGAAAATCAGGTGTTTTTTGCGAAATTTTGCTGGACTATAGCCCATGATTTCAAAATGCACTTTTTTTGTGAAATTTTAGAAAACGTGAAAAAAGCTATGAATGTTCATGTTTATGCAATTCTAAGCACAACTACACAAAATTTGATTAAAACAACCGATTTAGTCGAAGATATGGAAGTTTGAAAATCAGGTGTTTTTTGCGAAATTTTGTTGGACTATAGCCCATGATTTCAAAATGCACTTTTTTTGTGAAATAAGAGAAAACGTGAAAAAAGCTATGAATGTTCATGTTTATGCAATTCTAAGCACAAGTTCACAAATTTGATTTAAAACAACCGATTTTTGTCGAAGATATGGAAGTTTGAAAATCAGGTGTTTTTTGCGAAATTTTGCTGGACTATAGCCCATTATTTCAAAATGCACTTTTTTTGTGAAATTTTAGAAAACGTGAAAAAAGCTATGAATGTTCATGTTCATGCAATTCTAAGCACAAGTTCACAAATTTGATTAAAACAACGATTTTTGTCGAAGATATGGCAGTTTGAAAATCAGGTGTTTTTTGCGAAATTTTGCTGGACTATAGCCCATGATTTCTAAATGCACTTTTTTTGCGAAATTTGTGAAAATGTGAAAAAAGCTATGAATGTTCATTATTAACCAATTCTATGCACAAGTTCACAAAATTTGATTAAAACAACCGATTTTTGTCGAAGATATGGAAGTTTGAAAATCAGGTGTTTTTTGCGAAATTTTGCTGGACTATAGCCCATGATTTCAAAATGCACTTTTTTGTGAAATAAGAGAAAACGTGAAAAAAAATATGAATGTTCATGTTTATGCAATTCTAAGCACAAGTTCACAAAATTTGATTAAAACAACCGATTTTTGTCGAAGATATGGAAGTTTGAAAATCAGGTGTTTTTTGCGAAATTTTGCTGGACTATAGCCCATTATTTCAAAATGCACTTTTTTTGTGAAATTTTAGAAAACGTGAAAAAGCTATGAATGTTCATGTTTATGCAATTCTAAGCACAAGTTCACAAAATTTGATTAAAACAACCGATTTTTGTCGAAGATATGGAAGTTTGAAAATCAGGTGTTTTTTGCGAAATTTTGCTGGCTGGAATATAGCCCATGATTTCTAAATGCACTTTTTTTGCGAAATTTGTGAAAATGTGAAAAAAGCTATGAATGTTCATTATTAACCAATTCTAAGCACAAGTTCACAAAATTTGATTAAAACAACCGATTTTTGTCGAAGATATGGAAGTTTGAAAATCAGGTGTTTTTTGCGAAATTTTGCTGGACTATAGCCCATTATTTCAAAATGCACTTTTTTGTGAAATTTTAGAAAACGTGAAAAACGCTATAAATATTCATTAGTATGCAATTCTAAGAACAAGTTCACAAAATTTGATTAAAACAACCGATTTTTGTCGAAGATATGGAAGTTTGAAAATCAGGTGTTTTTTACGAAATTTTCCTGGACTTTAGCCCATGATTTCAAAATGCACTTTTTTTGTGATATAAGAGAAAACGTGAAAAAAGCTATGAATGTTCATGTTTATGCAATTCTGAGCACAAGTTCTTAAAATTTGATTAAAACAACCGATTTTTGTCGAAGATATGGAAGTTTGAAAATCAGGTGTTTTTTGCGAAATTTTGCTGGACTATAGCCCATGATTTCAAAATGCACTTTTTGTGAAATAAGAGAAAACGTGAAAAAAGCTATGAATGTTCATGCTTATGCAATTCTAAGCACAAGTTCACAAAATTTGATTAAAACAACCGATTTTCTTCGAAGATATGGAAGTTTGAAAATCAGGTGTTTTTTGCGAAATTTAGGCCATGATTCCAAAATGCACTTTTTTTGTGATATAAGAGAAAACGTGAAAAAAGCTATGGATGTTCAACAACCGATTTTTGTCGAAGATATGGAAGTTTGAAAATCAGGTGTTTTTTGCGAAATTTTGCTGGACTATAGCCCATGATTTCAAAATGCACTTTTTTTGTGAAATAAGAGAAAACGTGAAAAAAGCTATGAATGTTCATGTTTATGCAATTCTAAGCACAAGTTCACAAAATTTGATTAAAACAACCGATTTTTGTCGAAGATATGGAAGTTTGAAAATCAGGTGTTTTTTGCGAAATTTTTGCTGGACTATAGCCCATTATTTCAAAATGCACTTTTTTGTGAAATTTTAGAAAACGTGAAAAACGCTATAAATGTTCATTATTATGCAATTCTAAGAACAAGTTCACAAAATTTGATTAAAACAACCGATTTTTGTCGAAGATATGGAAGTTTGAAAATCAGGTGTTTTTTGCGAAATTCTGCTGGACTATAGCCCATGATTTCAAAATGCACTTTTTTTGTGAAATTTTAGAAAACGTGAAAAACGCTATAAATGTTCATTATTATGCAATTCTAAGAACAAGTTCTTAAAATTTGATTAAAACAACCGATTTTTGTCGAAGATATGGAAGTTTGAAAATCAGGTGTTTTTTGCGAAATTTTGCTGGACTATAGCCCATGATTTCAAAATGCACTTTTTTTGTGAAATAAGAGAAAACGTGAAAAAAGCTATGAATGTTCATGTTTATGCAATTCTAAGCACAAGTTCACAAAATTTGATTAAAACAACCGATTTTTGTCGAAGATATGGAAGTTTGAAAATCAGGTGTTTTTTGCGAAATTTTGCTGGACTATAGCCCATTATTTCAAAATGCACTTTTTTGTGAAATTTTAGAAAACGTGAAAAACGCTATAAATGTTCATTATTATGCAATTCTAAGAACAAGTTCTTAAAATTTGATTAAAACAACCGATTTTTGTCGAAGATATGGAAGTTTGAAAATCAGGTGTTTTTTGCGAAATTTTGCTGGACTATAGCCCATGATTTCAAAATGCACTTTTTTTGTGAAATAAGAGAAAACGTGAAAAAAGCTATGAATGTTCATGTTTATGCAATTCTAAGCACAAGTTCACAAAATTTGATTAAAACAACCGATTTTTGTCGAAGATATGGAAGTTTGAAAATCAGG
Source organism: Orthonevra nobilis (assembly GCA_963555765.1). NCBI lineage: Eukaryota > Metazoa > Arthropoda > Insecta > Diptera > Syrphidae > Orthonevra > Orthonevra nobilis. Next base: position 53,653,568 of record OY743227.1, read on the forward strand.
TGTTTTTTGCGAAATTTTGCTGGACTTAGCCCATGATTTCAAAATGCACTTTTTTTGTGAAATAAGAGAAAACGTGAAAAAAGCCATGAATGTTCATGTTTATGCAATTCTAAGTACAAGTTCACCAAATTTGACTAAAACAACCGATTTTTGTCGAAGATATGGAAGTTTGAAAATCAGGTGTTTTTTGCGAAATTTTGCTGGACTTTAGCCCATGATTTCAAAATGCACTTTTTTTGTGATATAAGAGAAAACGTGAAAAAAGCTATGAATGTTCATGTTTATGCAATTCTAAGCACAAGTTCACAAAATTTGATTAAAACAACCGATTTTTGTCGAAGATATGGAAGTTTGAAAATCAGGTGTTTTTTGCGAAATTTTGCTGGACTATAGCCCATTATTTCAAAATGCACTTTTTTGTGAAATTTTAGAAAACGTGAAAAAAGCTATGTATGTTCATGTTTATGCAATTCTAAGCACAAGTTCACAAAATTTGATTAAAACAACCGATTTTTGTCGAAGATATGGAAGTTTGAAAATCAGGTGTTTTTTGCGAAATTTTGCTGGACTATAGCCCATGATTTCAAAATGCACTTTTTTTGTGAAATAAGAGAAAACGTGAAAAAAGCTATGAATGTTCATGTTTATGCAATTCTAAGAACAAGTTCACAAAATTTGATTAAAACAACCGATTTTTGTCGAAGATATGGAAGTTTGAAAATCAGGTGTTTTTTGCGAAATTTTGCTGGACTATAGCCCATGATTTCAAAATGCACTTTTTTTGTGATATAAGAGAAAACGTGAAAAAAGCTATGAATGTTCATGTTTATGCAATTCTAAGCACAAGTTCACAAAATTTGATTAAAACAACCGATTTTTGTCGAAGATATGGAAGTTTGAAAATCAGGTGTTTTTTGCGAAATTTTGCTGGACTATAGCCCATTATTTCAAAATGCACTTTTTTGTGAAATTTTAGAAAACGTGAAAAACGCTATAAATGTTCATTATTATGCAATTCTAAGAACAAGTTCTTAAAATTTGATTAAAACAACCGATTTTTGTCGAAGATATGGAAGTTTGAAAATCAGGTGTTTTTTGCGAAATTTTGCTGGACTATAGCCCATGATTTCAAAATGCACTTTTTTGTGAAATAAGAGAAAACGTGAAAAAAGCTATGAATGTTCATGTTTATGCAATTCTAAGCACAAGTTCACAAAATTTGATTAAAACAACCGATTTTTGTCGAAGATATGGAAGTTTGAAAATCAGGTGTTTTTTGCGAAATTTTGCTGGACTTTAGCCCATGATTTCAAAATGCACTTTTTTTGTGATATAAGAAAAAACGTGAAAAAAGCTATGAATGTTCATGTTTATGCAATTCTAAGCACAAGTTCTTAAAATTTGATTAAAACAACCGATTTTTGTCGAAGATATGGAAGTTTGAAAATCAGGTGTTTTTTGCGAAATTTTGCTGGACTATAGCCCATGATTTCAAAATGCACTTTTTTTGTGAAATAAGAGAAAACGTGAAAAAAGCTATGAATGTTCATGTTTATGCAATTCTAAGCACAAGTTCACAAAATTTGATTAAAACAACCGATTTTTGTCGAAGATATGGAAGTTTGAATATCAGGTGTTTTTTGCGAAATTTTGCTGGACTTTAGCTCATGATTTCAAAATGCACTTTTTTTGTGATATAAGAGAAAACGTTAAAAAAGCTATGAATGTTCATGTTTATGCAATTCTAAGCACAAGTTCTTAAAATTTGATTAAAACAACCGATTTTTGTCGAAGATATGGAAGTTTGAAAATGAGGTGTTTTTTGCGAAATTTTGCTGGACTATAGCCCATGATTTCAAAATGCACTTTTTTTGTGAAATAAGAGAAAACGTGAAAAAAGCTATGAATGTTCATGTTTATGCAATTCTAAGTACAAGTTCACCAAATTTGATTAAAACAACCGATTTTTGTCGAAGATATGGAAGTTTGAACATCAGGTGTTTTTTGCGAAATTTTGCTGGACTATAGCCCATGATTTCAAAATGCACTTTTTTTGTGAAATAAGAGAAAACGTGAAAAAAGCTATGAATGTTCATGTTTATGCAATTCTAAGCACAAGTTCTTAAAATTTGATTAAAACAACCGATTTTTGTCGAAGATATGGAAGTTTGAAAATCAGGTGTTTTTTGCGAAATTTTGCTGGACTATAGCCCATGATTTCAAAATGCACTTTTTTTGTGAAATAAGAGAAAACGTGAAAAAAGCCATGAATGTTCATGTTTATGCAATTCTAAGTACAAGTTCACCAAATTTGATTAAAACAACCGATTTTTGTCGAAGATATGGAAGTTTGATAATCAAGTGTTTTTTGCGAAATTTTGCTGGACTTTAGCCCATGATTTCAAAATGCACTTTTTTTGTGATATGAGAGAAAACGTGAAAAAAGCTATGAATGTTCATGTTTATGCAATTCTAAGCACAAGTTCTTAAAATTTGATTAAAACAACCGATTTTTGTCGAAGATATGGAAGTTTGAAAATCAGGTGTTTTTTGCGAAATTTTGCTGGACTATAGCCCATGATTTCAAAATGCACTTTTTTTTGTGAAATAAGAGAAAACGTGAAAAAAGCTATGAATGTTCATGTTTATGCAATTCTAAGTACAAGTTCACCAAATTTGATTAAAACAACCGATTTTTGTCAAAGATATGGAAGTTTGAAAATCAGGTGTTTTTTGCGAAATTTTGCTGGACTTTAGCCCATGATTTCAAAATGCACGTTTTTTGTGATATAAGAGAAAACGTGAAAAAAGCTATGAATGTTCATGTCTATGCAATTCTAAGCACAAGTTCTTAAAATTTGATTAAAACAACCGATTTTTGTCGAAGATATGGAAGTTTGAAAATCAAGTGTTTTTTGCGAAATTTTGCTGGACTTTAGCCCATGATTTCAAAATGCACTTTTTTTGTGATATAAGAGAAAACGTGAAAAAAGCTATGAATGTTCATGTTTATGCAATTCTAAGCACAAGTTCTTAAAATTTGATTAAAACAACCGATTTTTGTCGAAGATATGGAAGTTTGAAAATCAGGTGTTTTTTGCGAAATTTTGCTGGACTATAGCCCATGATTTCAAAATGCACTTTTTTTGTGAAATAAGAGAAAACGTGAAAAAAGCCATGAATGTTCATGTTTATGCAATTCTAAGTACAAGTTCACCAAATTTGATTAAAACAACCGATTTTTGTCGAAGATATGGAAGTTTGATAATCAAGTGTTTTTTGCGAAATTTTGCTGGACTTTAGCCCATGATTTCAAAATGCACTTTTTTTGTGATATGAGAGAAAACGTGAAAAAAGCTATGAATGTTCATGTTTATGCAATTCTAAGCACAAGTTCTTAAAATTTGATTAAAACAACCGATTTTTGTCGAAGATATGGAAGTTTGAAAATCAGGTGTTTTTTGCGAAATTTTGCTGGACTATAGCCCATGATTTCAAAATGCACTTTTTTTGTGAAATAAGAGAAAACGTGAAAAAAGCTATGAATGTTCATGTTTATGCAATTCTAAGTACAAGTTCACCAAATTTGATTAAAACAACCGATTTTTGTCAAAGATATGGAAGTTTGAAAATCAGGTGTTTTTTGCGAAATTTTGCTGGACTTTAGCCCATGATTTCAAAATGCACGTTTTTTGTGATATAAGAGAAAACGTGAAAAAAGCTATGAATGTTCATGTCTATGCAATTCTAAGCACAAGTTCTTAAAATTTGATTAAAACAACCGATTTTTGTCGAAGATATGGAAGTTTGAAAATCAAGTGTTTTTTGCGAAATTTTGCTGGACTTTAGCCCATGATTTCAAAATGCACTTTTTTTGTGATATAAGAGAAAACGTGAAAAAAGCTATGAATGTTCATGTTTATGCAATTCTAAGCACAAGTTCTTAAAATTTGATTAAAACAACCGATTTTTGTCGAAGATATGGAAGTTTGAAAATCAGGTGTTTTTTGCGAAATTTAGCCCATGATTCCAAAATGCACTTTTTTGTGAAATTTTAGAAAACGTGAAAAAAGCTATGAATGTTCATGTTTATGCAATTCTAAGCACAAGTTCACAAAATTTGATTAAAACAACCGATTTTTGTCGAAGATATGGAAGTTTGAAAATCAGGTGTTTTTTGCGAAATTTTGCTAGACTATAGCCCATGATTTCAAAATGCACTTTTTTTGTGAAATAAGAGAAAACGTGAAAAAAGCTATGAATGTTCATGTTTATGCAATTCTAAGCACAAGTACACAAAATTTGATTAAAACAACCGATTTTTGTCGAAGATATGGAAGTTTGAAAATCAGGTGTTTTTTGCGAAATTTTGCTGGACTATAGCCCATGATTTCAAAATGCACTTTTTTTGTGAAATAAGAGAAAACGTGAAAAAAGCTATGAATGTTCATGTTTATGCAATTCTAAGCACAAGTTCACAAAATTTGATTAAAACAACCGATTTTTGTCGAAGATATGGAAGTTTGAAAATCAGGTGTTTTTTGCGAAATTTTGCTGGACTATAGCCCAAGATTTCTAAATGCACTTTTTTTTGCGAAATTTGTGAAAATGTGAAAAAGCTATAAATGTTCATTACTATGCAATTCTAAGCACAAGTTCACAAAATTTGATTAAAACAACCGATTTTTGTCGAAGATATGGAAGTTTGGAAATCAGGTGTTTTTTGCGAAATTTTGCTGGACTATAGCCCATGATTTCAAAATGCACTTTTTTTGTGAAATTAGAGAAAACGTGAAAAAACTATAAATATTCATTACTATGCAATTCTAAGCACAAGTTCACAAAATTTGATTAAAACAACCGATTTTTGTCGAAGATATGGAAGTTTGAAAATCAGGTGTTTTTTGCGAAATTTTGCTGGACTATAGCCCATGATTTCAAAATGCACTTTTTTTGTGAAATAAGAGAAAACGTGAAAAAAGCTATGAATGTTCATGTTTATGCAATTCTAAGTACAAGTTCACCAAATTTGATTAAAACAACCGATTTTTGTCAAAGATATGGAAGTTTGAAAATCAGGTGTTTTTTGCGAAATTATGCTGGACTTTAGCCCATGATTTCAAAATGCACGTTTTTTGTGATATAAGAGAAAACGTGAAAAAAGCTATGAATGTTCATGTTTATGCAATTCTAAGCACAAGTTCTTAAAATTTGATTAAAACAACCGATTTTTGTCGAAGATATGGAAGTTTGAAAATCAAGTGTTTTTTGCGAAATTTTGCTGGACTTTAGCCCATGATTTCAAAATGCACTTTTTTTGTGATATAAGAGAAAACGTGAAAAAAGCTATGAATGTTCATGTTTATGCAATTCTAAGCACAAGTTCTTAAAATTTGATTAAAACAACCGATTTTTGTCGAAGATATGGAAGTTTGAAAATCAGGCGTTTTTTGCGAAATTTTGCTGGACTATAGCCCATGATTTCAAAATGCACTTTTTTTGTGAAATAAGAGAAAACGTGAAAAAAGCTATGAATGTTCATGTTTATGCAATTCTAAGCACAAGTTCACAAAACTTGATTAAAACAACCGATTTTTGTCGAAGATATGGAAGTTTGAAAATCAGGTGTTTTTTGCGAAATTTTGCTGGACTATAGCCCATTATTTCAAAATGCACTTTTTTGTGAAATTTTAGAAAACGTGAAAAACGCTATAAATATTCATTATTATGCAATTCTAAGAACAAGTTCACAAAATTTGATTAAAACAACCGATTTTTGTCGAAGATATGGAAGTTTGAAAATCAGGTGTTTTTTGCGAAATTTTGCTGGACTTTAGCCCATGATTTCAAAATGCACTTTTTTTGTGATATAAGAGAAAACGTGAAAAAAGCTATGAATGTTCATGTTTATGCAATTCTGAGCACAAGTTCTTAAAATTTGATTAAAAGAACCGATTTTTGTCGAAGATATGGAAGTTTGAAAATCAGGTGTTTTTTGCGAAATTTTGCTGGACTATAGCCCATTATTTCAAAATGCACTTTTTTGTGAAATTTTAGAAAAATGAAAAACACTATAAATGTTCATTATTATGCAATTCTAAGAACAAGTTCACAAAATTTGATTAAAACAACCGATTTTTGTCGAAGATATGGAAGTTTGAAAATCAGGTGTTTTTTGCGAAATTTTGCTAGACTATAGCCCATGATTTCAAAATGCACTTTTTTTGTGAAATAAGAGAAAACGTGAAAAAAGCTATGAATGTTCATGTTTATGCAATTCTAAGCACAAGTTCACAAAATTTGATTAAAACAACCGATTTTTGTCGAAGATATGGAAGTTTGAAAATCAGGTGTTTTTTGCGAAATTTAGCCCATGATTCCAAAATGCACTTTTTTGTGAAATTTTAGAAAACGTGAAAAAAGCTATGAATGTTCATGTTTATGCAATTCTAAGCACAAGTTCACAAAATTTGATTAAAACAACCGATTTTTGTCGAAGATATGGAAGTTTGAAAATCAGGTGTTTTTTGCGAAATTTTGCTGGACTATAGCCCATTATTTCAAAATGCACTTTTTTTGTGAAATTTTAGAAAACGTAAAAAACGCTATAAATGTTCATTACTATGCAATTCTAAGAACAAGTTCGCAAAATTTGAATAAAACAACCGATTTTTGTCGAAGATATGGAAGTTTGAAAATCAGGTGTTTTTTGCGAAATTTTGCTGGACTATAGCCCATTATTTCAAAATGCACTTTTTTTGTGAAATTTTAGAAAACGTGAAAAACGCTATAAATGTTCATTATTATGCAATTCTAAGAACAAGTTCACAAAATTTGATTAAAACAACCGATTTTTGTCGAAGATATGGAAGTTTGAAAATCAGGTGTTTTTTGCGAAATTTTGCTAGACTATAGCCCATGATTTCAAAATGCACTTTTTTTGTGAAATAAGAGAAAACGTGAAAAAAGCTATGAATGTTCATGTTTATGCAATTCTAAGCACAAGTTCACAAAATTTGATTAAAACAACCGATTTTTGTCGAAGATATGGAAGTTTGAAAATCAGGTGTTTTTTGCGAAATTTTGCTAGACTATAGCCCATGATTTCAAAATGCACTTTTTTTGTGAAATAAGAGAAAACGTGAAAAAAGCTATGAATGTTCATGTTTATGCAATTCTAAGCACAAGTACACAAAATTTGATTAAAACAACCGATTTTTGTCGAAGATATGGAAGTTTGAAAATCAGGTGTTTTTTGCGAAATTTTGCTGGACTATAGCCCATGATTTCAAAATGCACTTTTTTTGTGAAATAAGAGAAAACGTGAAAAAAGCTATGAATGTTCATGTTTATGCAATTCTAAGCACAAGTTCACAAAATTTGATTAAAACAACCGATTTTTGTCGAAGATATGGAAGTTTGAAAATCAGGTGTTTTTTGCGAAATTTTGCTAGACTATAGCCCATGATTTCAAAATGCACTTTTTTTGTGAAATAAGAGAAAACGTGAAAAAAGCTATGAATGTTCATGTTTATGCAATTCTAAGCACAAGTACACAAAATTTGATTAAAACAACCGATTTTTGTCGAAGATATGGAAGTTTGAAAATCAGGTGTTTTTTGCGAAATTTTGCTGGACTATAGCCCATGATTTCAAAATGCACTTTTTTTGTGAAATAAGAGAAAACGTGAAAAAAGCTATGAATGTTCATGTTTATGCAATTCTAAGCACAAGTTCACAAAATTTGATTAAAACAACCGATTTTTGTCGAAGATATGGAAGTTTGAAAATCAGGTGTTTTTTGCGAAATTTTGCTGGACTATAGCCCATTATTTCAAAATGCACTTTTTTTGTGAAATTTTAGAAAACGTAAAAAACGCTATAAATGTTCATTACTATGCAATTCTAAGAACAAGTTCGCAAAATTTGAATAAAACAACCGATTTTTGTCGAAGATATGGAAGTTTGAAAATCAGGTGTTTTTTGCGAAATTTTGCTGGACTATAGCCCATTATTTCAAAATGCACTTTTTTTGTGAAATTTTAGAAAACGTGAAAAACGCTATAAATGTTCATTATTATGCAATTCTAAGAACAAGTTCACAAAATTTGAATAAAACAACCGATTTTTGTCGAAGATATGGAAGTTTGAAAATCAGGTGTTTTTTGCGAAATTTTGCTGGACTATAGCCCATTATTTCAAAATGCACTTTTTTTGTGAAATTTTAGAAAACGTGAAAAACGCTATAAATGTTCATGTTTATGCAATTCTAAGCACAAGGACACAAAATTTGATTAAAACAACCGATTTTTGTAGAAGATATGGAAGTTTGAAAATCAGGGGCTTTTTGCGAAATTTTGCTGGACTATAGCCCATGATTTCGAAATACACTTTTTTCGTGAAATTTGTGAAAACGTGAACAGAGTTACAAATGGTCCTGACTACGAATATCTTAGCACAAGTTCACAAAATTTGATTAATACAATTATAAACAACGATTCTTGGCATAAGTCTTTGATTTTTCTTCTTACCGTGGGCAATTGAAGCTTTGTTAAAAATAAATGCTGATTACTGATCGGATGTGCACTTAACTTACCTTCCAACAAAAGCATCAGCATCCATAAAAAGCATGCGAATCGATTCAATGATACTTCATTTGTTCCTTTAATTAAATTTTTATTAAAAATCAATTTTTATTTATGTCAATTTTTTATTTAGAGAATCTCGATTGCGATTAAATAAAAAAAAAATAGGAGATTTATTTAAATTTTCATTGATAACCATTTTGGTAGATAAGATGAACAAGCTTAAAACTTGATTCTAATACGGCTGTGGCATTGGCATCATAGGACCCATAGGATATGGCATATGTGAAGTTGGTGCTTGAGGATAGAACCCAGTCGATGGCAGATTATTATACATCGATCCGCGATGATTTTGTTGACGCATCAGCTCGGACATTTTCTCTGCTTTTAACTTCCGCAAGTGCATTACTTTTCGACTAGTTAAAAATGCTTCCAAGAAACTTTCCAAGCTGAGCTCGTTGTCGGTGAAATCCTTTACTAGTTTTTCTGATTCTTCCTCACTTTCGGCGGCAGCTGTTTGTAGCAAGGCCAGTGTAGTCTCTTGACTAACACTTGACGACTTGGCTTTGATTTGTGACACTTTTTCTTGAACTGAAATACAGCGGGCTTTACCTTCTTCTAGAAGCTCATTTACCTTCCCCCGTAGTTCAATTAGAATTGGTTCCTTTTCGATGTTCTTTTCTGCTCGGATCCGATTATCGGTTAGCAGGCTTTCCTTTTGTGCACGTAGTGCCTCCAGAGTTTCATCAACCTTCTCGTCTAATTTGTCGTCATCATTAAGCAAATCTTTTAATTCATCTGAGGACAATGGAGCAATAGACACTTGCAGGTGATTTAGATACTCCTGGTACATGATTGTATTTGCGGGCAGGGAATCGGTCTGATATTTGGAATTGGGCTTTCTACTTTTTTATTGTTAATTTATGCCTTAAGTGGTGAAAACTTTTTGTGATTACTGCGTTTTGTTATTTGTTAGTCACCGTACAAAATACGAAGTTCACGATTGACATAAAATCTTTCGCCTGACAATTGACATTTGACAGCGCCCGCGTTCCAAAAGTAAGACGAAGCCAGGCCTAATTATTAACTGACACCTAACTTTTGGAGTGAAAAATTATTACTAACAATTTTACATGATATATTTTTTTTATTTATTTATTTTAGATTCTCCCGAAAATTTCCCTTATTGAGCTTCTTTCAATATAAATTGGCAACTGATTCCAGGTCTTCACAGAGCTGGGAAAGAACTGGTTTTTAGAAGAGTCCGACAAACAGCGCAGTTCAATGATTCCTTTTACTCGTGAAGAAGCAGCGAATTTTTCATACAACATTTCTTTTGACTTTTCATTGTTTTTTAAAGAAATAGAATTTATCTGAATTTGATGAAATTATCCAACGAACAATTTAAAATCGTAGAAGAAACATGATAGTATTTCTTTCGGCCACAAACTAATCGAACTGCATTGTTCAAAGCTAGATTGAGTTTGCGGTTAGTAACAGAATCACGTACAGTAAAGAGCTCGCATGTAAATAAATGGATTCCCCATAGTAGATTTGTCGAAGATCAGAATTGACATACTCGATAGCTAAGCTGGCTTCATTATTTGGGGCCGCAAAATACAATTGTACATCATCAGCGAATAAATGGACACTACACTGCTCATTTACAGTTGGAAGGTCGTTTATATACAGTGAAAATAATATCGGCCCGATAATAGATCCTTGCGGAACTCCTCTAGTCAGTAATAATGCAAATGTAATTTTGTCATTACACTGATATCTGTTTACAAGATATGAGCTTATCAACTCACCTGCAGAAAATGAGAAGCCAAAAAAAGTCAAAAGCTTATTTATCAAATATTCGTGGATTATGGTGTCGAAAGCTTTAGAGAAATCCAAAAGAGTTATGAGAGAAATTTTATTTTGGTCCATTGCTGTTCGTTTATCATCAGTTACTTTTAACAATGCTGTTATACAACTGTGTTTATGTCTAAAGCCTGACTATATGAGATAAACGTTTATTCTGGCTCATTATGCAATTGAAGCATTCAAAAATATTTGAGCAAATATCCATCGCTCAGAACTAACTGGTTAGACCTTCATTGACGAAGAAAACATTTTCTTTGTATGTCTTTTTAATGTTAAAGTATGTTAATGGTTCCTTAGTCGCAGACTTTGCTACTCTATCCACGAACTAACGGCCTTTTATTCCGACCTGTCCCGGTATCCAAAAAAGCTTAAGTGTGTTTGAATACTCTGAGATGTCTTGAATTATTGGATTTCCTTTGGTGATGGTCTGAATGGCATGTAGCGTGAAGAGACAATCTCTGCATACATATTAAAGTTTATTTCTATGATCTGTTTCAATTTTGTAACACACAGGATGGCAAAGGCTTTTGCTGAGAGCAATGGGGAAGGAGGCCAGTGGCCATTTGTCGTTTTCATCTCGAACGGCAAATGCTATTTCATTTTGAGTACCGTGTGTGATTACAAGGTCCCAACAATTTTTCTTGATTCTTTAATGTCCCTGAACATAGACCCGTAGATGACACTTATTGGTTGAACTGTTTGAAAAGGAGCTGAGAACCTTAATAAAGGATTTGAAGAGAGAGATCATCCATGGCGGACAGGCTGATACCCTCCTTACTTCCAGTGAGAGTGGAATATCAATTAGTCTGGCATTGTCGATAGCTAATGGGCACCTAGTTTTGGAACGTGCAGGCAAGTACGTTGGAGCCGATTTGCAACTTGAGTTTTCGAAAATTAATAACAAAATATGTATGTATATTTTTTGTGCTTAGAGTAACTTAATCGTTAACTAAGCAAACGAATCCGAATGTCTGAGCTCAGATGGCTTGGTAATGTAGAGCGAATGGACACCAACGTTCCAGGTCGAAAAGTCTTCGAGTACAACCACGGGGGATAGCATGGTAAAAGAAGACCTCGCCTCCAATGGCATGCCCCACCAGTATGGGAATTCAATAAGTACGAAACTGGTTGCGCAAAGATCAAGACCGTGCTATTTGGGGAGGTATGGTGACTATGGCCTAGGTCAACCCAGATTGTAGCGCCCGCTAAAGAAGAAGAAGAAGATAGTTGAAGATCAAAAAAGCATCAATGAGATTCGTCGGTTTGATTCGAAAATGAACCCTAGACAATCAACTATGTCTAGTAAGACGACATTTTTGCCGTCATTTTGTTGAATCGTGCGGAGCAGTTATTATGAAATCATGAAAATACTAACCATTCGCCTTCGATTCGAGATTGAATGAACTAAAATTAGCAGAACCCATTTCTGTTCCTGTTTTTTAATGAAAAGATATTTAAGCATACTAATTGCCAGTATACCAATCTTATCGCAGCTTCGTAAGTTATTATTTTTTAATCTGACTGTCTGACATGCAGAAAGCTTGTAAGAGTTTTTATGCAGTATTAATTTTAATCGTTTTCCATCTACAGACTCTTTTATCAACAGGTCAGACTACGCTGCCTGAACCAAGTTCTTTTGTTTTTTTTTCAAGACTAAGCATCCTACAACTCGCGGAAAATTTCTAAATATGCCCCGAGGCATAAACTATTGGCAGAACAGCTCATTTTGAGTCAGATCCGAATGCCAATGGAAAACATTTCGTTAATCAGGAGAAAAGTGGTTGGTAAATTCATGTTACCGTGTCATACGTTAGGTAGGTAGGATAGGTTGAAGGGGATGAATTTTCTTAAGTTGGAAGCAACCGAGAGGGCTCAAAAGGTCCATAATGATTCTCCATCACAAGCTAAGTCCTTTAAAGAACTTGTTATGGCGGGTGTGAAGCCATTAGTTCGCTGAGTGGTTCCTTTGCGAGTGCTCCCAGTTTCCATTGCGTTCTGTTCCCTGTGAACCGAACGTTGGGTCTTTCACACAGTAGATGGTAGCTTCTATAGAAGACGTTGGCCTATTGCGCAATGCCCCATCAGGACACTCGTTAGGATGTGTTTATTACCGTCCGTTACTGTGACAAGGAACCCAGATGATGGTTACTGAGAACTGTAATGCAGCTGTCTGCTGCTTTCGGTTATATTATTAATTGCCGCTTGGCTATCCACAAACATATTCACTCTTGTAGGAGCGAGGTTCTCTGTTAGTAAAGGCCAAGGGACATACCGATTGTAAGATTTCAGTCGGCGTTGACCATACTGCTCCTGTTTTACTAAGAAAGGCTAGCCCATGGGCCTTTTCCGCTGTTTTCCGTAATGCAATGGAGCCGTTGTACGGTTGTAATCCACTGTGCCACACACTGTTTTCTGTATTGACTTTCACCAGAGCAGCGTTTCCTTGTAGTAGCGGCTCTTTTCAATGATGTTGATTACTGAATGCATAAACGTGACATGTATTTAAGACACTTTTGAGGTGTTAAAGAACTCTGTACGCTTTTAGGAAATATTTTTAAAAACATGTCAATCAACCTACAATTGCTGCAATAACCAGTTTCAACCTTCCGCCGGATATCAGGAAATAAAAACCAAACAGATATTTGATGTTCTTCTTACTTTTATTTCTTCATTCTTCGCCAACGCCGCCTACATTTAGGACAGAATCCTCCGATGAATCGCAGAGTTTGATTTTTTTCGGATTTTTAGCAAGCTCTTCATTGAAAATCTCATGCAACTTACTACCTTTAAAAACCACAAAAGGAATCGTAGCCCGTTGATAATAATTTGGCACCATCTCCAAATTGCTTATCACTGTTTCAAGCATGTGCGATTTTTCACACCAAATTCCAGGCGCATCATTGGTCACAGGATTGAAATGGACATGCAAATGGTAGAACGAAGGTTGGTAATGGAAATAAGTTCGCAATTGGCATGCTTTTATTCCATACTTGTCCTCAATTGCTTGAGTTCCTTTATCGCGTATGTTCTTCAATAATGGCAAATGGGTAGCGTTGAGGTCACGCAATGACTTTATATCATGCTTATGCGCTATAGCCAATAGGTATAAAGTTTCCAGAGTACGTCCATCCCATTTAAGATCTGGTAGGAGCACAAATCCAGATTCTGGATCGGGGTCTTCGAAAATAATTCGTTCGGTTTCTTGTTTGTGGTCCAAAATGTTGTAGACCCACTGAAAAAAAAATTTGAAAAAATCGTACAATGATTGATTGATGATGATGTCGCCGCTTACGTCCAAGGAGAACTGACTAGTCTGAAGATATGGAAGAGTGACCTGCTCAAACAGTGTGGGAGTCTCATTTATAAGTTGCTTTATCTGAATAGAATATTTTTCAATATGCTTATCTGTAGCAGGATATACTACAGTCGTTTTAACAGCTGAAAAAAAACGTTAGCTCTCAAGTTTAATTGTAGGGGAATCTAAAGCCAATCACTTACAGTTGATGCCGGCATCGGGAACACACTGGAAGCTCCCGTAAATATTGTTAATGAATTCAATACTAGTTTTTGTCTTCGCCGAGAAATAGGACTTTTCAGTATCCTCGGTTTGTACATCCTTCTCGGTGAAAGCATTCTTTTCCAAAAATAAAAGAGCTCGATCCGACTCGGATATATCGGGGAACGTGCCTAGTAAGGCTATAGTCTTTCGCACAATATTATTTTGGAGTATTTTCGTCAATTTGAACTTCGATAGGTCATAGGTGGGTTCTTGTGGAGAGTTATTCTCATCGGACATTATTATAGGAAAAATCGCGGTTGTTTTAAATAAATTACTTTAACTTATTTTATGTATAAATAAATAAAATTTAACGCCTCTTCGGGACAAAGTCGATGATTTGTATAGAATTGTGTACTTCTTTTTCTTTCCGGTTTAAGTATCCCCTCGCCAATTGGTTTGTTTGCAAACATTTGCCGCGCGTTAAACTGATGAAGTAGCCTGTCTTTGTGACGTATTGAAGCCGGCTTCAATTCGGATTGAGTATTTGTAAACACAATTCGGATTCAAATAGGATTCACTTGATCTGATCACATAATTTTTCTGGATCGGATTGAGTTTTTGCATAAAAAAACGCGGCTTAAAAGATTGAATTTGAGAGAGAGAGAGAGATGCAAAGAGAACTCTCGTCGTTTTGTGTTCAAATTTAAAGCGTGCAGAAGAAATACCCCGTTAATATGACTAGATAGAACGATCGAATTCAAAATGGATTAGGATCCAATCCAGCTATATGCCGCACCGGATTGGATCGAAAGAGATTTCAGTTTGACAGTTCTTCACTCTCGAAGAGTTGTAAACAGACCCAGTTCCAGCACGCTTTTGCCACTACGGAGAAATTTCTTAGGGACGCATTTTGAGCAACATATGACTTCACGTTTACCACCAAATTCAAAGGGCTTTGACAGACTTTCGCACTGCCATTTTCGCCACAGCATTTTTTCATGTCAATTTCACCAGCGAAGCATGGTTCATGTTCAGTAGAGACGGCCTGTAAGACTTGAGTGAGGTTTTTATTCGCCTTCGTTTCATGGGAAATTTTATATAGTGTTCAATTTCTGGGAAAGATGCTATAGCTTAGCTCTAGATAATCAAATGGTCTATGACCTAAGAAACTGAAGAAATTCTTTCAACAACGAGTGTAAAGAAGCGACAATACATTTTTATGGGAAAGAATTTCGAATTTCCAAAATTTTCAAAGCAAAATTGAGGCTGAAACGAAAATAAGAAATCAATTCAATAAGAAGAACGTGGGAAATTAGATGAAAAACTAATTTAGAGCCATTAAAAATAGTGACAAAAGCAGTAATAAGAGTCAAATGTGTTCATAATTTATGAAAGTTAGTCATGAAACAAATTTCTTTGCGTTCTAACACAGTTTACTATCCAATGGAAGAATACAAAATTATAGAGCTATAACGTGAGCATGGTTCGAACAATATAAATTATTTATTTCTTTCACTATCTGCCTTTATTTGCGTTTACCTAAAATAAATCTCTTTCTAAAACCAACTTTAAACAATTATTTATTTTTTTAAATCACTTACTTTTAATATGTGTTTGCATCAATTACTTCTTCTGAAGTCTGCTGTCGTATTTATACCCAGTTTGCCGTCGAAATATATCCAATTTTATCTGCATCCGGAACACTCGGCTGTGCTCGTGTAAACTGCAATAAATTTTGCCATCTTATTCCACAATTGACTGCTGACAGCGATATGGATCTAGTTTGAAGTGTCTGGGAACAACAACTCAGCTGACAAGGATATCTGTAATGGATGAGCCTCAATATTCTTAAGCTAAATCTTATACACATAACTGGAGGTAGTCGTGAATGCTTCTTATATTGAAAAGTTAAACTGAACGTTATGTTGCGCTACATGATAGAGATTTTCGGAAGTCACGCATTAAAAGTACAAATTATTAAAACGACAACCTTTTGGGAGCCAGGGCGTGGCTTCATTAATTTTTTTTCTTCAACCTTCAAAGCAGTTTGCCAAATTCAATGTATGCTTATCCAATGTTATAATTGAAAAAATTAATTATGCTCATTTTACAATTATGATATGATAGTTCGGAAAACAATTCATTTAAACATGATGCACTCTTATAAAATGCATAAATAATGTTGTTTGTCACTGAATTCATCCAATGGATCCAGGGATGATTTATATATTTGGAAGTTTGACAGCGCCTCATTTAAGAAAAAAAATCTTTACTTTCATTCCGGACCTGCGCAGTATTAATTTTTTAAATTAATTTGAGGGATTTATACGCTCTCGCAGAGAGTACACTTGGTTTATTTTGACACAACAGATGACATCGGGACGTTTCCAAATGAACGATGGAACGGCAGCAGAACATGTGAAGAAATTCGTCTTCACTAATGTAACACGACCAAACCAGGGAGTACCTCCCGAAAAATCACTCGAAATCCTTGTCCCAGAGGTAAATAATTCTTGCATATTTGCAATTCAATTAACGATCACATTCCCATTAAGTTGCTTCAATCTGGCTACTCGTTTTACACCTGGCCTTGTGCGCCAATACTCGCTTGGTTTCTGTGGGAAAGACGGCACTCATTGGTGGGAAAGCGAATCTTGGAATTGGGCGCTGGAACTGCACTTCCTGGGATATTGGCAGCAAAGTGTGGTGCTCAAGTTGTGCTCAGTGATAATTGTATTCTTCCAAAGTCACTGGCGCATATTAGACGAGCATGTTTGGCAAATAATTTGATTCCTGGCCAAGACATCGATGTTATTGGTCTTAGTTGGGGTTTGCTACTGAACAGTGTATTTAATTTGGGCGCTATTGATCTGATAATTGCCGCGGACTGCTTCTACGATCCAAGTGTCTTCGAAGACATTGTCGTTACGGTTTCATTTCTGTTGGACAGAAATCCAGGTGCAAAGTTTATTTTTACATATCAGGAGCGGAGCGCTGACTGGTCCATTGAGGCTTTGCTCAAGAAGTGGAAAATGCACGCTGTTCAAATCAATATCGACGATATTGGCAAGTATTCTGGTGTCGATTTGATTGAACTGATGGGCGGCCACACGATACATTTGGTTGAAGTTTCTAAGTAAAGCTAAAAATGGCTCAAGCAGTGCTCCTTCGTAAAAAGTGTTCATTGGCAATCTGATGTGGACGGTGGGGAACCGCGTGCTTAAATTGTATATATTTAGAATCGTAAGCAACGTATCGGTGGTGCTCGATATAAATCGAGGTTTCTCTTAGGAAGACGCCATCAATGGTGCTTCGAATCACAGCAATCATCTCTGAAAAGAAGGGTTGTCAATGTACAATCACCGAATAGTTAAATAAGGTCTTTTGTTCCAAAATCGTTTACATTGATCATGTATAGTTAGATATTTTAATTATAGTAATAATTCAACTTCAAGGAAGGTGTTTTTTTTTTATTTTGTCTTGAAATATGATGGACCCGAGGAAGGGCCTGTTTTTGGTTGATTAAGACAAAAGTCGCTGAGAAAGAGTTTTCGCTACAAAGTCATTTTTTAGGTGAGAGAGAAAAAAAAAGAATTCCACTCGCTGCGGACAGGATTCGAACCTGTGCGGGTAGAACCCAATGGATTTCAAGTCCATCTCCTTAACCACTCGGACACCGCAGCTGATGTCAGATTGGTTGCTAAACATGAAATACATAGCTCCAGCGTATCAGAACATTAAATTTAAAATTTTTTTTTTCAAATAAAATGCAATAGTATATTCAGCCTTATTTTGAAATTCACTTTCACCCGAAAGTAAGTCGAATTCGAATAACACGCATTTGCAGTTTCGAAAGGTTAGAAAGTTCACTTTTTAAATCGAAAGTTGGTTTGTCTTTCGAAAAGAAGGCAAACTAAGGAAGATCTCCTCATAGCCTTCGGCTCACTGAGAAATAAGAAATCTGTGGGAATCGGCGCAATACCAAACATTGTTCTTTGTCACCTTTCTCTAGAAGCGGTAAACATTTACAAATTTACACTACGATGGAATCAGCCCTGGATATATAAGCTAAATGAACGGACACATATTTTGCTCGGCTAGAGAAGTGATCGAAATGCCAGGTTCTGTATGAAGTTGGACAAGCTTGTCCTCCGTTGTCAGTAGCTACGCAGCAAGGTTCCTACAAGTGCCGATGTAGTCAGTTTGACAACAGCCGAGAGTCGAAAGCATCTCGAAACTCACAGCAGCGTCAAGGCATTTCGTTGCTCCATATGTCCACACAAGAGAAATACATTACGTGAAAATCCGGATGCATTTTGATAAAAAGGCTCCCGATTTCAATGAAGAGAACGACATGTCATGTATTTTGGAGGAAGATGTCTCGGAAATACATAGTCCAGCGTCGTTAAACCCAGAACAGCTTTAGCAATTTGCAGCGGCTCATCAGCAACACCAACAACAGCATCTGCTACGGCAGCAAGCATCGGCACTACAGCAACAGTAACATTTGCCCTAGAATCCCCATAACTGTGAATTCGTTCACGTGAACTTGGTGCACTCGCAACCCGGTACAACACCTTAAATTTTTCCCGAGATGATCATCGACGAGGGTGAATCAATCAGTCAAAGCATAAATGGAGACAACACCAGCACTCTTTCCGAAGGATTTTATAAAAAGCTGACCCTCTGGAATCGCTGCCTACTGCGTTTGTCAAGAATAATAACATTCCCACACTAAATCATCATCTGAGCCATTGGTTTAGGTCAAAACAGAACCAATAGACGTCGCGGAAGACGTTATACGATCGCTCAATTCGACGTCACCATTTTCGGGAGTTGAGAACTCCCTGCTGCGGAAATCTAGCTCAATCGGCTCCGGTGTATCGCCCTTCAATCAGAAATATTGTCAAACATGCGACGTCATCTTTAGCTATATGAAAACCTATGCAGCACACAAGCAGTACTACTGTAAGAATAAACCTCATGGAGATACGAACTGTCCGAGTCCAGTTCCACTGGCTCTACACTGCAATAGTAAGATCAGTACTGACCTACGGAGACATAGTTTAGTGGACGACACTAAGGATTAAATAAAATCTGACTAGAATAAGCCAAATAGACTTAGATGAAAACCCACGGTTGTCCTAGAAATGTTACTGAGTCTTCTTCCCATGGACATAAACGGAAAACTTACTGCTACGTTTGCAGCAATAAGGTTGATAGAATGTTACCATTGAGGAATAGCCCACAACAAAGGGAACAAAACTCGAAGATTCCTAAGAAATCGGACTACATGACACCTTTTGATGATTTCGTAATGAAATACAAAACAACAATCCCCACAAGAGCTGAGTGGGACAAAGACAAGATGTGCAACTCGAATGCTATGGAAATCTACACAGACGGTTCCAAGTCGGAGTCGGTGTATACGCTAGGTCCTCCTTAGCACTGCGTCTTCCGAAGTACTGGAGTGTTTTGCAGATAGAGGTAACAGCTTTTCAAGAGTCAGGCGGCAATAAGGGTTCTGGAAACACAATCGATCAACTTCAAGATGGTAAAACTCGGCAGCAATTCTCTTAAGGAGATTGCGAATAGATTTAACTTTACCCTATGCTGGGTACGTGGGCACGAGTGTATTCCGGGCAACGAAAGAGCCGATGAACTAGCTAGAGAGGGTTAAGTCTACCATTGGCGTTCAATCAGGAGACACTATATAGGAAGCAAATTAGCAAACGAGTAGGCGTGATAACTGGTCATTACCTTATTGACAATCAAGCCTGAGGACTCGGAGCGCCCTACAATGATTTATGTAGAAGCTGCAGGTTGAGAATGATAAGGAAACTGTATTACACAATCTTGGATCCTATGATTATATAAAAAAAACCAACGAGTGTCAGCGAGTGTGGGTCAACGAAGAGTCAGGGAGAGCCGATAAAGTGACAGCACAATGGACCTCAAAGGTCTAAGTGCGGCATAACTTCCCTTTAGAAAAAATGGAAGTCGCACCTTCTTTTCTACACTCTCCTGTTTAACAATTTGCTGAATAATGCACATTATCCAACTCATTGGAAGACAAAAAGGGTACAATCAATTCCTTAACGGAACAAAGACACATCCAATCCGGCAAATCTCCAATCGATAACTCTGAACATCAGCAAGGTATTTGAAAAAGTTATCAATAGAGCCGTGACTCAGTGGCTTGAGGATGAAAATATTATTTGTTTGTTTGTTTGTTTGGTTGTTTGTTTGGTTGTTTGTTGCCCGGGGTACACCCGGACTTCTTTATTAGGCTTAGTAGAAGCTATCACTTAAAACTAAGACACAACTCTTAGAAACTAACAAAACTTTGAAACTAACTTACATCTATGGGGGCTAGTCAGGAGGAAAGGGAGTATTACTTGGGGTTACTAGTAAATCGATAGAGAGAAGGTAGAGGCGGGTGGGCTAGTCAGAGAGGAGGGAGGTACTATAGTATATTTTTCAGGGATGATTTGGAGAGGTGGAAGTCAAGATAATTATTTGCAGTTCGAAGCATTCTGGACATTGGCTCGAAGAAACCGTAGTTTGTACGATGATTTGAGAGACGAAAAAGAGGCACTGATCTGAGATTGCGGGGATTAGTGTTAAGGTAAATTAATTGAAGGAGAGACGAGACGAGAGAAGTTGATGAACAAATAAAGCATCGGCAGCATCCCGACGTGATTTAAGGGTTTGAAGTTGAATCAGTTCAATCCGGTTCACGTACGGTGGCAAGTTGTGATTTTCATTCCACTGAAGACTGCGGAGGGCAAAACGTATAAACCTACGTTGGACAGCTTCAATTCTGAGTGAATTGGTATCGTAGACCAAACTTGACTAGCATATTCAAGAATTGGTCTTACGTACGTAATATAAAGAGACGCTGTGACATAAGGGTTTGAGAATTCTTTCGCCCATCGTTCAATAAATCCAAGGGAAGAGTTAGCTTTACGTATTATGGAATCACTATGGGAACGGAAATTGAGTTCTCTGTCACATAGGACTCCAAGGTCAAACACAAAATCAACTGAAGGATTAAGTTCGCCGGAGAAAAAGTATGACCGTGGGGGTGGAGGAAAACGTTTGCGAGAGTAAGTGATGGTTTTGCATTTGGCAACATTTAGCTCTAAGTGGTTTTTAGTACACCAGATGTAAAAAATATTTAGATCGTTTTGCAGTTGTAAGTGATCAGAAGGGGAAGATATAAGTTTACTGATTCTCATGTCATCAGCACAGATGGAAAGATAGGTCCTAAGTGACTGCCTTGTGGGACGCCAGAGGTACCAGTAAACGGGACGGATAGTGAAGAACGAAAGAGGACCCTGTATTGTCTAGAAGTTAGATATGATATTATCCATTCAATGAAGGAGGTGGGAAAGCCGAGGGATTTGAATTTAAGGCAGATGATTCGGTGAGAGATTTTATCGAATGCTTTGCTGAAGTCGGTGGTAATAGCGTCTTTGCCATCTTGTATAGCTTGCAATGCTTTAGATGTTAATTCGATTAGGTTTGTGGTTGTGGATCTCCCTTTTATAAATCCATGTTGCTTGGTGGAAAATATGGATTTACAATGGATTTACTGAGTCGTAGACAATACTTTCAAAAAGCTTAGGAATGTTTAGCAATGGGACGATAATTTGAGATATCATCTTTTCATCCCTTTTTGTGAACGGGTTTAATATACGCGTCTTTCCATACTTTCGGAAAGACCGATTGTGCGAGAGAAATTTGAAACAGGGTAGTAAGAGGCTGAGATATTGCGTTAACGCATTGTTTCAGTACAACAAAAATAATGCTCCAGCCAAGAAAGTCTTCGAATCCAATCCACCAGGTTCAAGAAAAACGGGAAGTCAGTACTTTTGGTTCAAGGATCAAGCAATCGCAAACTATAGAAAGTTTGGTCCTACCAACTGGAAGCAGCGTGCTCAGGACCGTTAGGGCAGCACTGTCCCAGACTGCTCCTTCCACGACCATATAAGAAAAGAAGTAAGTTAGTGACATGATTACGATTGAAATGAAAATAAAAAACAGAGTCCAATTATATTGCATATATGTTTATCATACAATTTAATTTGTTAACAATATTTTTAATATGAAGGCTTCTGACCAGCAAAGCCGTTAAGAGACTGTTTAAGTTATTAATAAAAAAATAAATATAAAAACTGTTTTATCACATTCGAGTTCGAATGTTTTTTTCTAAATTCTATTTTGTGGTTGTATTTTTTTGTAAATTTTCGTTATGTTTTGTTGAAATGCAGTTGCGCCACACTGTATCTTAAAGAAAGTATAAAATTACCAGTGAGCTTATTTTATCATATTTAAAATTCACTCACAAAGTCAAACTCTGTATAAATGATTTCGATCGGATATCACTTCTTAAAGACTCCCAAAACACTGTAATATACAAAGCCTTAATTAAAGTATGTACTTAAAAAAGTTTTAAACATTTAAAAAGACAACAAATGACAAATATCACAGCGCGTTTGGAAACAATAGAACAATCTACATTTTACGACATTATTCATGGAGTTAATGCAGTGATAGTCAAACTTAATTCGAACAAGATTATGAGGCCGACAGGCTCTTGAAGAATTCTAGAATACTCTTGGATGAAAGTTAACGCTTCGTTTTCACCAACCACAGAGGAACTAATACTTTAAACATGCGATCAATAGTTTAAGTTTTATACTGTGTATGTTAACAATATCTTCCTTTTGTATATATTCAATAAGGATTAAGGATATCTGTATTCCGTATCTGATACAGGGCCGTATTTACAATCCGTGGACCCCTGCTACCGCGTGGCTACTAAGTGGGAGTTAGAAAATTAACCTAAAAATAGATAAATAAATAATTTTCCATTAAATTGTAGAAAATTTTGCAGTTCATTATAAAGACGTAGATAAAATGATGAGTTAAAAATTTAAAGAATTTAAAATCATTTAGTAATTCAGCACGATTTATTACTATTGTTATCGACAACTTAAGCAAACATAAATACAAAATCTTGTTAGGATGAAGGCCAAGATCTTTTCGCAATATTCGCCACAACGACATCACAGAGATGCCCAACGCTTGAGAACGACGTGTGAGAGACACATTTGGGCAGCAATATTCTCGACACTACGGGCGCTTCTTTGTCTCACTGGCACGAGAACATTTTGTACTGTGCCTGTGGAAACAAATTTTTCCACTGGACGCTCAATTGTTGATCTGCTAGGACGATTATGACGACCATAAATTGGACGTATCGCTCTTAACTTTGAGGCCACTGACTCCGAATTTCGGCAGAAAATTTTAATAATTTCGACTCGTTGTTGGCTCGTATATCTTTCCATCATGAAATGGCAAACCTTACTGAAGAGAAATGGCAAAAGAGCGGCAAGAAATATGGCGTCGTTTACATGCGTCGTTACATGTGTTTATTTAAAAAACACTTACATGAAAATAGCTTAGTGGCTAATTGTTTTGCGCCTGCATTTCATACTATAATATTTCTAAGAATATCACTTTCAATGCTGAGCAAAGTCAGAACGTTGCGCCTGTCTTCTAACATGTATATTCGAAGCCTATTTTTGATCAGGTAAAATTTTGAAAATGACCTTTCTCCACTGTTGTTTGTAACCAGAAGTGACAGTCAATTCCCAATTGATCATCTAAATCAATGTTATAAGTTACTACTAAGTAACTGCAATTATCTTTTGATTAGTTGAGAAACCCAAAACGGGTATCCACTAGTTTGTATGTCTCAAGCCCCTGCCGCAATGAAGATTCAAATTGATCTATGACAGGTAGGAAACTTTGTGTTCGACATTTTTCTGATGGAGTCAGCTCGCCTTCTGGTGCTTGGACACTGTGCAGAGGTGTAAAGCGCACGTTTATTATGCAGCTTTCATCTCATATACTTCAAAGCTATCCCGTTTTATTGCTTTGAAGCTTTTTAACGATGCTGAGGCGACGGTGTCTACGTCCAATCTATTGTCCTGCAGAGCTTTGCTAGTTTTGTTTACTTGTCTCAAGATATCAACCCAAACTACTGGGTGCAGCCATTTTTCCATCTTTGACATTTTATTATGCAAACTTAACACAGTGAAGCTTGATTTCTCTATCCCTATGTGCTTTAGAACCATTAAAATGATGAATCCAAAGACTCTGCTGTCAAAGCTGGACTTCTATTCCTGTCGAGCTAAGGAACGTGTTAGAGGCTTATAAATTCGCGACGTTTAAATAATGTTATAGTCCAGCACAGCACATCTTTGCCTAAACAGTTCATTGTACTGAAAAATAAATGAGATCATTCCGAATCATAAGAAGCGCGATATTCTCAAAAAAAAGTTTTTTTGAATAACTTTTCGATTTTTGGTATTTTTTAAAGCACCAAAATAAACCGATTTAGAAAATAAAATGAAGGCTATAAGTTTTACCATCATAGGGTATAGGTAAATAGCGGTTAACATTTTTTTTTAACTTTTGTGTTCAGCAGACTCTTATTGCAGTTTATTTGTTGACTGAGTTAGTTTTATAATTTTTGGAATTGTAAGTTTTTGATAAAATAATCGTTATTTATACTTTTTAAACACCTCGAATTTGATTCCGCACTTGAAAAATAAGCATCGGCTACATTCATCAAATGACAGCAATGAACAGAGAAGGAGTTTGTTTCAAAGCTCGACAGAGTACAAAATTGTTTTTAAGTAAAATAATATTTAAACTTAGGTTAAATAGAAGCATTGATGCGGGTTTGAATCGCGTTTGCGAGTCTGTGGAAAAGGTATCGAGGCTTTCACTTGACTTAAAAGGCATTTTAAAAACGGATTTTGTGTACTGAAAGGCATACAATCTTTTAGCATTTAGCCAGGTGGCTGGACTTAAAACAATGATAGAAAGCATTCAGTCATAACGCCGTGTTTACCTCACCTTCCATTGTGAACGATTGCAACGGATCAGGATGCTTTGAGTTGAAGCATACACAACAAATTTGAAGCTTATCCGGACATCTAATATAATACGTGTATATCTGCCTAGCTTCTTTGCGGGCTGGTGCAAACACTAAATTTTTGTTTTAGTTTTTGTATTTTCTTTCGGAAGATACAAGACCTACGTTGCTGCACGGGGTGATTCAACTCTAGGAATTGGGGCTATGGTTGTTCAATTAGTTGAGCAGCAAAAATTTCTCTGAATTGAAGAATATGTAATACATTTTTGGTTTTGTAAGATGATTGTATCGCACCCATGCCTTGACAACTGCTATTCCTAGAACGCAACTGTTCTATGCGTAGTTTTCGCTACCACTTGATATATGTCCTTAGCGTAGTGGGGTACGAACCCATCCGATAAAACAAGTAAATCCCTGATTTTCCCTTATTATAAGCTTGTATTGCAGCAGGTTGACGGTAGATTTTCTGCTACAATTGCAAATGTATAGTATTTCGACGTGTTACGGGTTGCATTTCAAGGGGATGTTTAGAAGTCAGCATTGCCACGTCACGAGTGTCATTCCATTTAAGAATAATAATAAGCTTTTCTTCTTCCCGAGATATTATTTTCCCTCTGACCAATTTTGCGAGGAGGATACCTTTTGGTATAGTTTTTTTTTTTTTGTTAGCCTTTAGTGTTCCAAAAGCATGGGTCTTATTTAAGGACCTATCCTCATTGAGTAAGTCTTTTGATAGCTCCGTGCACACGTATCTAGCAAGTCCAACCTCGGGTTCCTTTGTTGCAAACGTTCCATCATTCATAGACCAAGTGTAGCCATCTGATGAGCAAAGATTGACATCATAACGATGCGTCCTATCTGGGATATACTTTCTGAAAATAACTCAACCTCTCCATGGCATGAGAGTTTCCTTCTGCGGAGAAAAATGTATTTTTTTTTAAACTTTCATCAGGCCATTGATTTTCCTCAATCCGTCGGAGTTATCAGTTGTTGCGTTGTTGCTAAAGTGCAAATATGAGAGCAAAGTTTGAAAGGTGTTCCGGGCAGAATTGCATGTGGAATTTTTAGATCATAGATCCCACCAGTCTTCCAATAATTTTCAATGTGACCAGGGGAAATAAGTCCCACGTAGGAATATAACCAACCCAAGAATTTTTTTTTTATTTCTTTCGGCTTTATTTGACCTTGAGCGAACACAAACATGTTGTTGGGCATATCGATTGATTTCTCTTCATACCATCTCCAACAATACTCCGTCAACTTCAAGAGGTGTTCTCACAGCCGAAATTTGTACACCCAAGCCCTCTCTGCCCACAAATTCATAATGTTTGTGTCTTTCTATGTACTCTGACCAGATGGGAGAATTTCCTGTGGGAATAGTTTCTTCCTCATTATTATTCCAAATTGAATTTAGGTCCTCTCGTTCTTCATCAACCGCCATAGCTTGTATCCGATACTTTATCCTCCTGGGAATCATCATCGTCCCATCGTCATAATCATCCTTGATCTGGGCATGAGTCATCTGAATCGAAGTCACTTGCCAAACCCGGCGTGACTTCTTCAATTTCTTCAACCGTAAGCCTCCTTGCGATCTTTATTGTTAAATATTTGTAACGGGGTTTTCCCTAATGAAAATTACGGGTCAACTTTTTACAATAAAAAAAATCTTTATTAAAGCTAGAAACACGATGCAGCGCCCTCGAATTCGCGCTTTGACAGAACGAGTAGAAACAATGAGATCTTATGTGTTTACACAAAATGTGACCTCGCGCGTTTGGTTGGCGTTTGATCCTTAACATCATAAGCCCGACCTGAACGTCGAAGTGGAGCAATTCTATACTTTTTTGGCACGTTTGATTGATAGATTGACATTCATCTTCCACATTATATTTGTGTTTCCTAATCTTACCAATCAACTAAAAAGAGAACGTTTCTGCTTTTATTATTACTGCGAAATCATGCCCTACGAATTTGAGGGAACAGAACATTTTTCGGTCATATTCCTAGCCTCTCAACGCGCGACCGTCATGAAGACACATTGTGTGCTAGAACTTTTTAGGTCGTGCGTTGTGACAGAGTATCTTGTAAGTTGGGAGAAAGCCTGTCAAACGCGCGACCGCCACATTGTGATATGACCTTAAAGATTTATTAAAATTGCACGATCAGTGCTTGACTTTTTTTACAAAAAAATTGAGCTTTTACAAAGTTAAAGAGCTTTTACAAACTTAAGCAGAACTTTAAACATGCCTTTTCAATAAAAGCTTTAGAACATCTTTAGGGTAACATATCAATTGTTTGACGAAATGTGTTTTTAATGAACAAAAATTCGACCACAAGCAATATATAATTAAACAATTAAAGTAAATAGAAAAGTTATTCAAGCAAAATAAAAAGTAATTAGTAATTAAGTAAAGGAAATTCAGAATGGTTAATAATAGTTATTATAAATAATTACATATTTACTCCACCAGCCAAAAGATTCATAGGATGAAATATACACCCAAGGGAGTAAATTACAAATCCAAGCCGATATTATCGGCAAACTATCTAGATCAAAATAATAGCTCGTCGAGTGGTGCCATGGCTTTCATTTTTGATAGCCAGAATTCATTCCAAACGTCCAGGATGCGTTGCAAATGTATTTAATGTCTATATTTTGTAGTTTTTTTTTTTCTCAAATTTAACTTGGCAGCCAATGTGTTCAACTTTCATTCAAGTTCACGCAGACTTATATTTTTTAAATGGACGCGAAGGCTTAAACTGATGCTGATGAGTGAAAGAAAGGACGGCTCATATTAAGACAAGGAGGCAGGCTAAACTTCTAAATAAGTCTTAACCAAATAAATATATTTCAAACGACTTAAAATAAAAAAAAAATTGTATATTGTAAAAAAATAAACTTTTTGCATATGAATTAAACAATGAGTGAGAAAATGATAAACACTTTTTGTTTTGTGCTTACTTGCTAATATATTTGCGATAGTTTTTTCCGATAGCTTCCGAAACACTTTTATAGCCTTCCTTCTGTAAAATGTCTGTCAGTTCACTCTTAATAGTGGTCACAACGGAAGGCCCATGATAGACAAGCGCCGTATAGAATTGGACAAAGGAAGCGCCAGCTTCAAATTTCTCGAATGCATCTTGACCATTAAAGACTCCCCCCACGCCAATTATTGGAAGCTTACCGCTTGTGAGTTCATACATTTCGGCAATGAGTTGTGTGGATTTAGATTTCAGCGGCGCACCGCTCAACCCACCGGATTCTTTGGCCAGCTTTTGATCCTTTAGATTTGATCTGTCCAACGTTGTGTTGGATATGATGAGACCATCAACTTTACATTTGTCTTTCATCACCACAGAAGCGATGTCTTTAATATCGTCTTTGCTTAGATCCGGAGCGATCTTCACAAATATTGGCACCGTTTGATTCACCAAAAGCTTGTTGCGAGCTTCTATGACTCCGGCGAGTAATACTTCTAGGTCGTTTTTAGCTTGTAAATTCCTCAAGCCCGGTGTGTTTGGACTGCTTATATTTATAACCAGATAATCGGCAAGAGGACCAAAAATATTCACACCCTTCACATAGTCACTCAGTGCATCCGGCGAAGTTTTGTTTTTCCCCAGATTTACCCCCAGAATGCCCTTGTAGTCGCCGGCTTTTCTAAGTTCACTCAGTCGCTTGAACACAACTTGATGTCCATCGCTATTAAAACCGTACCTATTGAGTATCGCGCGATCTTCGAGCAACCGAAAAACTCTAGGTGTGGGATTTCCAGGCTGTGGCTCTGGAGTTACGGAACCAATTTCAACGAAACCAAATCCGATTTTATCCAAGCCCTTAATAGCTTCAGCTTGCTTATCAAATCCAGCCGCGATACCGATGGGGTTCCTCAAATCTCTGTTGAAAAATTTAGTAGCCTGGCAAATATATTGGTCAGCTCATAGCATTTTTTGTTTTTGTTAAATAAATTGTTTACCAGTACGGTGCTGTCTTCGTGGTCGGGCGCAGGAAATAGTTTGTACTTGCAGGCCATTACAGCTAATTGATGAGCTTTCTCTGGTGGAATTTTTTGCACTATTGGCATTAAGAATTTTTCGTAAAAATCATTTTGCTTGAGTGCGATGTATCCAAAGAAGAAAAATCCCGCACTGGAAGTCACAATCCCTAAGGACCGAAGTTTGCTTTTCTGTGGAATATAGTGCGTTACAATTTTGAATGTGAAGCATGTTTCACAGAATATTTACAAGTTTTGAGGCTGCATCCATTTGAGAACTTTGTTAAGTTGACGGAAAATTGTGTAATAAATTTAAGCCGGCCAATTGAAATTATACACATGACAAAAATAAATCAAACCATTTTAAATGACAAGTTTGACAGACAGCTGGTTGATATATGACAGCCATTTGGCTCAATAGAGATGTGTACATTTATTGTGTTCTAGTACAGAATAGAAGATGTACAAGTCCCTGGCCAAACAGACATGGGACTGAGAGGCATGCCAATGAACGAAGGGGCTACACATAAAATATAGGATATATTTATAAGTTCTGTCAAGAATGAGTGGCTGGAATGCTTCCTGTAACCACTGCTCTATTGTTTCGTGCAGCTGAAAATCTTTGAAGATGACTTTCGATGCAATCAACGCTTCCTTTTCCATCTCACTTTAAAGCTACCTGTTTCCTCCGATATGCCTGCATGACCACCTAATTTCTATTTCAATTTATTAAGAAAAATAGCTTACAAAAAAAAAGATATGAATATCTTTTGAAAAGTCTTTACAGTCTTAAAGGTCTCGACGAAAATTTAAACAGAACTATGAAGTCAAAGTAAAACTAGTAGGTAACTTCGTTGTTGGTAATTTCTTTCTAATATGACAGCTCTTTGCTGATTGAGAAGCAGCAACAGATGGCGTGGGAGATGCGCTGGTCAACACACACAATTTCTATAAGAAGCCTACAAAAAAGTATGATAATAATAAATAAACGACATGTATAGACCATTACAGCATGCGAAACTGCGCAAGCCAATCAGAATTTATATGTCTTCGTAGCATGTGCTTTTTAAAATACTAGTACTAACATGGAATTCTCATTTCCCACAAGCCGTGTTCTCTACTTGTTCGTTTGAATTTATATTTGTTGTTTCCATTTTCTTTGAAGTAAATACTATAAATTGTCTGGTTTTCGGGAACATGTCCGGACTTCTTACTTACGCGAGCTAGCTCTTAAACGGTGACCTCGAAAAAGTGATGTTATGGTTGGGGAAAGAACTTAGGATGAGCACCAGGTATGTTTACTAAAACCCACAAAGTCCTGCACCCTACGCTCGTTTCGGTCACCAACATACATAGTTATGTGTTTGGTTTATCATAAATCACTGGATGAAATAAAATGAACTTTCAGTTACCTCCAAACGATTGTTACGACTCTACCAATTGAACAGTAGGTTCCCCTTGTGATTTGTTACTGATTTTTTCAATTTCTACATTTTGCGTTTATATAAATATTCTACTCCGAGTCTTGTCTTGAACCATGAAATAAGCGAAGCTTGTCTCTATCATATGGAAGCAACGCGTTTTAACTTTTATACGACTTTGTAACTTATGCCACACCACCTGGTCAAAGCGAATTGGTTAAGAGGCTCAGTACTGTTAAGCAACATTTTGTTATTTACATGCCATTCTTGTGTGGAAGAATCATAAATCTGGCTTATTATCTAAAAATCAGAACACGATCCTTAGATGACCAGAGTCTGAGCAAAAGCGGCTCTCCATCATTCACGATCCCGTGCACTATGCTTTTTTTCCAGACATAACTAGCACCCACGATTGCTTCTTCTCTCTATATATACGAAGGATGAAATCTGTTCAGCTTCAGTGATGGATCGTTCGATAGAAACTTGATTTCAACTTGACTTGGAAAAGATATTGCCAAGCATGCTGACACCTTCCTGTTACAACATCTGTTCAAGTTTTAAATGAAATGGTATTCCATTCGTCGGGCTCTCCTTAGCTTGATAGATGATCTTGTTCATGCTTCCGCCAGCTTTGTCACTGTGTAAGCTTTTTGTGGCCATTCCAAATACTTCAAGGATTTTATTATCTTCATACTCTGTCAGTCCTCATTTCCCCGAGTATCGACACCTATTTTAGCATACAGTGGGTTATTTCAATATCTTTCGGTTCACGTTGTCGGTTGCTTTCCAAACAAACTTCAATTCCTACAAAAACACGGTTTCTTGTTGGATAAAATAAAACAACAACAAATTTTTACGTGATAAAGCGTTTCAGGAGCTTTCGAAGGAAACAAACGTTGTATGAGAATATATTAGCCAATACCTTAAAATGAATGCCATTTTTTCTTTCGTTTTGTTTCAGCCAAAAGATAAAAAGACCGTTGGAGAAGCTTGAGAGATAGGTTCTTCAAAGGAATTGAAAAAGAAAATGCTTCTTCGGGAGTTGGACCATAAGGAGTTCTCATACTACTATTGCTTTAGCAAGAGATGCTTTTGCGGAGCTCTCATCACCACTACAATGCTGAAGATTGCAGCACAACACTTCTTTGACAATATGGCGAAACAGACCGAAGAAGCAAATTTTTCGGCAAAGGATCTAACAATCTGAAATTGCGAATGATTTAAACATCTATTATTGTGCTGATGGAAAGCCATGAAAGAAAATAACAAACAAACTAACATGTGTTATGTCTAATTGATTTTATAATACTCTCCACTTAGCGGTTATAATTCCAAATGCATGCTCAAACTTCACTAGATTAGTCTTCGAGATATGGGCGCATAATGTGTTTAAGAGAAAATGCTGCATGTCCAACAAAGAAAAATGGAAACTCAGTTGTGGTATTGGGAAGTTTTTCCAATTTGAGCAGATTGATGGTGTTTTACAAGAATTGCTTCCCTTGCTTTTAAAACATCTCCATCGCCATTGCCACCATAAGCTCCATTGTCTACATGTACAGAAATGTCGACACTCTGAATAAAATGTCCTTGTTTATCCGGTTTTCAATCAAGGATTTCATAAGCATGAATTAATGTATGCCAATACATGTGGTTTTTCTTTATTCGTCAGAGTCATTACTCTTGATATACAAAAACAATGAATTAAGAAAGCCATGAAGGTCTCTTTCATTATGACTATGAACGAGCCCATATTCTTGTTTTTTTTTTTTTTAAAAAACTTTAAGTTAAGCGCCATATAGGTGCGAAGAGGATAATCCTTTTGAGTTTGTTGCACCAGTTGAGGTCGAGTATTGAACACACCACACACTGATCGAAAAGGAGCGCTAAAAAAAGACAGATGAATCGAGTAAGAGAGAACGAACGAAAACGTTGGCGGAGAAAGAAGTTGTTTTAATAAAGATTTATAAATAGTTCTTTTGAAACTTTAATTTTGTTTAGACGGAACGAAACATTATTTTTAAAGCAAGAACTCTTTCTTTCAACCTTAATGTATTTTCTCTTTCTAAATCCATGACACGGCAATTTGTTCTCCAATTGAAATTTAAGAGTGGGAATATTGACAGCAAATATGTGATGAAATTTCAACAAATGCTGCACGTCTGTCTCATTTGCGTTGCCATTTGCATTGCCGCAAGCTTGCTTACTGTTTCAGGCTGAACTC
Source organism: Orthonevra nobilis (assembly GCA_963555765.1). Classification (NCBI taxonomy): domain Eukaryota; kingdom Metazoa; phylum Arthropoda; class Insecta; order Diptera; family Syrphidae; genus Orthonevra; species Orthonevra nobilis. The sequence continues at coordinate 53,686,112 of OY743227.1, forward strand.
TTGTGCCTTCTTATTACATCTTATATTGTGGATGACACAAATTTCACAATAACTCTTTTTTTCCTAACCCACTCATCAAATCTTTCGACTTCGTCGTCTTCCAGTTTTCGTTTTGTCATATGTTCTATGTTCAACTTTCCTATCTGTCTACTCGCCGCTCGGAAAAGTTCAAAGTTAACCAACTCGAAGCAGTACGGCTGCGGCGCGGATTCTCCATCATTGTTGGCGCACTTTAGATTTTGTATACATTTCTACATTTTGACACGAGCATGCTACACTACTGCAATCTAGCTAGGCCTTTGATTTTTGTGAAACACGGCAGCACTGTAGCTCAACTACTATTCAGTGCTGCCAAGTTTTTTCTGAGGCAAAGCACCGTTCCTAATATTTTCAGCGTTAATTTTGATACCTTGGGCACCAAAAAAAATCATTTTCCAGTTTCCAAAAAAAAAAAAAACATTTATTTAGCTCAAGTCGTAAATAAGTGTTATCAAGTCTTTGCTCATCCAATTCTGAACTATGCGAGTGCAGTATGGTGGAATATAGTATAGAGGTTTCGAAAATAAGTGCTTACGAGTTTGCACGCGATTTACAGAGGCGCTCATTCCGACATCCGGCGTCAGCAAAAAACAAAAGACTATTGGATGCTTCCGGTGTGTCTAGGATTGACAACGTTATCCTGGGCTTACTGAGGAATCATTTTGCGTGATTGGCAACTGTTATTGAGAACGAATTCAAATCGGGATTTTTTTTATCCTAACCCGAGATATTTTAAAAAACTCAGGAGAAAAGGGACACATATCTACTCAGGCTTTTTGGTATTTAGAGGCACATGGCTGCTTGTCGGACTCGAGCAATATTCTCGTTATATACCATGCTGCTAGAATAACAGACAAACAAGTCCTATAGAGCTCCTGACTGGAATTACTGTATTAGAGTATTCGTAAAGCGTATTTGCAAAATTGCATTTAACATATCCAAAGTAATTTTGTTCCTAAGTTTGCTTTTGACTAGGTTTGCTTGACTAAAAACCCTTTCAACATTGCCATTAGAATGTGGCAAACAAAGCAGTTTCAAGGCTAGGTCGTAAATGTTTCCATAAGGATTTCAGTTTTAAGAAACAGCGTTAAGAAACAGAGTTAATGAAGCACTAAAAAAAAATGAAAGCACTAAAAGAACGCCCGACCACTAAAATGACATTTTGAGCACTGAAATTAACGCTGAAAGCATAAAATTGGCAACGCTGCTACTATTCACCGAATCAAACAAAAAGCTCGATAATGCGCCGTTAAAAACGTACTAGATTGGAGTCTACTACAAAACCATCAGCAGCAAAAATTTTTTTTTCTTCACATGAGTCATTTCAAAATGAACTTACAAACTGTCACTTTTTATCTGCACAAATTCCGCCCGTCGTCGCACAACAAAACACAAAAAATTCACTAGTCAGTTCAGGAACTCAGATTGTCAAAAGTTCTTGTGCCGTGTGGACGCGCCGCGATTTGCTGCCGAATTTAATTTACCAAAGTGTCGCAAGTGAAATCGTTTCTCAAATTATTACAGTGGAGTGATTAACAAAGTGACAACAATCGATCGACGAAACTACAAACCGCAAGGTATTATTCAATTTATTATTTGTGTACCAAATTACAACAAGAAATTTGTTGCTCAAGTCGAAATGAAAACAAACCCAGAAATAATTGTTTCACTTCGTCTGTCCATAGTTGTTGTTTTTGTTTACGTGCTTTTCTCGAGGTGCTTGTTCGGTGGTGGTTTGGTGTTGTAACTCATTCCGTTGCACAGTGGATTTGTGGAAGTTTGTTGTTTGCCTTTGATTGGAATTACGTTATGTGTCAGTCAGTTCAGTCGTCGATTCATTAATCATCGTTTCCTCAATCGATAACTAAATATTTCTCTCGGAAATGCAGCCCTTTGTTTTTAGTGTTCGGAGAACCCACCTGCGTTAATCTGGAATATGAGTAAATATTTGTTGTCTTTTTATGTGTTCACTATTCCAGCTGCCGGCAGACTGTTTTAACATGTAAACAGAGGATGAGGAGTGAAGAAAGTTACAAGTTAAAGAACAACAAAAAAAAAATCATCCCCAACGAGTGTGATGGTGTTTGCTGTTCTGTTGTCCTGCCTTGTGGGCTTGTGCTGTGGAGTACAGGCATGGATCGATAAAAGTGTTGCGTACAATTAGGAAACCTTGAAAGAACAAAGAAAGCGTACGAAGGCGAGCAAACTTACAAAGGATGCAAGCTAATAATCCTTGGAGAATGTTCTGTAGCCAAGTGAAGTGGAAAAAAAAACCTACATCAGTTGGTTGATTGCTTGGAATCAGGATTTTTTATTTTTTACACGAGATGCGGTGATCATATAAACGCACTTTAGGGGATACGGAATTACTTAAAACGCAGCTACTTGGAGCGTACACTGCCGTGCCAAAAAATAAATAAATATATTTCAAATTGCTTTCATTTGCTCTTGAAATATTGTTTTACCGCCAATATGTTGAGAAAAAATACGTTTACGTTTACAGTCAGTCATAAAAATCTATTTACATATCTAAAATGTATGAAATCTTAAAAGAAGCAGTAAATTTGCATATTGCGCAGTCATAATACATCATATTACCAGATTACAATTCCAGAAAAACAAAGTGGGGAGAGTACAATAACTTGGGCGCCGTAACGCCTGTAAAGGGGTCAAAAACATTTTTTTTTTTAATATGGGAAGGAGTCTTATCTCACCCCGCTTAGGAAGTAGGGATGGTCAGTTTTAGAAAAAAAAAATACTTAAAAAAAAAATATAAAAATGTTTATATCAATTTTATTTCAAAATTGTGAAATGAAGTGCTAAATTGGTTTCGTGTGGTCAATGCTTTCATCAATTCTGAACCGAAAACAAAAACCCGAATGGTTCTATGTCTCCTAGTTTTTGAGATAATTGAAAATTACTATTTTGGTTTTGATTTTTGGCCTTTACGTGATCTTCCTCTGAGGTAAGTGAACGAATGATAGATGAAACGTCTGGAAAGCTACTGTATCGACAGTTTTCTTAAAAAGCAGGAAAAAGTGATTTTAACTCTCTTTCCGGTGTAGGTCCACGTTCACACGACTTGGTTGCTCCGCTCAGGGTATACCTTTTTGTCAGGCAGTCGCCCATGTCATCAATACCCTTGAGCCAACTATTTTCTTTCTCTGCTTACTCATGAAGTTACTGGCCACAGCAAAGGCGAAAATGTTAAAAAGAGCGTTCCAACCAATACTATAAATGATCTGAGAAATCAGAACAAGAAACTGCCACGGAACCAAATGGAGTACCGTTATGTAACCAATATTAACGTCAAAGAAGTTCATCCAGAAACGGTTCGAAGAGTCTTAAGACCTGTAGGATTACCTGGAAAACTTCACAAGAAGAAGTACCTGATCAGCAAGATCAACAAAAAAAAAACGCCTCGAGTTTGCCAAACGCTACATATCCTGAGGTTTACGAGTTTTGGAGAACAGTACTATTTACCGACGAATGTTAGTACAATACAATAGGATCCGAAGACCGAGGCAAAAAAATGCTTAGACCGAATCAACAAAAATGGCACCACTCTTCATCTTATTGCGTGACAATTCTTTCAAAAGTAATATAAGACAGTTTCTATAAACAAATGATGACCTCACCTAGCATAAGGAATACTTTCCACATCTTTTTTGTCAACAAAGAGTTTGAAAACATTTGTCAGATTCCCAAAAGCTTAACCATTTGCCAGCAGATGTATCTTCAATAACTGGGTGGCGAAGTTGGTAGCGCGCCTTTCTTTTAATTGATTCAATTGATAGGTCCCTGGTTCGATTTCTAGAGTGGCCTTTCATAGTTTTTCAAATCTGGTCCAGACAACAATTGTCATTGGGATAAAGTTAATGGCACACTATCACTTGATTGGTCAACCAGCGATAAGTAGTCTGACTAATGGGTGGCCTTGTTGTAGTGGTTGTTGCATTGGCCTAGTTCCTAGTTCGCATTGTCAAAAGAGTGGTTTGTGTAGATGGTTCTGCTGTGAAGGCATAATGCTGACAGCGGGGTGTTTATCTAAGATTCTCCAAAATTGCAAAGTGCATACATACTACTGTGTCCAAAAAATAAGGTGACATTGTATTTATTTTGAAAATTCTTTATTTATGCTTCCAAATCAATTTCATCCCCTTCAAAGTAATCCCCTCCCGATGCAATGCACTTATGCCAACGGATTTTCCAATCTTTGAAACACTGGTTGTAGTCACTTTCCGGGATGGCCTTCAGTTCCGTCTTCGCTGCGGCTTGAATCTCCTCTATCGTATCAAAACGGTGTCCCCGGAGCGGTCTTTTGAGCTTGTTGAACAGCCAGAAGTCGCACGGCGCCAGATCAGGTGAATACGGTGGTTGCGGAACGATATGGGTTGAGTTTTTGGCGAAATGATCACGAATTACGAGTGCGATATGGGATGGTGCATTACCGTGGTGTCTTTCCACAATTCCGGCCTTTTTAGGCGGATAGCGTTACGCAAACGACGCATAACGTTCAAATAATATTCCTTGTTGACTGTTTGGCCGGTTGGAAGGAATTCATAAAGCACAACACTACGATAATCGAAGAAAACAGTCAACATGACCTTGATTTTTGAGCGACTTTGGCGCGGTTTTTTTGGTCTCGGCTCTCCTTTGGCACGATATTCGCTCGACTGATCGGTTGTTTCGGGGTCGTAAGCATAGATCCAAGTCTCACCGCCAGTTATAATGCGTTTCATGACATCCTGGTATTCGGAAAGCATTGTTTCACACACTTCAACGCGACGCCTTTTCTTCCAAAAAATTCAATGTTTTCGGTACCAGTCGAGATTTGACGCGCTTGAGGCCCAAAGCATCCTTCAAAATGGTATTGACTGAGCCTTTCGATAAGCCAACTTCATCAGCAAGGTCTCTAATCGTTAATCGATGGTTTTTCAACACCAAATCTTTGATTTGTTGGACGTGAGCTTCATCGGTTGAGGTTGATGGTCGCCCAGAACGCTCTTCGTCTTCGACACGGTCACGGCCGGCTTGGAAATCACTATACCACTTGTAAACATTTTTTTTAGACATAGCCTCATCATCAAAGGCTTTCTGCACCATCCTCAACGTATCCGCAGCAGAAAATTCCGCAAACAAAATTTAATGCAAATTCTTTGCTCAATAAATTTCGACATCGCAAAAAACGAAAAACTCACTTTTAGCAGCTCACAAAACGACGCGTATCTCAAACACTATGAATATATTTTGACATGAAATTTCACATAGATGTCACTGACAGTACTACCAACCTAAAAAGAAAGTAAAATTTCCAAATCCTTCGACGCGCGCAGTTTAAATTCATATGTCACCTTATTTTTTGGACACAGAAGTATATCAAAAACTAATGTTGAAGCCCAAGGAAGTGCATAATCTTTCATTCTTCTCCTAATTCTTCCGCTCGCTCTGTGCTACACGCGTTATTAGAGTGTTCATATTCTCTTGAAGAGAGAGCAAATTATAAAAAAAAAAATCATTTATTGGACCGTTTACCTGCCACACAAAGCAAGCAGTCAGAGGTTTTATCAGCCGCTAAGTTCAAAAGCAATTTATTAACATAATCATTATTTTTTTTTAAATTATGTAGTTTTTGCGACTTTTAAACTGTCGCTTTTCCTTCTTTTCACTATCATCGACTGTCCAGTGTGTCTCTAAAAATGAAATTTGGACTTACTTTACTTTAAATTACATCATCATCAAAAGCTGGCCTTTCTTTTTAAATTTAGTCTTATTTTATTTATTTTGCCAGCACAGTGCTGAGTAATCAAAGTTATTGTAAGGCAACTTTATACTTCTCTCATATTCAGTGACCCGAACAAAATACAATGAACCCACCCCATAAGGAGGTTATAAAATCAAATGGAACATAAAAATAATATTGCACTTATGTCAATGATGTGAAAGCTCTAGGGATTCCCTTTGCTACAGCTGCATACATACACATACTTAGCAGATGAAGAAAGGGCCGAAAGTCTGCTTTGGGATAATATGAGCACGATAAATCAATACTTGATTCCATTCCAAGAACGGACAAAGAAATCCTTTTTGCCACAGCAGGGACAAAGAAACACCAACCATGCTGACTGCACTGCACCGCTTGCCAGCTGATCCAACTTTTTTGAGTAATGAGACAAAAAAGGAACAACTTAAACAAAGGAATTAAATATGCATTACGATACGAGTATGAAGTTGGATGAGGCACAGGCAGACAGTATTAAGAAGTCCCACACGACATCCGTGCAATGAAAAAACACCCAGGAACGCATTTGTCGCGGAGCCTCGAATCAGACAAGTTCCAAGGCGTGTTGGTGGAGGTTAATTTAAGAAAAAAAAAAAAAATCTAAACAATATAGACACTCTATTGACCCGTCTCTAAACATTGTTGTCTACTTTTTATCGGTTGACTAGAGACTAGAGACGATTGGATGACCGGATGATTGAACCGACGACGAGCAATGACGGACCAGCTAAGTGCCTGGCATCTCAATGTGCTGGAGCGAGAGTTCTTCAACCCTTTGCATGACTCGAATTACACATTTGACGTTCGTGCAATGAAATTGAAAGTTAAAATAAAACCCACTTCCTAGCGTTTCCATCGATCCAAAGAAATCGGGCCACTGAATATGAAAAATAAGTTTGTTTTCAGTAATTTTGTGTTTCGTTTTGAGCATATGCCATTGATTAGGGCTACCGTGGCAACTAAGCAATCAATAATTCCACTTTTAATTATCTAGCCTAGAACCTTAGAGGTAATTACTCTCCATGTCGTGATATCAGGTTGTTAGTTTTTTTTTTTGCAAAAGAAGCATTTATCAATTAGTGTCGTGCGATAGACAAGGCTCCATGGAAATCAAGGTTTTGTGTTGAAGTTTAGTCAGGCTCGTTAGGTGTTTAGTTCGCAAATCATAATACCACTGAATCAGGGAAACTTTCGAACTTGATTGATTACCATTGAATTGCACTCGCGACTATCAGGTGGATGGCGTCGCGAGGAACTCGTTAATAAGTAAATTCCAAATTGGTCTTTAATGTGAAGGGCTTATCATATAATCCTGACAACATTATGCAAATGACTCAGTCCCAAAAGGGAGAGAAAATCCTTTGTCACGTATTCTCATAGTTGGCATTGACTTGTGGGGAGTCAATATGGATTCGGTCAACAATTAAAAATACAGTGTATAAACTTATTGTAAAGCGTCCGAGAAGTGGTTTTTGAGCTAAAAATCTTTGAGCTGTAGTGCTACATATTTTTTAGTACAGAAGCAAGTACGAGGCAATTATGGGCATTTTTTCTTTAAAAAGTTATTCTAATAATTTTCAAATGCAATTTTAAAATAAAAATGTCCTTCAAATAATTTTTTAGGTTATTTGAAAATAATATATTTGTAAATACGTTATTTTGCAAATATTATTTTAAAATTATTTTTCAGTTAAACTTATTTTTATTTTTAATTAATTGCGAATTTCACTCATAGATGGCTTTAGTTGAATTTTTTTTCGGTTTGCTGACGTAATAGAAATGTCAAACACATTTTGTTATTTGATGGTTGGTACTTCAATTGTCAGTCAGTAAAAAAAAAAATTATGTAGTTTTTGTTTGTCTGTTGAAAAATGGAAAATCAAAACGAACATTTACGTCATATTTCGCTTTTTTATTTCCGGAAATGAACAAACGAAACCGCAGTGTTCGTTCTGGTGATTTTTTACTCAAAGATAAGAACGCTCTGGTCGTCCAGTTGAGGTTGATGACGACGAAATCAAAGCAATAATCGATTCGGATCGTCACGGTACTACACGTGAGATTGCAGAGAAGCTTCATGTATCACAAACATGCATTGAAAATCGCTTAAAACAACTTTGCTTTGCTATATGGGTTCCTCATGGACTGAAAGAAAATCATTTAACACAACGCATTAACATCTGTGATTTGTTAAAGAAACGTAATGAAATTGATCCATTTTTAAAACGATTGATAACTGGTGATGAAAAGTGGGTGCGCTGTCAATCGGAAAAGATCGTGGAAGGAATTGTGTACTTTGAACTTTTATCACCCAACCGAACAATCAATTCAAATGTCTATATTGAACAACTTACAAAATTGAACAATGCAGTTGAAGAAAAGCGGCCCGGATTGACAAATCGAAAAGGTGTTGTATTCCATCATGACAATGCAAGGCCACCTACATCTTTGGTCATTCCGCAAAAATTATTGGAACTTGGTTGGTCCTGATTACTTTTTATTTCGGTCTTTGCAAAACTCCTTCAATGGCAAAAATTTCAATAATAATGATGATGTCAAATCGTACCTGGTTCATTTTTTGCTGATAAAAACCAGAACGTGGAATTATGATGCTGCCTGAAAGATGGCAAAAGGTCATTGCTCAAAATGGGCAATACATCACAGAATAAAGTTACTTCACTTTATGAAAAAATTGTCTTTTATTTTCTAAAAAAATCCGCAATTACTAAGTTGTCAACCTGATATAAACGTTCTTGCAAACTTGAACGAACAAACATATACCAATTTAACAAAAAGCCGCACTTTTATATTCTTCTTAAAAATTATTTTTGTGTCCTTGATCGAGGTTAACATTTTAAGTCGGTATAAAATGTCAGCTTTCGAAATCAGGATGTGGCTCACGATCACCAACGGACTTGCTTGTTTCTTCTGATAGCGTAGAACCAGCGGATTTAGCAGCGCGAAATTAAGAGATATTTAATACAAATACAATATCAGATTCAACATTTTATTGAATACAAAATATTTACATTTGTTCTTAAGGCTAATTAACATTTAAAAATTTACGTTTTTAAATAGGTGCTGGCTTGTTGGCTTGTTTTTTTTTATTAATATAGTATATGTCAAAAAATCTAGTTTTGCTATTGGTTGAACATCGCGTTGTTCGGGTCCGGATAGGGCTGCAAGATAATATTTTCCCTTAAGGGGGGAAATCACAGTAGCACACAAAAAAATAGGCATATTTTTGGGAATTAATTTTGGCTGAATAAAAGTATCAATCGAAAATCCGTAAAGTAGGTTCTATAGCAATACTAAGTACAAAATGTAATTTTTTCAATGAAAAATATTTAAAAATGGCGGCTGCGCAGCATATGCCCCAAGGCGCCTATTTTTGAAAGCGTGTCGATGGCCGAAGACGTAGACTCCTTAATTTTTGACGTGGAAGAAGACACCAAAATTTTTTAATTTTCATATAACAACAGCTTGCCAGCTACGTAGGATTTTTTCGATATATTGATTTTTTACAAAATGATGCATGTTTGAAAATAAAGTTAAATTTTTAACAAAAAAAAAACGCCACAAAATCGTCGGTAAAAAAAAATTAAGGCATATAATAAAAATCCTACGTAGTTCGATGGAGAAAGATAATTCGAAGCTACTGTCAAAATTTCAAGCCTACGGTAAAGATTTGCTCGAGTTATGTCTTCGGCGAGCTCAAAAAAGTGGTTTCGAGAAAAATGCGTTTAAAGTTTTAAGTACTGAGAAACCATATGAAAATATATGAGCATACCGGAGAGGCGTTACCGCAGAGTGAAAAATTTGGTCACTCGGACACTTTTGCCGTATTCCATCATTTGGTATATTATTTTTACGACCCTAAAGCACGTTTTAATCGAAAATTTTTTTTTTCGAAAAATTGAAAATTTTACGATGATTTCCCCCCTTAATCAGGACAATCGGAACATAAAGTCAAATAAATATAATAAAGTAAAATAAAAAGTAAACATTTTAACACAATATGCAAAACAATTTTTACTATCAAAAAAAAAAAATGAAAAATAAAAATTTTGTAAATTTATTTCGAAAGCAAAATTCAAATACTTTGGGAATTTCGAATCAGTCCCATAAAAAAGGAGCAAAAAAAAGAGTAGTTGAACTCTATTTTGCGTTTACTTGTCGTTTGAACTTATTTTAGAAATAATTTTCCGAACAAATGGAAAACATGGAAAAAAAAATTATATGGGGATGGCAAAGAACGGCACGAGATAATTTTTTTTTTCTGGTTTTGAAATTGTCAGAGAAGCAGTAAACGTAAAAATTGGCTTGTCTTACCGTGTCTAAAATGTCAAAGCTCTTAGATGAAAGCAATCACTTAACTTTTTGTTTTCTTTAGCCTGAGTGGTAATTGAACAAAAAAAGAATAACTAAATAAAAAAAATAATAAAATCTTTTTGCTTTCTCGTAAAGTGTTAATGTTGTAATATAATATATAATAATTAATAATATATAATAATAATTTTCAAAACTACTAACGATTATTAACAACTTGTAGTTTTTGATAGGGAACCTTGTCTTTAACAGCTTCGTTCGTAATATTAAGAGTGAAGACATAGTTTTTGTTCATGGAAGATCAACTTCATTTTTTAAATTAAGTTCCGCCAAATGTTGTTTATTGCGTTGTGCGTATCGTAACTACCGATAGAAAGGTTATTTTCTTTTGCAACGCTGGTAAATACATCAAGGACCGCGAATCTTAAAAATCAAATGTTCGAAATAAGGACACTCGCAAGATCTAATGATAAAAATAAGTTAAAACTCATCTTTCGAACTAAGGAATTACACTGTTTTTTTTTTTTAATGAATTATCATTATTATCAAATTTTTTACGAATTATCTATTTTTTCTGAAATTTATTAAAAATTATTTGAACTTGATACATCAAATAAACCAATTATTTTCAAATAAATTATTTGAATTTGTTTATTTATTTATGACCCGGGAATACCCCGGACTTTGCTTATAACTAAGGATTAGAACATTTTTAATCGTGTTTCTGTTGAGGTGGAAATTAAAATGTCCTGCGTGGCAGTGGCTCTCGAAAGATTCTGAACAAAGGTTCGTGAGAAGCGAAGTTGGTGCGGTGTAGGTCTAAAAAGAAAAGGGGGACAGATCTCAGGTTGGTATATATAGAGATCGATCGGAGCAGCGTAGGACAGTCGATGATACCGGTTAAGAGTTTGTGAATGAAAAGAATATCTGCGATGTCAAGGCGATGTGCAAGGGACTTTAGATTGATAAGTTGCAAGCAGTGGGTATATGCTAGGAGATTAAAGTCGTCTGCCCAAGGGAGACCACGCAGTGCGAAGCGGAGAAACCAGCGTTGAACAGCTTCAATTTGCCGAATATGGGTTTCATGATAAGAGGACCAGACTTGGGAAGCATATTCGAGGAGGGGTCTAACAAAAGTAATGCAAAGTGCTTTGGTGACTCAGTGGCCTAGGAACTCTTTGGACCATCGCCGAAAGCGGATTTGGCACGGCTTATGATGGAATCCATGGGTGCGAAAATTGAGTTCGCGGATAGAAGAGACTAATGGAACGGGTTGATTGCAGATGAAGAAGGTTCTGGAGGGCTATGGTCAACGCTTATGTTAATCTAGGATGTAATTTTGGCACCAAATTGAAAACCTTCTCAGATCATCTTATAAGAGGAGCTAGTCAGCGGGATTTGATATAGGCATTTATATTTTTATGTCGTCGGCGTAAATTGAGATATACAAGTTGTGGATAATGAGGTCGACATCATTAATAGTTAGAATGAAGATCATGGGACCAATGTGGCTTCCTTGAGCGACTCCTGTCGTGGCCAGTAATGGATTAGTTTTGGAAGATCTGAAAATAACGTAATGACGGTTTTCTAGGTTGGAATTTATCAAAATAATAATTCTCATTGTGTTCATAATTTGTAAATATTATTTGCAAATAACAATTATATGGAAATATTGTCATTTTTTTGTTAATCAAATCAAAACTGCCCATGTCTGCTTCTTGGGGGCTCGAATTTCAATTTGCTTTGTTAAACAAATTTATGGAGTATAGATAACATTCTTAAGCATGACTCTAAGAACATCATAATTTACTTTTTTAACTTTTATTTAAAATATTAGAAATCCCTTTTTGCATAGAAAAAATAACATCTTTGCTGCAATGTAAACAACCACTTATCTCGATTCGAGTTCTAATCTTTCCGTGTTTACCAAATTCAATTCATTACCCATGGCCGTGCTTATCGGAATTGAAATTTCCTCGTGTATCCTTAAGAATATGGCAAATTTCATTGCATGTCATCAATCTTAAGAAGCTTGATGCTTTCAGTGCTTAAACCGAGACACTTCCCGCGTAATTGACAGAGACTGCATTTTTCTTATTCAAAGTTCTTGTGGTTCTCGTTGGCTTATGCCTGTGGGTTATCATTGTGTCGTTGACAATGCAAATCAATTTAATTCGAAGAATACCTCAGCGTCTCCTCGCGCCTTCATGTTCCAATTAAATTGCTTGAATTCAGGTGCAAATGCCAACCAACAATGCAGCAAACAGCTATGACTTTGTTCGCAGTAGCCCACTTTTGGTGCTCTTAAGGCCTGCCTTTCAATTGAATTGTTGATGAAAAGATTTCGTTGAGGCAATTGCACTAGAGATGCTCATGTCACACAGTCATATGCGGTCGTCGCAGATGGTGTCAAGTGGTTTCCTGATACGATGCCATCTCATAATATTTTATTAATCCATTGTGTAGCGCTCCGGAGGCTACGATGATGTCGCTGGGACGTACAAGTGTTGTGTATGTATTATATATGCGGCATGTCGGACTATTACGGATTCCAGCTAAGGAAACAATTTTCATGGCATGTGTTGTGTAACAGAGTGTGCACAGACATCTCATTTGGAATGTTTGTACGGTACACGCAAATGTTTTAAAAAGAACGTTCTGCCAGTTCGAAGGAACTTATTAGTTTCCGGGCATATTCTTAGGTGTCACGCTGCACAGTGTGTCCAAAGAGCTGTCCTTTTTTTTGACAAACAATAGCCCAGTCTACAAACTGAGAGTGACTCCACCAACAAGTCTCTCTATCTCAAACTTTAAGTCTGGATTTGAAAACGCTTTCGATATCTACAAATACATAATTTGTTGTTCGTAAAGCCGCCCCAAGGCTGGTGGTTGTTTAGGGTGATCTTTATTTGCTCTTCACTTAGGCCACTGATTGGTCCTGGTGTCTATCCCTATTTCCTGTATGAAAAAGATGGAGGGTTGTCGTGACAAAAAAAGGGGGGGGGGTGTCAAGGGATTTCTATGGTTGGTTGCGTGGTGCGAAAGGTCTGGTATTAGTGTTGACCCCAGTATTGTATGTCATAGTCTCGCTATTGCTGGGCTTATTAAGTGCTTCCCCCTTCTCCTCCCAGCCTTGGCATGTTGAGGTTTCTGCTGGTTCGAGTCTAAGTAAGTGGAGATTTAGGTAAATGTACCTTGTTACCAGTCCAACCATTAACCGTCGATTTCTTTTGCTGGAGTTCAGAGCTCGTTCCCCTGCCTTGTTAGTCTTTGCTGTTCTGCACTTTATTATGGTTGCCCCCTCGTTTATAACTTTGTTAATAGCTGTCTACGGGACGCCTATTTCCCTTGCAGTAATTTTGCGTCTTTTTCCTGCCGGTTCATCAGCTTTTTTGTTACCCGGTTAACCTCCGTGTCCCGGTACCCGTGCTAATTTGTGTTTACACTTCATTACCAGTATCGATACTGATAAAGGGTTTGTAGTAGCTTCGATTGATTGATTGATACAGATCGGTCTTCTCCAGTAAGTATTGCGAATACCTTTTCTTGAAAAACCGTGACGAATGGTACAAGATGCCTTGAAATTTCGATCGATGGGTTTGGGCAGTAGATTTCTGCCTCCGATTCAGACGATATGTGAGAGCCGCCTGTATATATAAAGTGATTTTACCGGGATCTCTTGTCGTGTTTCCGCTCGCCAAAGAACCTCTGGTTGGAAAAATTGTCTTGAAATTGTTTTGAAGGTGAAAGTTTTCTCTTCTAGGTCGCTTTGGCGATCAAGACGTGATGTCGTCGCCCTGGCGATGTTCACAATTTTCCTATGCCCGGTGATTTGCCTGTCGTCAAATTGACCCAGTGCCTTGAGTCTTATGGCCGAGAGTCCTGCTTGTATTCTCACTTATTTGGGTGAAGAGGACCAAGACGGTTTTGCTGGGGTTAACATTTAGTATGTTTTCAAATACCCGTGCTTAAATGGTATGTTCTGCATGATTTCTCCTATTATATTAAGAAGTTTTCTTTGAACCAGGATCGCTAGGTCGTCCGCATATGCTATGCATTTGGCGCATGTCCCTTATAGTTTTTTAACGAGCTTGTCCATCACTAGTACAATAAGTAACATTAGAAGACAGAAGAGGATATATAATTTCTCATTTTGTTGACACTCTTTAGACCTTATCTATCTTTTTTTTAACTCCGATGAAGGCTGTAATGGTAAGAAACACTCCGGCGACTGATTGTTTTCATTCAAAGGCATCTCCGTTAGTCTCTTTGAGGAAGATGCGCCTTCTTAGCAATATAAGGGCTGGACATTCACAAAGAATGTGTACAGAGTGGTTGTACTGAGCCCTAGTTTGGTTAGATGTGATCCCAAGCGGCAATGGCCTGAGAAGAAGCTGACGAGCTTTCTAATTCTCCTTGTTGAGTTAAAGGATTTCTCTGTAAAAGAAGGGATTGATTAGTAATTTATATTGTATGAGTCAATGCTTAGCTTGTTTTCCAACTTTTTGGTCACACCTGTGGCCGTAGTCCAGCTTACGCCACAGAAAGGTTCCGGATCAGTGAAGGCGGTTTTGAAACCAGCCCTTGCTAGTTCGTCCGCAATTTCATTGCCTTTGATTCCATGATAACCTGGAACCCATCGTAACCTAACTTTGTTACGTCGGGCTAGGAATTGTAAGGGATTGTAAGCCGACCCATACTGTTCTTAGTTTTCTTCTTAAAGCGTTTAAGGAATCGCCGAGAAATCCTCACTGGTCTTCAGAAACCTGTATTATTGTTCATATTAAAAACCCATTCAACGATCTTACATAGGTTAATCTCGTAACCCTTTTCCAAAATAGTGAGATTCGTCGAAGAACAAAACTGTGCTTCTTTTCTAAAAATTATGTAAGAAGAACGACTTTTTTGTCGTATCTGCTTTCATATCTTTCGTCCTTTTAAACCGACGATCGATCCTTGTTAAAAAGAAAGAACTATGAAATCAATCTGTTTGTGCAAAAGTATTTGACAAAAGTAGGACCCAACCATCCTGTGCAAGGCTTACTGTTGTTGAAGTTGTCGGCTTCTTGTCCAGTATCAGCAGTTTTCATTTCGTCATTTTGGTTTTAAATAAAGGACAAATCACAATGTGTCGTTCTCTCTTATTTTCTAGTTTATTTTATTTTCTAGTTTCAAGTTTTACAGATTAACAAATTATAAGAAATTGAAGAAATTTTTTTTTCAATTCGATGAACGTGAAGAGAACTTTGCAGAAGAATGCGCATAATAATCCTCAAATATAATGGTAGTTCACTAAAATTAAATTCGACTCTCAATGAGTGTATTTTTGTTGCCAATATGAAAAAAGGTCGTCATCATCATCATCATCATCATCATTGCAATAGTATGGTCTTTCAAAAGAATTCCCTGGAAATAAAAAAAAATATTTGTGTAAATAAAGTCTTGAATTGAGTTTGAATCAAAATCACAATGGTTTAATTATTACTAGTAGAAAAGTCATACCCATTTAATAGGACTACCGGTTGAAAATGTCGTTATTGCAGACAACTTCATATCTATTACTCTGAGGTGAATTTTGACCATGACAGCTGTCACATCAGAAACTTCATGTCATTGTCTAATTATTTCAGTCTAGGTTATTGGTCATTAGTGAAAACACACAAGTTTTTGTAAAGCCGTAAAATGTCTACATTCGTGCCATCAAAACAACATTTGCGGGAAGTGCATCAATTGCTAACCGAAGCTTACCCGGGCTCTACTATAGTGGTTTAAGCGGTTCCAAGGTGGTGATTTCGACACCGAAGACAAAGAACGCCCCGGCCAGGTGAAAAAGTTTGAAGACCATGAATTAGAGGCATTGCTCGATCAAGATCCGTCACAAACGCAAGAAACTTGGGTGCCGTATGAATTGAAGCCACGAGACGTCGAACGCCGATTTGGCATGTCCGAAATGCTGCTTGAACGCCACACAAAAAGAAGGCTTTTTTGCATTGAATCGTCACTGGTGATGAAAAATGGGTACATTACGATAATCCAAAACGTCGGGCAACGTATGGATACCCCGGACATGCCTCAACATCGACGGCCATTCAGAATATTCATGGTCTGAAGGTTATAATGTGCATTTGGTGGGACTAGAAGGGTGTTGTGTATTTTGAGCTGCTAAAACCGAATGAAACAATCAAACGCGAGGTATACCGACGACAATTGAGCCGAGCACTGAAGGAAAAACGGCCGGAAACGGTCGCAAGACACCATAAAGTTATTTCGCAACATAACAATGCTCGGCCACATGTTGCAAATGTCGTCAAAACTTACCTTGAAACGCTCAAATGGAATGTCCTATCCCACCCGCCGTATAGTCCAGACCTTGCGCCATCCGATTACTATCTCTTCCGATCGATGCAACATGGCCTGGCTGACCAGCACTTCCGTCATTTCGATGATGTCAAAAAATGAATCGATTCGTGGATTGCGGCCAAACCGGTCGAATTTTTCAGAACGGGTATCCATGAATTGCCAGAAAAATGGGAAAAATGTGTGGCTAGCGATGGGCAATACGATAAAAAACGACATTTTCAACCGGTAGTCCTATTATATAATTTTAAATGTATTATTATTAAGTAAAAAACTGCTGCATTTGCGACGGAAGCATTCGCTGGATATATTAAATTGTATACATCCAGTGAAAGAGACGATTGATCTTGTTTCAAAATCTCACAGGTAAATAAAAAAATACTTCGAAATTTAACAAACAAAATCGCACATGCAATAGTATTTTAATTCAAAAGAAAAACAAAATTGGGTTTTGAACTGTATACTTTAAGAAATAAACTTCACTTTTTAAATTTCTTGAGCACTATTCTCGTTCTATTGAATTCTCTCTCTGCGCATACATCCGTTTGCCAAGCGATTTGGTTCGAGCCACACTTACGCGTCGCTACCATTTTTTGTTCCTTCGAATAATTTTATAATATTCATTGCACTTAGAAAACTTCAGACACAGAATATGAACAATAAGTAGAATGGCGTTTAGAAAATAAAGAAATTCCAGTCAGATTTGAATCCAGAACGCACACTCATGTGCGCACATTAAACAGCTCATTGCTCATAAACTGTTCACGTACATGAGCAGTCTTTGAAAACTCATGTACGTGAGCGCGTGCAGTTGGTATTTCTTTTACCGCACACGCTCATGAGTGAATTGGAAAATGTGCGTGAGCAATAAGCAAACCCTCATTTGCAATAACATGTGGTGTGATGTTTTTTTCTTAACTAGAATTCGTACGCGGGAAATAAGAGTTTAAGATATTTCATTCAGTCGGTAACTATAATGGTGCGAACGTGATTAAAGCCTCAAAAATATTGCAAGAAGTTCAGGAGGAGACTATTAGCAGCACTGAAGATACCGACCGAGATGAAGATATTCAACTACAAATCGCTGCAGTTCTTTCAGTAGTTCGACGTGCTGCTCATACTTTACAGTTAGCAGCATGCGATGTCATGTAAACGGTAGAGTCGGAAATAAACGAATCCAGAAAAATTGCCAAAAAGCTTCGGACATCAGTTAGAGCCAGGTATATAAATAAAAACATGCCCTTTTTGGTTATATGACGAGATGGAACTCAACCTTCTCTATGATAAGTTTCATTTTGTCTCAAAAGGAGGCTATTGAAAACCTAGACGACCCTTTAGACATTGATATCGATTGGAATTTTATTGAAAATTTCATCAGCGCTTTTAAACCGCTGGCTACCTAAACTCTCAAATGATGAAAGCATTCGGAATGTTTCAACAATTTGAGGCTTTACCGGCATCGGTGAATGTGAATGAATCAGTTAATTTATCTTCAAATTCAATGGTAATAACTGATTTTCCTACGACATCTGGGAATAAATATGTGAGATTAGAAGAACACATCAAATAAATGATATCAACTGCACAGTCACCACCATCGACAGGACGAAATTTAAAGCAAAAGTTGTCATCATTATGTGAAAGAGCTATGGAACCTTTAGACACTAATGTCTTAGAATATTCGAGGAAATATCACAGGCATGATCAAGAACTATCTGCTGTTCTTGCCAC
The DNA here is from genome assembly GCA_963555765.1 of Orthonevra nobilis. NCBI lineage: Eukaryota > Metazoa > Arthropoda > Insecta > Diptera > Syrphidae > Orthonevra > Orthonevra nobilis. The sequence goes on from OY743227.1 coordinate 53,704,350, forward strand.
GCTCCTGCCACGCAAGTATCTGTGGAGCGTGCTTTTAGTGCACTTTCCACAATATTAACGAAGCTGAGGACAAAACTTTCCAAAAAAAAAGCCTTGCGAATATCCTACTATACAAATTGAATTTCGAAATGCTGAATTCTTCTAATTTAGACTTTTTTGAAAATGAAGCCATATCTTAGAATAAAATATAATAAAAATAAAAAAAATATTCCACGTGAAATCTTTAAATGTGTTATCATTTTATACTTAACTCACGAGCAGTCAATCAACTCATTTTGGCTCACGAACACGAGCGGGTGCGCTTGTAGTAACTCACTCCATGTGCGCACACCATATGTGCGTTAAGGAGCACGCACATGTGAAGTGCGCTCATGGAATGAGTTTCTAAAACGCACCCGCCCGTGTTCGTGTGTGACTCTTTAGAAAAAGAAATTAGATCTGCAAAGGGAGCAGCAGTCTTTGTATCATAGTTTTCTTGAGTCTACATACGAAGCGGTTCGACTTATGTAACTGCTCACCAAGGCACCAATGCAAATCTCATCAATAAAAAGAGAGGGTGGTGTATGGACAGATAACCAAGAAGAGACGCTTAAAACGCTATTAAAATGCCACTTTCCAGGCTGTTCAGAAAAAGGAGACACATGCTCGACGGCTGTTCAGCAGGATAAGCATCAACCTGGTTGTAGATTTGTTCGACACAATCAAGAACGAAATGAAAGTGAGAGCACTAAGATCCTATAAAGCTCCTAGTATGGGCGACGTACAACCCATAATGCTGCAAGAGTGCGTCGATAACATCACGGCCAATGGTAAATTATGTACCAAATAGCTGGAGAGAAGTGAGGGTTGTCTTTATTCCCTCACACACTCTTCTGCTAAGACCTATAGACCCATTAGCCTATCCTCTTTCCTGCTGAAGATCTTGGAAATGTTGATTGGAAATAACATCAAGGCTATGATTGGGGATAAGTGTATCTATCCAAATAACACAATGCCTATATAAAGAGCACATCAATCGATACTGCACATCATAAAGCAGTCAGCACGATCGAAAAATCTATCAACATCAAGGCGTTCACACTCGGAGTATACCTGGACTTAGAGGGAGCCCTTAATGAAGCCATTCAAAATTGTCTGAACAGAGTCTGCATAATCAAGTAACTGTGCAACTGGATCGGTCTCATACTCAACTCGCGCATCACAAATGCTGCACTCGGTGCTATTATCTGCAAAAAGAAGGTTGACCGGCAAATTCGTTTCCTCCCTCAGCGAAAGGCTCAATCATGCACTGGGTTTGGGCCAGAGGATGTGGCCTGGACGTCAACCTGTCTAAAACTGAGGCAGTGCCATTCGATCCCCCGAAGATGCACGTCACTGCTTTGACAGTTAAAAGGACGACAACCCCTTGGGGACTAAAACCGATATTGGCGCACGGGCTATACAAGCCCATACTTAACAAAGGTTCATTAATCTGGTGGAAGGCACTTGAGAAGAAATATCATCCTGCAAAAGTCACAACGCCTTTGTGCCTGGCCACTCGGACATGGGATTGAAAGGCATGCCCACGAACGACGGGGCTACACACTAAAAAAAATTGTTCATTAGAATGAAACTAATTTTGACGGAGAGAGGAACAGTGAACCCTGGAACGAACCATTTGGCTTTCTTGCAACCAAAAGCAAACAACAAACAATGAAAGAAAAAAGAAAGTGGATTAAATTTTGAAAGAACCACAATTTTAGCACGTATAGTTCATGAGTTCCAGCACCAGGAAAAATTCATGTTACTTGCTGCGTTCACCCGGAGAGGTCTTTCTCTCATGGCGGCAATTGCAGAATGCGAATTTACTGCGAAAATGGTATGGTTTGGAAACGAAACATTCATGTCCAGGCAGAAAGTCATCTTCCGAAAATGACTTTCGATGAATTTGCGGATATTCAACCTTTCTCGTTCCAAATTACGAAAAAGATACTTGTTTCAGCCGACATGCCTTTCAATCCCATGCTCGTGTGGCCAAGCACTTAGGGCATTCGTCTAAAGAAAAACACTTAAGCGGACTATGTCATCCCCACAACAGACGCTTACAGGAAATTTTGTATTAAAATCAATACAGTAAACCTCTGTTGGATATCAGGTCACCGGAATATAATAGAGAACGAGAGGACAGACGAACTTGCTAAACAGGGATCAGAATTGGAAGCTAATCTAATACAACCCTGTGTTAAAACGCCAATTGACGCTCTCTAAAAAATTATTGACTAGGAAACAACAGACGGGGCTAACAGACGCTGAAATCAAACCGAGTCATATGCAATAGCCAAGCTTTTGTGGCCAGTAATCGATGATATAGATCCAGAGATCTCATAAACCTTAATCGAAAGGCACTCATGCGAAGAGACTCGGTATTTCACATAACGACTTTTGCAGAAACTGCAGACACGAAAGTTGCGCACAAGCCATAACAAGACTTAGAACTCGTGGGAGTTACTTTCTCAGCGGGCTTGACAACCTGAGTAATGTCTGACCCCAGACTCCTTCTGACGTTCATATTTTTATCTGGATGGTTCAACAGTTAGCCGTCAATTTTCGTGTCTCAATGGGCACAATGGACCCAAGTTGTCTAAGTGAGTCGCAGGACACCTAAACTAACTTAAACTAACCTTACTTATATAGGATGAAGAATGGTGTACGACATAATGTTTTAAACAGGACTCTAAACGCACAACAAATTTGGGTGTTTTTGAAGACGCATATTCTGTCGAAGCTGAATACTATATAAACAATTCTAAGGACAGTAGGATGGCGCCTACTAAGCGTGGATACGACCGACGTTAAAATCGTACTTGAGGACCTCAATGTTAACATTGGTGCAGCAAATATCTTTGGCGGAGTAGTCGGGAAGTAAATAATAAATAATAGATTTACGAAACAACAACCGACAACTGTTTCGGGCAAGTAATAGGGTGATAATAATCCGCAAAAGATCCAACTGCCAACCAAATCGACCAAGTGCAAATTGTCGCTAGACACTCTTTTAACATTTTCCATATGTGAACGTCCAGAGGGGGCATGTGAGTCCCACACCACGAATTACCCCCTACAAGAAATCTTTATCACTAGTGCGTGTAGATGAAGACGCTGTAAGAACAAAACTCAAGCATCAGGAGAAGAGAAGCTCAAGGATATCGAAGAGCCTTAGAGCAGAAACATACCATAATAATAATGGCAAGAAACTTCAAAAGCCATGCTGTAGGCCAAGTCTAGCTCAAAAACCGGGCAACACTGCGGTTTATAAGCATGTTTATAAGTTGAATTATTCAAACTTGCCCCATGCACACAAAGCGATCCCAAGCTCGGCAAATCGACAATGTACCAAAACTTTCACACTACGCCAAATTCAAGACAAGATCAAAGAATTTCAAGCCCATTCTTACCACATTTTCATCGCCTTCAAAGTTTGATATGACAGCATTCATCGTTCTGAACTATGCAAACCAATTTGTCTCTAGACAAAAAACAACTCTAAAAACTAATTAACTAGGCAGTCAATGTTACTACTACTACAAGGATCAAAATTCTTTACTCAAGGGCCAAAATCTTGCTGTTCAAAACACTTATCTTGCTAGTTTTGAATCCGTATGTTGGACGATAAACAAGACAGCAGCACAGTTTTTTTTGGAACCGTTGAATGAAAAATTCTCTATCAGATCTAGTCCTAATGCATCTACAAAAACTTGGCCACATTGAGGGATTGAATTCTCAATCTAAATAACTGGAAGCAGCGTGTCCCGGGCCGTGAATCGATCCTTGATCGCGATAATGTTGTGCAGCTTCGTAAGCCGTCGTGCAGTCCTGTGATTACTGCTTGCGGCTTTTCGCCGTTCAAAGTACACCGGACATCGAAATGATTTGAAGGAGTGCATTAGTCTGAGTTTCAGGACTGCTTCCTGATGTGGAAATACTGATTCGATTTTTTTATTATTATAGAAAAATAATAATGTATTAAACAAAAAAAAAAATAGAACTATAAAATGAAGTCACACACAATGAAATTAATTACCTGGTTTTGTATTTTCGTTGTTATGTTGGTTGTCGTAATTAGTTCGCTTTTGTTTATCGGAAAGGATTTCATACGCCTTGCTGACTTCCTTAAACTTTTGTTCCTCTCGCAAACGTTCTTCAGGATTAGAGTTAACATGTCTATCAGGATGATGTAACCGTGCCTTTTTGTGATAAGCCATTTTGATATCATCTTGTGAAGCATTTTCCGACACACCCAAAACATGATAGTGGGTGGTAGCGTGCTGGTAGCTACCACTCTTTGTTCCTTTTAACTCACTCCTTGCATCACTCAAGAGTTTCTCTAATTCAGTAGTCTTATGAATTTTCGAAGCTGATTCACAGTCTGCAAGGCATTTTTTGAATTTCCTCAACTCGAAATAACATTTTGCGCGTAAAACTAACGCTTTGAAATATCGCGAATTGGCTTCGATAGCAAGTGAACAATCAGCAATAGCTTCGCTTGGATCTCCCATTTTATATTTCATCAAAGCACAATTGAAGTACAACTGTCTGTTCATAAATGGATTGCACCAATCGATGTGCAGTGCATCAGTGTATTCATCTAAAGCTGCTCTATAATATTTTGACTTGAAATACTTATTTCCAGATTCTTTTGCGTTTTTGAAACGAATACAATTTCGCAGGAAGTCATCCGCGTTTATGTAGCTACAATCGAGTGACAAGGTTTTTTCAAAATCTTGTTTGGATTTTTCGAAGTCTTCACTAAAGTACACACAAACTGCACGTATATAGATAGCTTCAAGGGAGCTCTGATCGATTTTTGTCATTCTCTCGGCAATTTGCATAGCCTCGGCGGTCCTTCCTTGCTTCGCTAAATGTTCGGCTTTCATAACCCTGTACTTTAGGGACGCTGGTGCGATTTTTAAAGCTTTATCCAAATATTTTATTTGGTCGACAGCAAACAAACAGATTTTGATTACATTATCGATCTCACGCAATTGGTCAAAAATCCGATTACTTTCTTCTAATTGCGAGAGCAGTTCGGGGGTATAATTTCCACGCATGTAAATTTCTAGAATTCGCTCGCCACCAGTCACATCACCAAGTGCTGTGCAACATTTTACAATACGGATATAAGACTTTACAAAACTGGGATCAATTTCGATCGTAGTTATAGAATCCTGTAAAGCCTTCTTGTAATTATGTAGCATCATGTAGCTTGCAGCACGGTTGGCGTAGTATACAGCTTCTTTGGGACATCGTGCTATAGCACCCGTGTACAATTTTATGGCACCCTGGTAGTTCTTGGCCTTGAATTCGTCATTGCCTAGAAACCTCAATTCTTCGGCTGATCTAAAAAATGAAAAGAAGAAGATAAAAAACTATCAGCTCTCAAATTTAGCAATCGTGTTTAAAGAACAGTTCTTAATTCAATTCAAATAAGGGGGGGCCCATGAAATATAATAATAATAATTCCGAGTAATTTATTGGACATCCCTGCTTTAATCACATATGGTATGTATGTACGTCAAACCGAACTGTCATCCGAGTTTAAGGTCCGAAACGACCTGACAAGTCTCGCAAACACCAAGAACCCACTCGTAGGTTTACCGTGTTAGTCAAACAACAAATGAAGTTCGTGTTGGTAAGACTTAATGCTAAACACCATGTACCAGAGTTGATTTTGATCACTCCACAATCTTTGCAGAAGATTTCCACTCCAAAACAGCTGCAGACAAATAAAGTCTCAAAAACATAATTCGCCTCCAACTTCGAAATCCTTATCCTCTGGTGGGTGCCCATGGCTAACTGGTATGTGCGTTCAAATCCGTGTAAGACTATCTGGCATTTTGTCGCGGCACTACACCTCGCAAGTGACTGATATTCCACCGATGAGTACAACTGTCAATATAAGGCTTCTGGGGTCGTTTGAAGTCGGCAACTAATGATGATGATGTAGATGTCGTTTTACCATTTTTTGATAGCACAGCAATTGGATGCTGGTCCTGGGATAAACAGTAAATCTTAGTTTGCCAACAAATGAGCTTCCCCGGGTAGGTAAAAGGTTTTTCAACAGGGACGCTACAAAAGTAGAGCGACAGGGACAGCAAACGACGACATATTTCTTGCCGCTCTTTTGACATTTCTCTTCAGTAAGGTTTGCCATTGATGGAAAGATATACGAGCCAAAAACGAGTCGAAATTTTAAAATTTACTACCGAAATTTATGGCCGTCATAATCGGTCTAGCAGATCAACAATTGAGCGTCCAGTGGAAAAATTTAAATCTGAGCAACAACTTGAAAATGATTCGGATTTTCCTCGAAAAATCATCTTCAGCGATGGGGCTCATTTCTGGCTGAATGGCTCCGTCAATAAACAAAATATACGGTATTGGTCAGGCAGCAATCCACGCGTACTCCATGAATCATCATTGCATCCCGAAAAAATTACGGTTTGGTGTGGTTTATGGGCCGGCGGCGTCATTGGGCCGTACTTCTTCCGCGATGATCAAGAACAGCACGTTACTGTGAATGTGGATCGCTACCGTTCAATGATAACCGAACATTTTTGACCCCAATTGGATGATATGAACTTGGAGGACATGTGGTTCCAACAGAACGGCGCCACAAGCCACACAGCGAATGTCACAATCAATTTATTGGAAACCAAGTTTGGAGAACGTGTTATCTCACGAAATGGTCCTCGGTCGTGCGATTTGACGCCGTTAGACTACTTCCTGTGGGGCTGCGTCAAGTCTATGGTCTATGCCAACAAGCCAGTGACGATTGATGAACTTCGTACGAATATCGAACGTGAAATTGCAGCAGTATCGGCCGATTTATGCTTAAAAACCGTCGAAAATTGGGTTCAGCGTCTGGACTTCTGCAAGCGTGCCCGTGGTGGCCATGCAAAAGAAATCGAGTTCCATACATAATGGCATCGAATGTATTTTAACAGGAGTAAAGAATTTCATTGATATCCAAAACCGTTTTTGTTTTATTAAAAAAAAGCTTTTGTAGCGCTCTTATTGAAAAACCCGATACAATGCACAATGCTAAGCATAAAAAAAAATAAATCAGCTTTCAAATAACTTATGGGTAAATGTACCATCAGACAAGTCTAGGACCTTCTTAACACACAGCGAACAAGAAAGCTACTTAACTTGAGTCGCAACTCCTTAGAAGTTCTCATAACTGTTATCATCAAGAGACACTGTCTAATTGACATTTGGAGTACATTTTGACATTCGTTCCACAAGTTCTAAATGTTTTTTTTTTCTTTTTGGAATTCGAGCTTTTACATTGTGTTGGATGAACGAAATGATTGCATACTTTAAAAAGTTATTCCTTAAAACTAATTATCGACGGACGGACGGACAGCGTACTTTTAGTAATAATGTTGCTTTGGACCCTGTGGGAACGGAACCCTAAAAAAAAATTGCAATATATTCACAATCAATGTACGCTTATAAAGTATCCAGTTGATAAGATAATCAACAATATCTACTTCCGATTCGTAATGTATTAATCATCATTAATCACTTCACTGCTTTAAGTGTCGATAACAAAGTAATAATTTCGCTAAGGTTATAAATGATACCCACTTTGCTCTCATGTTGCAGCTTCTTGTTTCCTTAGATTCCAAATAAAGCGTTGGCGCTCGGTTTATGTATTTTTGTTATAATAAATTTTTATTTTTCAAAACTTCGCACACAGAGTATGTATAGCAGTACCTTAAGTAGGTAATGTATGTATGTCGTCGAAACTTCGATCAAGACTGACTGACAGGCCACGACGGTCTCGATAATTTTTACAGAAAACACTGCGAATAATAAGAATGAGGTCATGATTTTTGCGACGAATATTAGCTATGTTAAGATGTTTTATTTTACCCAGGAGGGTGGAGGAGTTCACATTTTGGCCAAAAATGTTTTAAATATAAATTATAAGATTTATAAAGAAAAGTGTTAAAAACTGTTCTTTTCTTTTAAATCTTAACATATAATGGTTCTGGAAAGGCGTTGACTGCTACAAAGAAAATCTATGCTCTCAAGGACTTGGGATTCTCAAGCAGAGAAATCGTAAGTAGGCTGTGTAAGCGGTAAATTCTACGGTATGCCCCAAAATTCCACTCAAGCAGAATCTTAAGTCTGGCCCGAAAGTGGGACATCAGTGAGCATAAAAGCATAATTGAACGAAACTTCAGCGTGCGGACTGTCAAAATCGCGAAATGAATCTAATTGCATTAAGCAAACGAAACCATAGGTCAATTTGCTTAGTCTGTCTGAGTTGTTGTGGGTCTTGTTTCTTTTTTTTTTTGTTGTGTCGAAAAAATGGGTGTTTATCAAATATTTGAAGATGTTAAACTGTTGCACATACCTTTGGGGGCTTTGGTTGACCTAAAACCTATTGAAAACATTACTGAAAAACCGATCTTGTCACGTACACCAAATCTATAGAGATCCAAATCGAAATGGCTTCTACAATGTGGCTTTAAGGAAAATAAGATATATAGATGATCTCACTTTAAAATAAACGTCTTTTGTCATGGTCGCCCTACGATTTGAATTCAAAAATTATCGAAAACTTCTGGGAATGCTTATCTCAAAATGTTTATGAAGGCTGTAGCCACTTTTTAAGATGAGTACACGCTTAATCACGCTTTCGCTAGACTATTTCATGCAACTATGATTCAATTCAAAACCGTCTTCTGCAGGTAATCTCGAAAAAACATAATAAATAAATAAAAAAAAAATGGGAGTGGGTCGGTATTCTGTTTTTTTATAATTCTATATTAAAAAAATTCTACAACTTTTCAAAAATAATGTATGATTAAAATCCTGTGAGTGCAAAATTCTGCACTGAATTTGTTTAGTTTATGTTAAAATGTGTTGTTTTTTTTTAAACAGAATTTTGGTCCGGTCAGAGTTGTGACCACAACTCATTACGAAGAATCACGTTGCATCAGCTTTAATTTATTATTTCCCTTGACTAAATTCGGAAATAGTTCTTAATTAGTACGTCCTATTTTGGGAAAATATAATAGGTAACATGTATACAACGAACTGAGCCGCAAAAATTACAGCATCATTCTAGTGATGCACAGTGTACAATTAATAAATGAGCAAGTTGTAGATAAGATAAATTATTACTCTTTTATAAGTGCGAAAACATCAAATCGATTGCATTCTTGAATACACGAGTAATTAATAAATAATAAGAAATTACACCCGATTTAAGGGAATAAAAACATAATTTCGAAAATATTATGTTCAAGTGACTATCCCATAATTACTCACTGTGAGCTTCTCCAATTTCTCCTCATGTTGCAGCTGGTCTCGTTCTTATTCCTGCAAAATGTACAGGTCAATAAACTTCGGAATTAAATGATGCAATCCATTTAATCAACTATATTTGAAGTCAGCAAATTATACGGTATGAAGGTTCTGTATTGACAACTTTTGTCACTATCGCAGGAACCTGAAATCTAGAACTAAAAGATTGCAATAAATTTTGTTCCTGTCCTAATAAATTGAAGTTTAAATACTATTGACACTCAAACCTTCTTCACGTGACAAGGCTTTCACGATGATTGGTAATGTTGCTGATTATCAGCAACGTTCTCGGAAAAAAATAAAACTTAAGCCGAATACTTAAATAGCTGGAGGGCGCTTTCGAGACGTTACGAGTAACCTTATAATGCGGTTTGAATAGAGGGAATGTGAAAAGTTGTGTAGTGGTTTGAAACTCTGATGTATTTTGGTGTTGGTTTTAGAATATGATTTGCGACGGAGGATTACTCCGACCCCAAAACGGCAACCACTTGGTACTTGCGTTCGCCGTTCCCGAGCGATTTTCTGGCACCATCAAAAGTCCGAACCCCACCAGTGAAGAACCCTTTGACCAACGAGTGCCTTCAAAAATATTCAATGTAATGATAAAATTGTTGTAATTTTGAAATAAGCAGTTTAGCAACGGATGCACTGTCATGCGATTCCTTCAATCTGGCGATCGATTTTGTAACAAAAGTCTATGAAAATGCGTCTTAAGAAAAGATGTAGAATTTAAAAAGTTTGAAAAACAGACAGTCATTTCATATCTTTGTGTTTTAGGCCCCTGATATCCGCGCGCAACGATTTTCATGGTGATAGCTTGCTCACGCATCGGACTTATTCATATAAGTTTAGATATTAAAAGAACATGAACCAATGTCTCCCATATCTTTCCAAATACAGAAGTTTTCTCGTCTGACCTAAAAGCTTGTTATTTAAAGGATTCCGTTCCCAAAGGGACAAAAAGAACCCTAATGCTCCGCGGTCCGCCCGTCCGTCTGTCCGTCTGTCACAGAGCTGTATATCCTAAAACGCAATAGGGAGGCACTTGCAATTTGCACATTTATATAAAATTAAAAATAAATGGGGGTCACCATACAAAGAAAGTGTTTCATTAAATCGCAACTCAACACTTAGCGCTTAAAAGTAGACAATTGGATTCATTCAACTCAGTAAACAACTTCTTAAAGTATGCAACCATTTCGTCCATCTAACATAATGTTACAGCTCGTATTCCAATAAAAAACAAAAATTATTTTGCAACTTCTCGAACGAATATCAAAATGTAGTGGGGTTAGTACGAATTAAATATTTTATAGTTTTCAACCCAACTAAACGAAATGTCACATCCATGTATACGTATTTTACTTTCGTGGCAAATGTCATTTTTGAATAATTGAGTTCTTTCATTTGATTTTGATGTGTATTTGGATTATGATCGTCACAGCAATGTAATAACTCACTTAAAACAGAGGGTTGCAAAATGAAGAGAAATTTAAAAAAATGAATGACGTTGTGTGTGTTGATTACGCATTTAAGGCACAAATTGAAATTTAATGGTTATATGAATTTTTTCTTATTTTTCAATATTTTCCAATCCTTTCCTGAATAATAAACATACTCTAAAATCACATAATACGTGATACATGTTTCAATGTTTATTTTTATGACAATACTATAACAATCAATATCTTAAGTTGTGAAAACAAAACACGTACACAAAACACGAATCATAGATTCTTACATTTTTACAGTAAGTCATGCAGACAAATAATCTTTTAATCTTGTGATCGTGTTAAATCCTTAGTTGTTTAAACTTTTTTATTTACCTTCTCGAAGTTCTTGTTCTTATTGGAATTACAAGTTAACCGATTTGTCTTGCTTACTCGTGAATATAGTTTCGCATAGGCGCGGAACCCTTCGTGTAAGTGTCAACTCTCCCTTGGCTTTTTTTTTCAAATACTGCACTACCTTTGATCTACTTCGATTGTTGCGGCAGTTACTTGCTTATAGTTAGAAGCGGCGCTTTGAATGATAAGCCAGAGAAATTTTCGATAAAGAAAATTTCCCCAATTCACGATACAGGCCCCACTTCTTTGAGAGAGACGGTTTTATACCTCTTCACAGCAAAATGTTTCCTCTCCTTTCTAGAGTGGCACATTTATGTTGCTCCCTTTCCTTTTTTGTCACTTACTATATTTGGCTTCATCTGTTCACCATTGGGTTTCGAGTTTCTTGGACATTTTGTTGCATTTCTAAGAAAGGCCGCTGGTCATTTTATTAATACTTATTAAATTGTTTTAAAAACAATACCGCGTATATACCGTCAATCCTTAAATTAACTAACAAGTCATGTTTTTTTTTTGAGGTCTTGAATTGTGAGTGATCAATGTGCCTGTAGTTGCTGGTAAATTTATTGGGGTAATATGCAAAAATAAAAATTAAGAAGTAAACATTAGAGGTGCTGTGCCGAAAATTAGTCCCGGCGATACATCACTGGGAACAAAAAGACCCAGGAACCCCCCGAACTTCGATTATACGGGCACCATTAACTCATGTGCTTTTAATCAACACAGGACATTAATATGAAAATGTAGTTCATCATGTAAAGTATGTTTTGAAACGCTTAAACTATTCATAACCGTTTCGGCATCATTCTCGCAAATGTTTCTCTTAAAATAAAAACCATTTTCTTTGAATAGTTATTGTTTATTAATAGGACTACCGGTTGAAAATATCGTTGTTGCAAACAACTTCATATCTAAACTGCGAGGTGAATTTTGACCATGACGGCTGTCACATCAGAAACTTCATGTCTCTTATCTAATTATTTCAGTCTAGGTTATTGGTCATTAGTGAAAACACACAAGTTTTTGTAAAGTCGTAAAATGTCAATACAACATTTACGGGATGTTTTAATATGCTTCTTTCATTTAAAGCAAAAAGCAACCGAAGCGCATCAATTGCTTATACTATAGACGTTAGAATGTGTCAGCGGTTGTGGAAGCGGTTCAATGACGGTGATTTCGACACCGAAGACAAAGAACGCCCCGGCCAAGTGAAAAAGTTTGAAGACCATGAATTGGAGGCATTGTTCGATCAAGATCCGTCACAAACGCAAGAAGGACTTGCAAAATCACTTGGCGTCGCTCAGCAAACCATTTCCGATTGTTTGAAAGCAATGGGAATGATCCGAAAGGTAGCACATTGGGTGCCGTATGAATTGAAGCCACGAGACGTCGAACGCCGATTTTGCATGTCCGAAATGCTGCTTGAACGCCACACAAAAAGAAGTCTTTTTTGCATTGAATCGTCACTGGTGATGAAAAATGGGTACATTACGATAATCCAGAACGTCCGGCAACGTATGGATACCCCGGACATGCCTCAACATCGACGTCCGTTCAGAATATTCATGGCCTGAAGGTTATGCTATGCATTTGGTGGGACCAGAAGGATGTTGTGTATTATGAGCTGCTAAAACCGAATGAAACAATCACACGCGAGGTCTACCGACGACAATTGATGAGTTTGAGCCGAGCACTGAAGGAAAAACGGCCGGAAACGGTCGCAAGACACGATAAAGTTATTTTGCAACATGACAATGCTGACGTGTTGCAAATGTCGTCAAAACTTACCTTGAAACGCTCAAATGGGATGTCCTACCCCACCCGCCGTATAGTCCAGACCTTGCGCCATCCGATTACTATCTCTTCCGATCGATGCAACATGGCCTGGCTGACCAGCACTTCCGTCATTTCGATGATTTCAAAAAATGGATCGATTCGTGGATTGCGGCCAAACCGGGGAAAAATGTGTGGCTAGCGATGGGCAATACTTTGAATATTGAATTTATATCTATTTTTCCTCAATAAAGCATTGATTTTTGAAAAAACTACATTTTCAACCGGTAGTCCTATTATGTTTAACTTTATTTTGCGCTTTTATTTAGAGTAAGCATATTTCGTGTATAAAGAAGAGCACAATAAATATTTTTACCCACTGTTGAAAATCAACCGAACAAAGCCTTATTTTTCAACCTAATATGCAGCCTGCATTAGGCGATTGCATTTGTGAATACATAAATATTTTAAATATGACTTATTTTTTTTATTATTTTAGTGCAAAATTTTAAATTTTTATCAAATTAATTTTACTTATAAGTCTAAGTCTTTAAATCGTGTTGTGAGAACTAGAACTTTATTCCTATGCAAAATAAGCATCAACACTCTACATCCTTCGTTCATTTTTGAATGCTTTCGGATTATAGCCCAACGATAATAAAAAATCATATCCTTTGTAACAATTATGTAAATATCCGTGCATGAAAAACGTTAGGGCATGGCAAACAAACTGACGTCACTGGCATTTGAGTTACAAATTTATTCAGAAAAAGCCAGTCATTTTTATCCTCACCAATGCGGAGGCTGAATTTTAACCAGCAAAGAAAAGCACAACAATGCCGCTGCAACTCTGAATTCCATAAATATTTTCCAGGCTGGCGTCGTATTTCTTTTTTTCCAAAGAGCTTGCCACAGACTCTGCCGCTTCAGAAGAATACTTCATTCATGGAATGCAATGATATGAGTTTTTTTTTTTTTAAACAAATTATCTACCCACACTTGACTAAATATAAAAGATAAGGGCATGGCAGCATCGAAGTACTCTTGAGCTATGGGATCTCTTTTAACGGTGATTAAGTGTTGATTTATTTTTAAAATCAAGGCCCATACCAAATCACATACACGTGCTTGGTTCAAGTTTGGTGACAATACACATATATGTATATGTATGCTTCCCAGTCCATTGTTCCATAAATAATTAAATTTTGCGAAGGGCGTTGTATTGCAAAAATGGCGAGAAATCTCCAATAGGTTTTTGTAAAAGGGTGAGTTTTTATTTTAGAGCTCCCCTCCTTTAGCTTGCTGGCCATAAGAGTTGGTAAAGCTTGTTGGAGTTTGCAAATACGGATGAAAACAATTCTCCCCCATTCAATTTGATGGTATTTCGCAATACCCGCCCCTAATCGTAAACAAGCCGATGCGGGTGCATTGACTTACACACATACATTACCGTCCAAAAGTATTCGGACAATTCTTTTTCAATGCATTTAAATTTACTTCATGAGTATGCACTCTCTTAAAATATGAAGAAGTACGGTGACCTAAGAGGCCCTTTGTGATCTCCCGTCAGTTGTTATTTAGGGATCTTCCAATAGGGACTTCCGAACCTTGACAGTTGAAAGCGTTCATATTTTTGAAGCTCTAATCTGTCAAATTGGCCGTCATTTATTAAGTCTGTTTTTGCCTAATCACCATGGACGAATATAGCATTCAACAACACGTGCAAATAACAAAATTGTGTTATCAAAATGGGTGTTCCTCTTCGGGCAACGTTCCGAGCGCTTCGCCCCTTTTCCGGTCGCCATAATTGTCCTTTCAAGAAAACTCGGAGTGTGATGGATAAATTTGAGTCCACTGATTCAGCAGAAGAAACGTAAGACTCCGAGGCAATCGATTTCACGTCGCTCACAAGAACTCGGCCTGTCGTAGATCACAACTTGGCGAATTTTGCGTCGTAATATGGTCCTGCACCCGTGCAAAATTCAACAGATCCAGGAGTTGAAGGTAAAAGACCATAGAGAACGACGTGTGTTCGCTGAATGGGATGTGGAGCAGTTGGAAACTGACCCTTATTTTCATCGGAAAATCATCTTAAGCGGTGAGGCCCATTTCTAGATGAATGGATACGCCAACAAACAAAATTATAGAATTTGAAACAAAAGCAATCCACATGAGAGCCAAGAGCGACCAATGCTTACCGAAAAAGACACTCTTTGGTGTGAATTTTGGGATGGCGGCTTCATCGGTCCATATTTTTTTTTTGCCAGGCTATCACCGTCAACGGCGAGCTCTTTAGGTCGATGATCACCAATTCATCTGAATTACATCATATGTACACCAACGACAAGTGGTTTCAACAGGATGGCGCTAAGTGCCACTCAGCTCCCGCCGCATTGAAAAATTCTGGCACGAGCGATTCGAGGACTTGGTCATCTCACGTGGAGTTGATGTGAACTAGCCACCGAGATTGTGCGATTTGACCCCGTGGTGACTTTAGAATCCAAATTGTTTTCCTTGTGAATTTCATGATAAGCAAGACTCAATTCGTCAACTGTGGAGACTACACATTTCTGGGCGAGGGTTTTCAAAAATAAGGCGTTTTATGGTAACAGGACGATTTATTTTCGTCGGGGCGAGAATTATTGCTACCTTATCATAGTTTGTTTAATTTTATAATTCACCCTTTTATTGTTTATCAACATAACGCGAAATTGGCGAAATCAGCAAGAAAAAAAGGAGGCAACGACGCACATTGTTCTTGAATTACTTCAGTTTGTAATGAGTGTGAAACACAACGGAAGAGAGCTATGCTCTTCCGATCTCTGTACTAAACAGCACGTCCGAAATTGGGCTCAAGAATAATACGATGAGTGTCCTTAGCGTTTTGGGTACGAAGCTGTACTCCTGTAAACTCAACTTATTTGCCGCGGTTCAGTAGTAAATGCGTCAGCTCTTAAGCGTAGAGACGCGAATTCAAATCCGGGTAAGAACATCTAGAATTTTTTCACGACTCCAACTCCCGCGAGTTGCTGACAATCACTCTGATCAGTACAAATTGTCAAGAAAAGCTTCTGAAGCCACCAATTTGTTTTTTTGTTTCTTTATTAGGACTATTGCGAACCCAAGAGGGCTTAGGTTGGTATTAAGAGCGTACTGCGAACCCAAGAGGGCTTAGGTTGGTATTAAGAGCGTCCGTCTAGATTAAGGAGTTATATTAGAGCTTGGGCGAATGTACGCTTTATATATAGAAACCAGATCAGAAGGGGTGTTTCTTACAGCGCTTTAGGAAACCTTAACGTTTTACAGCATGGTCATTCCAACCGACCTTGATATTGATGAATATCACGAGGATGGAAAGTCGTTCGCTCTGTGTCACTCGAAACAAACTTACGATCACTGAAGTTTTCACAGCGATTGAATAAGGGGCCAGAAGAGCTGTCGACAGTAATCGATCCGTCCATTTCGTCTCCAACTGGGGAAACATTTCACAATCTACAGTTATTAAATTGAAGAAATCGAGGAGAACTCAAGACAATTATAAAGTCCACAAATGACATCTTTGTGTGGATCTGGCGAACTCCTAAATTTATCAAATCATACTTTACAAAAGGGCTTGTGTGGCTCCTACCATTGGAATTCCAACTCGGATAAGTTCAAATCCACAATATATAACAGTTCGGATAGACCGAAAATTCAGCTCAAACACCAGGTGATCGCTAATGCGAGAACCTTGGCCGTGACCGTGAGGGATCGATTATTTTTTTACGTTTTATTAATCTCTTCACCAACTCAGTAATATCAGGATATCTACACAGACGAGTCAAGGACTAGAAATGTTGTTCTCACCGGTATCTTCTTGAAACAACTCCATATAAGCAAGTTTTTTAGACTACCGAACTATTGGAGTGTCCTCTGAGCGTTTCTCAATGATGAATCAAAGCAAATACACCTTATTGTTTGCTGGGTACCTGGACACACGGGTATTTCAGGTAACTGTGAAGCGGACAAGCTAGCCACATGGTTCCGTGTCTAATGTTTCTGTGCGATAAGAAACTCTGAAAAGTAAAATTTCAGAGCTAGCTTTTGGGATATGAATTTACCTCAACACCATGAAACTCTCCAGTAAATGAATAACTTTCGAAATGTACTCAGGCTCATGCGTGCTAATTAATTGCACAATTTTATTATGCGTATTTGAATTAAAGATATTTTTCAACCAAAAAGCAATTCATTTTGTTAAATACGGTCATGTTTTTTGGCAGACGTTGATCTATTTGCCTCAACAGTTCATCCACGAAAGATTCGCATATGTTTAGAAATTTAATTTTACTTTCAGAGTCCACTCTACTCTCATAATATCTATCTACAGATAAGACGATCCGGAAATATGTTATTTTATAAAACTTGCCACCGAGATCAAAAAAAAAAAACGCGTCGTCTTCAGCCAAAAAAGAAAGCAATGCTCTAGGATGGATAACAACGGTGAAGTGTATTGTAAATTTTTGCCCGAAGGCAAGACAGTGTACTTTTTGGGCGTTATGAGACGTTTGCGTGAAGCAATTCGCCGAAAGAAACCAGAATTGTGAACAGAAAACTCGTGGATTTTGCACCATGATAACTCACTGACACACAGTGCCATCATTATTCGTAATATTTTGACGAGAAATGCAACAAATACCATCCGAATTCACCTGATTTGGCTCCCTGAGACTACTTTCTGTTTCAGAACGCGTTGCAGCAGCCGAGAGGAAGTAATGGAGAAAGCGCAGGAAGCACTGCGAAAATGTTTCGGGGATTGGATCAAGCATTGGAATAAGTGTGTTGCACTCGATGGGGATTACGTTGAAGGGTACAATATAGATTGAGATGAATAAACTTTTTGTTTTTTTAATTTTCTGAATAAATTTCGGGAACTTTTTGATGCTCTTTGTGAATTTTGCGATTCTGAAGCTTCTTTACTTAAAAATATTTAAGCTTCAAACTTTTTAACTAACGTTATTCTTAAGTTTGCAAGAGTAAAGAAATCTTGAAATAAAAAAGTGGGATAAAAAAATATTGAAGTGCAATATTTATATAATTATTAATCTTCCACTTTGAGAGAAGCTAGTGGTCACACTGGTTGGAAGCCAACCTACCTACGAAATCTCTCTCTCTTACCGGTTGATACCTTGTTCCCGCTTCTTTTTCACGGAACTCTGAAATGCGTTGATGTCTGATAGCGATCCCAACAGGATGTGAAGGAATTTTGACCATTTATAAAAGTTGTGGATGACAACGGTTTGTCTGGAAACTTTTAGACGGTAGTGTTTATGGCTTTCGACAGAAAATAGATTTTTTTACTTGTAATGTTGCCAAAGCACATAATAACATCTATGTTATGTCTTTATTTACAAAACTAAAAAACAAAAACATTAAAAATACTACGAAATTGTTTGCAATCGTTCACTGTCCATTTCCACATTGTTCTGTTGGTTCCAGAAGAAACATAAAAGTTTCATCTTCAAATTCTAATCGAGCACTCAAAAACGCAAATTCACTGATGAGTTTTTAATGAACACTCATCGCCTTGCATTTCGGATCCTATTGAAATACGGTGGAGAAATGTTAATAGACAACATATCATCACAGCCTCTCAATCGTCCCTGGAGCGGCGCACCAGCCAGCCGTCCCACTCGTCTACTCTATTAACATAAACACATCTAATTCGAAAATGTGTTTACTGAACTCATAGCTTTTCCATGGAAAAGTGAAAAATTATTAACGCCGGTGTTTGGGAGGGCTTTACTGCTCGGTGAAGCCTAAAGAAATCAAATAAAAAACAAAAGGAAGAGCAGCCAATGTTTACTCGTTCATCCACAAGTATCGCCAGCAAGAATCCCATGCTGCGAAACTAGGAGTGCTCTTCGTTATACTTGCTATGCGCACTATATGGAGTTTGACAAAGATCTAGGTACTCATACCTGCTGTATAGAGGCAGGCACACTAGGGTGTGGTATGTTTTTTTTATTTTATTCTACTCATACGAAGAGTCAACATGTTTTGATTATGCAAACGATAGCACGAGATACACAACCGACCGTGCGAGCATAGTTTTCTTCTTTTTTTGTTTTTCTATTTATAAAGACATCCATTTCTGGTGTTATAATCGAATTGAGTGTACCCGAGTTAGACCACTATCAGTGTCACCACTGTTGTGGTTTGTCTGTCATTCAGTAGTACCAAAAAAAAATAAATCTAAATTGCTTTCAACGAGCATTTGGGATCAAATAGCAACTGCCTGTAGACCTTAAATGGGTCATTGGAATGCTATTGAAAAAAAATCGAAAATGGTGCTGCAGATATTATTAGTATGCCAAACAAGTTGCTTCAAAAATAATTCGTATTTTTAATGCAGAGTTGATCCATAATTTGAATCTTTTCAAATTAAGTTGGAATGCAAGTTGAAAGTTAAACATTAGTTTTAAATAACTTCTGTTCTAATGAAGTATCGAAACTGCCAGACGGCGACATCTCATTACTTAAAATTTATTCAATTCAGCATTCTATGATAAGTAATATGATGAGTCCAAATGGGAGTGAGGATGAATTAAGGATGACAATGATCTTGTATTAACTAAATTCATAAGACAACATTTTTATTGTTTACATTACTAAGAGTTTTAGATAAAAATGAAAGTTCGAATTAGTCGAATTGGCCAAATAGGCCATTTACCAAGACCAAGGGACTCGATGCCAATGTCTCCTTGGCCTCTGATTGGGCCCGTTGTGTTCAGCTTTTTGCTTTATGGAAAAGATTTTTTTTTTTAATTGGGGGCTGTAGTAAAAAAAGATCAGGGGGATGTCAAGGGATTTTTATCGAGCTGCTTGATTGTTTGGCCTCTTTTCGTTCAATTTGCAAAATCCATTATCTCATCGGTACCTACAGTACCTCAAAAAATTGAGCATACACCTATCATTTTGTCATATTTGTGCTATTTTAGGGCCGTCCATTCACATTCATAACAGAATACATGTCTTTAACAAGGGCATATGTCAATTACACAGAAAAGCAACTTCCTATCGATCCTATTCACACAAAATTGAGCAAACAGATGCCATGTCTGCGCGGTACATAAGAATCGCAGGATCGGTATATGAAAATATGTTCAAGTGACTGATGATCATTCTCCACACAATCTTGAACTGAAAAGACCGATATTCTCTATTTTGTGCGAAAAAATGGACAGCATGCGAAAGCACTTTATCAACGAGAATGCTTATCATTTAGCTATTTTACGAGGAGAAGTCGATGCGAAAAAAAGGAGAAACTGTATGGCGATCGCCCTATAGATATGAGAGGACACTAAAAAACAGAGCTGGAACAAAAAAATTGCTCTCAGAACATAAAGAACGGTATATTGTTCGGACAATCAAGTCGAATCCAAAAACCAGCGTTCCAAAGTTGACGACTGAGGTGTCATATGTGATCAATGAGCCTCTATCCGTAGAAACCGTTCGCAGAGTCCTAAGAAAGAATAAGTTAAATTTCAGTGTCGCACTGCAGTAATCGGCGAGTACCAGTACGGCTTCCTGCCCGGCAAATCAACAATAGACTAAATTTCACACTGACACAAATTCTGGAAAAGACTAGCGGTGAATTTCAATTTAATACGCACCATCATCGCACAGACCTTTCTATCCGGTGATGTCCGAATTCGGGACGCCCTGGGAAAATTGATCCGGTTGTGTCGTACCACGCGATGCACCATGCAGTCTGGTTCAAAGACCTGTGAACCGTTTGAAACCTGCACCGGATTTCGGGAAAGGAGATGCGCTGTCATGTGACTTGTTCAATAAGGCGAAGGGCGAGGGTAAACACAGAAGGCACTTTCCTTCATAAGTCAGTCCAATTGTTCAGATACCCAGACGACGAGTCTTTGTCGAAGCTTTCACGGCTATTGAAGAACAGGCGAATCGAGTTGGTTTGAGACTTGACGAGGACTAACCAAAGTATATGCAATCAAGTAAAAACCATTCCAACACCCACCACCCAAGACAAAAGTAGGTAGTTAAGGCTACCTCGGGGCAAATGTAAACTCCACAAACGACACCACAGAGGATTAGGATGGCAGAGCTGATTCTCCTCCTTCAAAATAAAAAACCTGCGTCGGATATTCGGTACTGTCTGCGAGGAAGTCAAATGGAGTAGAAGCCATGACCGCGATCCGCGATCGGCCAGATTGAGCCGAAGACGAAGACCGAACCTCCAAGACGACTTGGCTTTGGCAACTGGAAGAAGCGCAGCGCTCGGGACAGTCAAGGATGGAAGGTAGCTCTGTGAATCCTTTTATTTCTAGTTCTTCTAGGATGTATGTACTATATGTATATTTCCTGGAGTCGTGTTCGATTCACGTCCTTTTTATTCCGCTTTTACTTCTCATTCCTTGTCCAGGTTGAGCCAAGAGTAATGTTACTATGTGAATGTTCCATAATCTACCGGCGTCAAACTTCTTCCTTTGGAGATCTGGACTTTACGACAGTAAACAAACAACATTGAAATTCACATTCAAATCTACAGAAAACATTTAAAAAACATCGTTAAGCAACTTTCAATCATTCATCCAAAATGCTGCATCATACATACAGTTCCCCCAAAAAGGGGTGAAGATTTCGTCTCCTCATCTTTGCTCCATAATTAACCTGTGACTCGTGGAATCAACTTTTTCTTTGTGCAGTCGGAGCAAGGGCATAGGTCCTCGTTTCTCATCTTATAAGATATTGTAACAATCGACTGAAAGGGCATTCAACCTCTGGTTAACTGCATTGAACTTCAATAGTTCTATATCAAAATTATGATCTGTTGTAATAGAGTCATAAAAATATTACTCTAACGCTGTCAATCCTGTTGGGTTTATGATAGCATCACGCCGCCGCCCCGAGGCAGAGAACAAGTTTACGCATTTGCCCCGCATTTATTTATAGAGAACGTTGGCGCTGCGTTACACATTTGCTTAATTAGCTTGTAAAAGCCGTAAAACAATGCGTAGAGCCCGCCATCAGATGTGCCGGCTTGCCTTGTGTGCTATCTTATCTAGGTTACTGGTAGAGATTTAAATAAGATTTCATTTATAATTCGTATGCCGCAGATCCAAGTTCCATTTCTGTGTTGATATTCCTCTGCACCAGCTTTTTTGTGGTGGAATGGTTTGTTGGTTCTATAAATACAAATTGTATGTATGCTTTTTTTTTTTATTTTTATTTCAGAACTTCCGTGAACATGCAATGGGACTGTAAATCGTGTTTTTTTACTTTTTATTTTCCCTTTCGCGGTGGGACTTTGAATGAACCTTGACTAGTGTTTACACACTTCAACAGTGTTTATTTGTTTTCCTTGTTTGTTTTTTATTCTTTTATTTTTTTGAACATTTGTGAAAATTGTTTTAGAAGCAAAAGTTGTGTGGTGCCTTAAGATTGTTCACTTTTTGTAGTGGTTTCAAAAAAGTTAAAGAACACCCTTTAGAAGTATCAGTGTAGTACCGATTATAATTTGCAAACTTCTGTTTTATAAAACAATTTGAAGGTAATAATCTTTTATGAAATATCCCAGTTTTTTTAAGATCTGTACAAAATAAGTATTTTGTTCAGAAATAGTCTTATTTTATTGGGACTAATTCATTTTATTTTATTTAAAAGCAAAAACTTAATTCTTTGCCATGTTCAACTGTTTTCTAGTAATAGGACTATCGGTTGAAAATGTCGTTTTTTTTCAAAAAATCAATGCTTTATTGAGGAAAAATAGATATAAATTCAATATACAAAGTATTGCCCATCGCTAGCCACACATTTTTCCCATTTTTCTGGCAATTCATGGATACCCGTTCTGAAAAATTCGACCAGTTCGGCCGCAATCCACGAATCGATCCATTTTTTGACATCATCGAAATGACGAAAGTGCTTGTCAGCCAGGCCATGTTGCATCGATCGGAAGAGATAGTAATCGGATGGCGCAAGGTCTGGACTATACGGCGGGTGGGGTAGGACATCCCATTTGAGCATTTCGAGGTAAGTTTTGACGACAATTGCAACATACGGCTGAGCATTGTCATGTTGCAAAATAACTTTATCGTGTCTTGCGACCGTTTCCGACCGTTTTTCCTTCAGTGCTCGGCTCAAACGCATCAATTGTCGTCGGTAGACCTCGCGTGTGATTGTTTCATTCGGTTTTAGCAGCTCATAATACACAACACCCTTCTAGTCCCACCAAATGCACATTAAAACCTTCAGACCATGAATATTCTGAACGGCCGTCGATGTTGAGGCATGTCCGGGGTATCCATTCGTTGCCCGACGTTTTGGATTATTGTAATGTAATTGTAATGTAATTTTTCATCACCAGTGACGATGCAAAAAAGACTTCTTTTTGTGGCGTTCAAGCAGCATTTCGGACATGCTGAATCGGCGTTCGACGTCTCGTGGCTTCAATTCATATGGCATCCATTTTTTTTTTTTTTTTAATTATTTGCTTGCTCTTCAAGAGGATATTAGGACTCTTATAATGCGTGTAGCACAGAGCGAGCGGAAGAATTAGGAGAAGAATGTGTAGTGGTTTGAGAAACTCAGGTGTAATTGGTTGCAACTCACTTCCGTGGGTGGAGCCCGAAACGGGACGGAGGATTTTGATATCGACCTATTAACTTTAACCTAATTCACAGGATTTTGTTCGACATTCAACAACTTTTGAAAGTTTGGAAGATTTAACTTAGACACCCCCGCTGTCAGTGTTATGCCTTCACAGCAGAGCCATCTACACACAATCTACACAAACAGAGCTATTTTGAAAACACGAATTAGGAACTAAGCCGATACAACAACCACAACAACAAAGCCACCCATTAGTCAGACTTGGCACTATCACTGGATTGGTCGGCCAATCCAGTGATAGTGCCATTAACTTGATCCCAATAGCAAATGGTGACTGGACCAGATTCGAAAAACTAGACCACTACTCTAGGAATCGAACCTGGGACCTATCAATTGAATCAATTGAAAGGCAGGCGCTCTACAACTCCGCCACCCAGCTGTCTAACTGTCCATTGCTTTCAAACGAACAGATTTCGGGAGATAGCCTAAGGCGATTCTGCGGACACAGTTCAGGAGTTGAGCGTACGTTTCCGCGTTCTGGTCGTTGTCCTGTGAGGAATATCCTAGTCTATGAAATGGACTGCCTTCCCATTAATGCACACAAACACACTCAAACAATAAAACTCACTCGCACATCATCTTCTGCATCTGGTATCTCACTTCAACAAAAAGGACTATGTGGATTGATGCTAACAAAATTTTTCTTTTAAATATCTTTCCACATCGATTCGACTATAAGAAATTAAATCAGACTTAGTCCAAGAAAATGAATTAAAATTGAAAACTCTTACTTATATACATATGTAAAAATAAAAAAAAAAAACCAAAGTGACTAACTCATTAAATTCGGATCCCACGATGTCCTGTCGGCAGCACGATTCTGGAACAGTCAATACACTTAACATTTATTAAAACTATAATTCAATTTCTTTTACAGGGATGCTTTAAAACTAAATCTACAAAAAAATATCAAAGTTAAAAAAAAAACTATTAAACTACTTTTTTTTTAATAAGTTACAATGTGTTATCGCACAATTTACACAAATAGGTATACAGAGATTTGATATTTATTAAATCTTTCTACTGGGAATTAGTTTAACATATTTTTAAATAAAATTTAAGTCTCAGAGTAGAGAAACAAAAAACATATATTGAGGAAAATAACGAAAAACAACCTCAAATTTAAAGACCAAAAACAACAAAAACAAATTGTATCTATACTTGTACATACATCTGTACATAAAATAGTATCTATGTTTATGAGCATATATACTTTCGTATTTACACGCATTTACAGAGGTATTGCACAGCTGAATAAGATAGCTTAATTATTCTTATATTCAGTCTTTTATCTAACAAATATTATATGCAAATAGATTATTGAACAATAAATAAATAAATAAATAAATAAATAGAAAAGTATTTCAAATAAATATATAAATAGATGAATATATAAATAAAAAAATATAGAAATAAATATAAAAATAAATAAATATATAAAAAATAAATAAATTAATTAATAAATAATACTACAGGACTATAGAAATAAATATAAAAATAAATAAACATATTAGTAATAAATAAATAAATAAATAAATAAAAAGATAAATAAATATATGAATAAATTCACATGGAAGAAGAAAAAATATATATAGAGAAAAAAAACAAAAAAAAAACTGAATTAATATTGCTTTATAAGGTGGACCTCAAACAGTATTTAATTGGTTTATTAGGGGATTACCCGGAATTTCGCATCTGACCTTAAATAAATCGTTTAGTTTGCCGATTCTTGAGGAGATCAATTCAACATTAGCTTTTGTATGTACGTCTTATGTGGAGTGATGCCAGGGGAGATTAAGCATCATTTTGAGTATTTTATTTTGTGACGTTTGTAACTTTTTAATGTGACAAGTTGCACAATCACCCCATATCTGACATCCGTACAACAGAATAGCTTGGAAGATTGTTTTGTGGATAATCACTTTGTTTTCAAGGGAAAGTATTGACTTCCTTTTTTATAAAAGGGTATAGCATTTTTATCACTACATTTATTTTGTGAAGCGTTTGCGTAATATGCTCTTTAAACGTTAATTTTGAGTCAAGGTGTATGCCCAAATATTTAACGGAACGTTTCGAAGTTATTGACTGTCCACTGATTAATAACAAAACTGTTATGAATCCCAGATAATTGAAAATTTAAACAAAATTTTAATACATTTCACACAATGTCACTCCTATAAAAGACCGTTATTGCAACGATGACGAATGTAAAATTGGGAATACAATAATTAGAAATTTATTTAAAAAGTTCAAATTTATTTCAATTACAAAATCGGTTTTTAAGAACATTTACATTATGACTAGTTTCGTAGGTTACCTTTCATTTCATTTCATTTATAAACTTTTGAGTCTGTATAATTTGATAAGATCTCTTTCTAATACAGCAATATTATTGCGATTCAAGTACAAAACTATTATGGGTTAAAATAAAAAAAGTGCGCTTGTACTCTACGTACAAACTTTAGTTCTTTAAAAAATCTAGATCTTTCATGTTGCAACAGCTAGCGGCGTAAATTTGTATAACCTTTTTCCGCAAATCGGCTGCTAAAACGATGAAATCATCGTAGTGATTGTAAAATAAGCATGAACCTATTGTTGATAAGATAACTATCAATTTCTAAGAAGTGCAAAAACAACAGCGATTCAATTGCGATATATATAAGAATAATTTATATGTAAATTTTTATTGCACCCGATTTAAGGGAATAAAAACATAATTCCCGAAATATAATATTTAAGTGACTATCACATAATTACTCACTTTGTGCTTCTCGGATTTCTCCTCATGTTGCAGCTTGTCTTGATGTTTTAAATTTCAAATAAAACTTTGTTATCAGATTTGCTATGCACAAGGAACTTGTTTTCGTCAATTTGAATGCTTATAAGTTTATTAATAAAACACTTTTTCAAATATTTAAAAATTTCGAATTGAAATAGCTTCTTTGACCACCAAGAACTGTACTGTTCAAATCAACAAAGGAAACAAAGGTAACTTTCTCATTTAAAAGATAAACTGTTTTTGAACTTGCGCGTGTTCCAATAAACTCATATCTGGAAAAATACTCAATGAAATCAAACGTTGTTGTTATATTTTTCCACTCCAAATCAATTTTGTGACGTGACGTTACAATGTGTCACTCCGATGGGAAGTACTATACGTTCAAAAAGTTGATGCTACGATCATAACATACCAGCTAATAAACTCGAAAACCTTACGAATAATTTGAAAGCGAATTCAAAAATCGTTTATTAAACATAAGAAGATATCAACTGAGATTTATCCTAAAGGTGATGGAGCCCTGATATGGTCCTTATGGCATCAATTGTGTTGAAATTTTTGAATTTATAACGTTTTTAATGTAACCAAGTTCAGTGAAGCCTAGACGAAATTTCCCTTGACTATTTTAAGTAAATTAATAATTTAATTCTTAACTGTATTGTCAAAAAGGTAACTCATTGTAAATGGACAAGAGCATAATATATTAATTTTTGAAAAGCAGATAATGTTAACATTTCCCTTATTTTATTCTGAACCATCATACGATCACTTTGTTGTCCGTCTTTATGTAACCATCCTTTTTCTCAGAAACCCGTGGAGGTATCAAGTTGAAATTATTACCAAAAACTAACGACTGCGGTCGTTTGAAACTACAAACAAATTAAACTTCTAAAAAGATGTAATCAAAAGACATGAAACAAATCCGATGGGATGATTCCGATAGACGTAAAATCATGAAATGTGGCTAGAATCAAAGTCTTACAGCACAAGTAAAGGTAAAAATCTGAAACCGTAAATGTGCTACTAGCGAACAATGATACAATGATACATTAACGCCGGTTATCCCTTGAAAGTCCACTGTATGGGCGTACAATGGTGTATCCAAGATCCATCTTTAGTAATTTATCGGCGCCAAAACTGGGATTAATTGCGCCCAAAACTACACCAACAGAGCGGTGGAAATGTACATTTGGTCTAACGTGACCAAACGCGTCACCCAACAGCTTTCTCATGCCTCAATTTTGACTTAATATGTGACAAACACATTCTTTGGACATTTTCATAAGCTCTGCTATCCCTTTCACTTTAACTCAGCGGTCATCTGGCACCATTTGGTGGTCAGTCAGTTTTTGGACGTCCCGTTCATCGTCTTCCAAGCTTTTACGGATACTTTTAAATTCAGCTGCCCAAAATTTCACTGTGGTAGATGAAGGTGTAGAGTCCCAAAAACCAAAGTCCAACTCATATTTGATTTAAGTAAGCGTATTGCCTTTCAAAAACAAACATTTAATGGCAGCTCGGTCCTCAATTTTTTTTTTTCGTTTTCACATCGACTCACTCAAACGACTGTCAACTAAAAACTGCGCGTCGAAAATCGCTGAAACTTTGGTGAGTAACTGCCAAAAGATGCACAACTACATTCACTCGCTTATATTGATGAGTTCACGTTCAGATTGGAAACTTTCCAGACCACCCTTTAGCATTGTCTTTCTTTTGGTAAAATAATACCCTGTCTTTGGCGGGAAAATCTGTCGCAAAAATTGTGACTTCATTCTGGTGATTCGCAGTGTAAGGTCTGTCCCAAAATCTTAGAGAGCCGTCGGAAAAACTCTTGGCTCAAGCAATTTAACATTATTTACAATGAATAGACAATACAGTGGATTAAATTTCTTTTCAAACTCATATTCATTTATGGAAATCAATTTCTATTTCAATTATTTACCTTAATAAAATATTAAATCAATCTTTTATGGGGTGACTCAAACCAAAATTTATTTATTTCTTGACATATTTTTTATTATTATTTTTTTCGAAAGTATCGCCAAACGGTACCAATTCGGGGAAACCCCTTCAATTGTTTATTTCACCTATTTAGTAGAAATTCCTCAAAAGAAAAAAAACAAATTTGACCAGTGGAAAAGTAAAAAACTCGAGATTTTTGAAAAGTAGTTTTTAGATGAAAATTATTTTAAAAACAATACTTTCTCTGTTATGTCTTATAATACTTAACAATTGGCGGAAATAACATTACTTTAAGTGATTTGTTATAATAATATTATTTTTATAATAATATTATTATTCCACGCTTCAACAATTTTTTGTTCGAGTTGTTCCACAATTTAAATTTCTGGCTTTTCCTGAGTAGGTTTTCAATGGAGTTGCCATGGACATAAGGCTGACCAATCTTAAAGTTACATTTCATATTTTTGAAACCACGTTAAAGAAGTCAGTTCTTCATGGATAGGAGCGTTGTCTTGTTGAAAAATTACAACATTGTCCTCAGTTGTCGTTGTCGGGGCCATCGAGGTTGAACTTCTTCTCATCACTACTGATTACATGCAACCAAATTTCAATGCGTGTTGGACAAGTGTTTGAGCAAATTCAAATGTGTTTAAGTGGTGGTTTACTCAAGAACTTTTGGTACTTAAAATTTTGCGAAAATGCTGCCTATTTTCTTACGAGACTACGATCGCAGTCCAAATTAAAACGTCGAACCATTTGTGATAAAGACGCTCCAGTTTGTGAAATTTTCGTCACTCGTCCAGATCGCTTTTTTCAAAATTTTCAATCGCGGCTTGTAAAAAATTCTTTACAACACCTTGAGAACGATTTTTTTGAGTGGCAAATTGTCTCTAAATGTTTTTCGATGTCGGTCGGTTAATTGCGTCATACACTTGCAAAACGATTCCAATCTGTCCGTTGCAGTTGGTACGCTAAGTGTTGCTGCACAACGGATCAACTTCAAGTACTCAACTCTTTCGAAATTCAAATGAATTTTTATACCAAGAACTGCTGACGCTCCAGCCGTTTAAAGTTCTTAATTAAAAAGGCTGATTCATTGATGTAGTCTGCACAAAAATTTAACAAGTTGTGAGTTGTCTATCAACTAAAACAGCGCGTAGGCGTTATATTTTGTTTTAAGTTGCAAAATAGTGTCAAAGATGAAATGATTAAATCTATATATGGTTAGAATGTAGTGACTCTTTAGCCTGTTTACGACTGCTACGAGCGGGAATGAGTTGGTTGAAGATGAACAACAACTGGGATATCCTTCAACCTTAAAAAAAAGTCCGTCGTAAAAATGGATTGGTAAAATATCTTGCATAAAAGCATTTTAAGCGACGATTCGAAAATCGATTCTTAATTTGAGTTGAAAACTCATCTCGATGTAGATCCGGATTTCATGACCGAAATTAAAAGTGGTGGTGAAAGATGTGTGCCTGGCCTCCGCAGGACGATCTTCTTAAAAATGAAATTGATTTAATACTTTCGGCATGAGATGATTTCATGGCACTGACGAGGCAACGATCATGGCATTTACATGAACACTTGTTCTGTATATAAACAGTCAAGCAAACAAAAAAAGACACTCATTGATAAAGAGATTGAAGTTAATATAAAAAATTGTGAAAATTCCAAAGCCATATGTGCTGTTTAATTTCAAAACCCTTCCCCTTCTTATTCATTTATCAGTCGAATGCGCTTTTACATAGAAGCCGGTACCTTGTTGAAGTGCTCAATACTCGATACTACTCGATACTCGATTTTTCAGTTTTCAATTCAGTCCTAATTCTAGAGTTTTGGGATGATTTTTATGCAGCTCAGGATCCTTCTATCGCCTTTGATCAGTTCCTCTATAAATTACAATCGCACATACATATTTCGCGCAAGCAAGCAAATTAATAAGATCAACAAATTGAAACCTCTTCAAAGTTGGATGACTCGTATTTTGCACAGTAAAGTCTTAATTAAAAAAACATTGAACAAATGTAAAAAAAAACATCTGTAATTCCTGCTAGTCTATTTTTTGACATCACTTAGACTTAAAAAACTCTCCATTGAAGGTTTCAGAGGATTTTTCCACGACTTTAACTTCTCATTAAAAAAAAACCGTAGTCATCAACATAGGTGTTCCACAAGGGTCTGTTTTGGAACCTATCCTGTTTTTAATTTTTGTAAACTCGCTCTTTCTTCAATCCTTCAAGGGAATAGTAACTGTTATTTTAACTTGTCTTTGGGTTTGAAGTATGATTTGGAATTAATGCGGAGATGGTTTAAACTTCATAAATTTGTCATTAGTGACAAAACGAAGTTCATGATTTTTAACATAATGGGCAAAGTCTGTGATGTTATAACTTGAAGATGCCATTCTCCAAATTGTAATATTGTAGATTCCGTTTGACCCATTTTTGTGCACACGAAAAAGATATACCTAGTTTTGATTCATAAGCTTGTTGCAATACTAAGTGCTTTGAAATTGAACGCGTAGATAGCTTTTAATACTTAGGTATTATCTTGGACTATAAGCTTTGTTGGATGGATCATGCTGTGTCATTGAAGCAATTCCTAAAAAGAGTTGTTAAGCAGATTTATCATCTCAGTCAATACTGTAGTGTGCTAATTTTTAAGTCGGTTTAAAATGGCCTATTTAAATCGAAACTAGAGGAGGACATAACTTGCTGAGCTCCTAGTTTCGAGTTGTTCAAAAGTATTGGCCCTCTTCCTTTAAAACATCTGTATTTTTATTTAAATCTAATATGTGAAAGAGTGAAATAAATTCCAAAAGAATGTTAAATTTTGGCTTATTATGTTGTTATAAGTAATCGACTGCATCCTTTAGTTGATTTATTTTTCATTTTTGTTTTATACCGCAAATCATTTGTATTTTTAATATTGTTGTTGATTTTGATAGATAATTGATTTTTATTTTATTATTTTATCGCTTCACCATCCATAAATTATTATTTAGTCTTTTACATTGCGTTCATTCGCCTCTAATTTTTCCCAATAATTTGTATAATTGTATTTTATAAAAACT
Source organism: Orthonevra nobilis (assembly GCA_963555765.1). Classification (NCBI taxonomy): domain Eukaryota; kingdom Metazoa; phylum Arthropoda; class Insecta; order Diptera; family Syrphidae; genus Orthonevra; species Orthonevra nobilis. Next base: position 53,735,827 of record OY743227.1, read on the forward strand.
CTTTTCTTTCGATTTTTTATTTTGAAGATTACTAGTTAATAAGCGTGCATATGTTTTTTCCCCATTTGAGGAAAACTTTTCCCCATTACCCCCATTAAGTAAAAAATTCCCCTACATGTGCGATCCTTGGCTGATACTGATGTTCATTTTTGGTGGCAACAGTTTTTCTATTGATTGGAAACAAAAATTTCAAATCATATTTTCCTGGAAATTACAATGAAACCGTTCACGTTACAGAATTCATAATAAGCTCGAAATATACTCTAGTAAAAACATCTTCAAGTAAAAAAGCTGACACTGAAAGATAGCCTCATACTGTTAAGAGTTGCACAATTATGTAACAAAAGATCAAGCCAAACCAGTAACATGTGTCGTGGGTTTGTAATTGGTACTTTCTTGTTCTTATGTGCACTTTGGAATCGATTCTACCACATGACTTTGTATAAATTTAGTTTGCATATAATATTTTTCTGTGACTAGTCAACTTACCTCGCCAGTCAAGCAGCTTACCTTTAAGATACCAAAGTGTTTATTGCAAAGAGCCCCAGACTAGATGTTAACACGCAGATCACGCCTTTGCAATCGATTGGTATTGCGAACTTATTTCTTGTTACTTTGACCGTGAATATGAATGATATTTGTAAAAATACGATAATCGGGAAGCCTTGATGCAATTCGAATGTGACGATTAACCATTTAGCAAAAATTAAAAAAAAAAAACACAAAACAGATTCTGCTAATAGATTTACACACTTTTTTATTAGTTGGGAGTAAGGTGAAAAATTAAATGAATTTTAAATGCCTGAAAATGTTGAAACAACGTTAGGGTTCTACTCACGTGCTCTTAATATTGAAAGTTATCTTAAAAATACGATGAAGGTTTTAGATAACTGCTTCAAGAAATGGAAGATTAAATTAAACCTGAAGAAGTTTCAAGCCATCTTTTTAACAAGAAAAAGGAAATTTTGCTTTCTTCCAAGAATCAGTTTAATAATCAGTCGATTGGAGGCGAAAAAAAAAATAAAAGTATTACAAAAAAACATTGCCAGGAATGAAAAGAAAGTCGTTTCTGTCTAACGATAAGAAAATTATTATTTACAAGTTAATATTTCAAGCAATTATCTCGTACGGGTGTCCTGTGTAGGGTCATTGTACTCGAAGTCTTCTAAAACGGGTATAAGTGGCGCAAAATAAAGTGTGTAAGATGATACTTAATCTCCCTTGGCATTATTCTACCCGAAATTTGCACGAAAGAGCGAATGTTGAATTGGTTTTTGAAAGATTTGACAAGCTCACCGACAAATTCCTACAAAAATGACCATATGACGCATCAATCCTGCCCTAGTCAATTGTTATACTGAAAACTATTTATCTGTTTATTTACTTTTTAATTAACTAATTTATTTAATAATCTATTTAACTTTTGTTTATTTACAATTACGTAATTCATTTATTTAGTTATTTACTTTTTTATAAATTTAATAACTTAACTGTTTAATACTTTATTGTAGTACAAACTATTCACTCTTTACCTTTGAAATTTTTTTCCCTTGTTTTCCTTAATTATTCAAGTTTTCTCACTTATTTTTTGGCAATATTTTGCTTGCTTATCTTCATTGTTTTAAGACATTTATTTATAATATAATTATTTTGTATTTTAAATACATATTAATCTTATCTTTTAATAAATGTTACATTTTTATTATTTACATACATATGTTTTGTTAAATTATCTCATATTATTAATTTATTCATTAATCATTTAATAAAATTACTGTATTTATATGTATAGATAACACATTACTTCCTGTTATTTTGTTGTGTTTTTTGTTTCACAATTTTTTTTTGCCTTTATTCACTTCATATGATTGTATTTTTTATTTTATTTATTTATTAATTTTTTTTTTCTAACTTGACTTAACTTTTCCTGGCCTTCAAATACCTCTATTTATATATATATATATTTATTTATTAATTTTTTTTTTCTAACTTGACTTAACTTTTCCTGGCCTTCAAATACCTCTCTTTATATATATATATATATATATATATATATATATATATATATATATATATATATTAACTTTTCCTGGCCTTCAAATACCTCTATTTATATATATATATATATATATATATATATATATATATATAAAGAGAGGTATTTGAAGGCCAGGAAAAGTTAAGTCAAGTTAGAAGTTATATATAAATATATATATAGTATATTTATTTATATATATAGATATGTGTGAATTAAACAGTCAAATAAATTTATTATATTATTATTAAAATGTTAAAGAAGAAATGCTGTACCAAGGAATACCTCTCAATTTAAAATGTGCGATGGCAAACAATTGTAAAACAAATTATACGAAATAACGCAACTTATTTACTATAAGCAGTTTTCTTAAAACTATTTAAAAGCAAGCCTGTTCTTAAACAGAAAGAATTTTGCAAGAGACTTGTTAGTTGAACATAAACTTCCTGCAGAATATCCACTCATTAACAACCTTAATAAAAATGGCTCAAGAGCGCAATTGGTATAACGCCTGCCTTCCAATTGACTGAATTTACTTTACTCCGTATTAGGTAACTCAGGAATAAAATAAATCACGAGTTAACCCATGAAGCAGTTTTGTGCAGGGTACTGATTCTGACAGATCAGTTGTTAGTTGAATCCGCATTGTTCTCAGAGTCATTTAAAATGAGTACTCCAGGTTTTCTCCAGGTAATACTGGAAGAGTTTTTCGAAATCTTAACTTCTCTCTTTTTGGGAATACTTTGAAGGGAAGTGAAACGCGATTTTTTTTACAAAAAACAAACGGCTAATTTGTATTTGAAAATGAAAATTATTTATAAATTTGGAAAAACAGGAATGGTGTTCAAAATTTCAAAAGGATCCGTGCAGTAGTTTTGAAGCTATGAGCTACACCAATTTTGAAAACGTGAGTTGTGGGGAAAACGCTTTTAAGTTTTTGAACACATTAAAAAACCTGTTATAAAACGTTCATCCGACGCGTACTATATAAAGAACTCGCAACTTCGTCAATCGACATGAAAAAAATACAAAAAACAATAAATACCCTAGCCGCCTTAAAAAAATGTTCACACAAATAGAAGGGAAATCAATCTCTTCGCTTAGTTTTTCAGTATCTGTCAAAAAAAAATCTGTTCATTTACTCAGGAGTTAACGCACCAAATTTGCTGAGTTGAATCGGAGTTAACTCTTTACTCAAAAAACATGTTTTAACCCCTCACTCAGCACTGAAAAACTAGTCCTTAGTGTCATCTAGTTTTGGTTTCTAGTCCAATCGAAGTGAAGCACATAGCGGTATAAGGGACCCTGAGAAAGATCTCCACGCGACTCAATCTTGGATCATCCTTGTCACTTCCGACCGGCCTGTTGAGCGTGGACGACCTCGACATCTCTGCTGCGATGGGCTTCTGTGCAAACTCCAACAAGCCTTATCAGTTCTTATTGGCGGCAAGTTTAAAATAAATATCTACCCTTTTAGAAACAAGTATTGGAGATTTATCTCCATTTTTGCAAAAAAAAAAACGCCCTTCGCAAAATTTAATTAACTATGGACCAATGATCTGGGAAGCATTTATGTATGAACGATTTGTCACCTAACTTGGTGTGGGCCTCGATTTTAAAAATAAATCAACATTTAATCCCCATTAATAGAGATCCCATAGCTCAAGAGTACTTCGATGCTGCCATGCCCTTATCTTTTATATTTAGTCAAGTGTGGGTAGATAATTTGTCTAAAAAAAATTCATCAGAGGAGACACTCATATCATTGCATTCCATGAATAAAGTATTCTTCTTTCATAAAACTGCAGAGTTTGTGGCAAGCTCTTTGGAAAAAAAGAAATACGACGCCAGCCTGAAAAGTATTTATGAATTTTAGAGTTTCAGCGGCATTGTTGTGTGTGCTTTTCCTTGCTGGTTAAAATTCAGCCTCCGCATTGGTGAGGATGAAAATGACTGGCTTCTTCTGAATAAATTTGTTACTCAAATGCCAGTGACGTCAGTTTGTTTGCCATGCCCTAAAGTTCTGGATGTACAGATATTTACATAATTGTAATAAAGGATTTGTTTTTCTTTTTTATTATTATCATTAAATTATAATCCGATAGCGTTGATAAATGAAGCTATGAACGAAGGATTTAGTGTTGATGCCTATTTGGCAAAGGAATACATTTCGTGTTCTCAAAACCCGACTTAAAGACTACGATACGAAAATTAATTTAAAATTTTGCACTTAAATAACACCTGACGGATTGAAAGTAATTTTAAATATATTTTTTGTAGTCATATTTTAAATATTTATGTTATAATTATTATTAAGGCCCGTGATGTACAGTCCGGACTTTTATTCAGCTTAATTACAAGCGTACAAGAACTTAAAACTAAGAGGATGGCGGGAAATGGTTTGACGAGTAAAGGGAACTTTTGAGAGAGGCTTTAGTGGAGGTGGAAGTGGAAGTCAAAGGAGCTATTGGCTGTGCGCAACATTCTTGATATAGATTTATAGTAGCCGCAGTTTGTGCGTTGGAAAGCCACACGGAAGATTGAGGAAGACCTTAGGTTACGTGGATTGGTGTTAAAAAGAACAACAGGGAAGGGAAGTCAATTGCTCCGTCTAACCCAGGGTATGCCACGTAAATCGAAACAAATAAATCAGCTTTGTGCTGCTTCGATTCTAAGGGAATGTACGCCATAATAAGGAGACCAAACTTGCCTAGCAAAGACTTAGACACGATACGGATAAGAGAACTCTTTCGACTATCATTTTTTGACTCTAAAATATGAATCGATCGATATGTGACCGAAAATTGAGATCTCTGTCGCAAAGAACAACAAGGTTCCATATTGGGAACCAGCTCATGTAATTGTTTCTTTTTTGACATTGGATATCTTGTAAGTTTTCAGATGATGAAAAAACTTAAGGCCTGGAAAAAGCAAGACATGAAAAAAGCCATCGCAGCCATAAAATCAAAAGAAATGGGGTTCAAAAAACTGCAAATACTTTTGGAGTTCCACGGACAACACTTTTCAGACTTTTTAATTCGTCTTCTACTAAAGCCCTGGTGGAAAAACTGTTCTTAGTCCAGAATTAGAGATCCAATAAGTGCTGTACGTACTGAGTATGAAAAAGAAGTACTACGGATTGACACGAAAAAATATTAAAATATTGGCGTTTCAATTAGCTTGTCATAATAAACCGGATTGTCCGTTGTCAAGTAAAACTTCCACAGATTGGTGCTATATGTATGAACGCAGTTGGAAACTTTGTTCCCCCAAGGATAGTCTTCCCCAGAAAAAAAAAATGGATAGTTTGCTAATGAAGGGAGCTCCAGCAGAATATATTGCTAAGTGTCACCCCTCAGGCTGGACACAAAGCGACATATTCTTCGATTGGTTTCAGCACTTTCTGAAGTTTTCCAAACCAACAGCTGAATCACCAGTCCTACTTTTTCTAGATGTACATAACAGCCACACACGGAATATTTGATAGATTCTGCTCGTACTAACTTGTGTTTGTCACCACATTCTGCCCATAAAATGCAACCCTGGCAACCTCTTGCATTCTGGAAAACCTTTGAGATTACTTAAGGATTCAAAGGGCTTCACTTATTATTTATGGGTTCAAAGTTACTGGAATCTATCCTCTCAATCGGAATATTTTTACAGAAGTCGATTTTAAAGAGGAAGAGGAAGTTATCAATGCAGAGCAGGAAAACGTTCCACCGGTTGAAGATATAGTTACCTCCAGGCTAAGCCCAGAAAACCCTTATGTCTTCAAAATCCAGGCCTCCAAAACCCTTAACAAGTGCAAGACACCCAGCCTGTCCGAAACACCCAGTCCTTCCAAAGTCCGCAGCCCGTTGAAAGCTCCCAAACTCTTCCAAGTCAATTTGAAAGTCCGGAAATTATTTCACCTTATCCTACTCTCAAGAAAAAAATCGGGTTTTGATTGCAAGATTACAGCCTCGTCATGCAAATCTGAGCTGGAAATATCCAAAGCAACACAGGAGAAAAAAAGAGAAAGTGAAAAAAAGAGCAATTATATTTGACCAAGCATCAACTAACGACCTTCAAAAGAGAATGATTAAAAAGTCTGACAAGACACAGCAACCGGCATTACTAACAGAGTGCAGTTATTGTTCGGGGCTATTTACTGTCGATAAGGGCGGGGAGGAATGGATTCAATGCATGCCCTGCAGAAAATGGGCTTTGGTGCCCAATCCATTCAGGTCAAAACGATGCACTCAACGTTGTTGATAGTGAGAATAAAGATAATGGGTCCTACATGACTACATTGAAGTACTCCAGAGATAGGGAATATAGTCTCGTGAGATGTTTTACGGATAGAATTTGGTTGGATTGGGTGGCAAAGGTGACAACAGGATGGGGGTTTTCCTTTATGAGAAGATGGCTCATAGAGCCCCGCCCTTGTGTGTGTCCAAGGCGAAGACGGAGAAAGTATATGTTCATGATAGTTGTTGTTTCTGTAGGAAATAAGGCTGGCTCTCCTTTTGGGCTTATGAAAGAACAGTGATGAGCGTATGATATCCATTTGTCCATTATTATATTATCTCAGTGGGATTATATTGGATTGTTCTAAATCTGTCCTAGAAGCACATTCTGCTAACTCGTTGCCTATGATACCTGAGTGAAATCATAACGAATTTCTTAGAACATAAGGAACCTTCATAAAAACTGCCTGTCCCTGCCATGGATCACTTCTGGATCTGCGCCTGATAACAATACAATGTATTAGTAGACTCCACGTTATTCTCAAAACCATTACTTACCTTCTCTATTTAATTTGATGAGATTCAGAACGCTCCCCGTTAAGAATAATTTCGACGCTACATAAAGTCTCATATCGTGATATGGGTTTAACTAGAATTTCATTTTTGCTAGAAATTTCTCTTAAAGTAACACGCAAGCTACAAATTATATTCAAACCATAATTATACCCTGCAATTAGCGTTGATGTTCTACTTCAACATGAACCCCAACTGGAACGTGAATGAATTTGAATAGTAAATTGAAAACATTATAATTAAGAAAACAAGAAACGCTGCATCCGCATCCCAATTACATCCAACTGCTAATTTCTAGTAAGTCCCCACTACAAAGACTTGTTAGTAGGGATTCTTTGCCGTATGATAATGATAAAAAGCGCTTCCTTTGTATTGTCTGTGCTGCGATTAAGTAGAAACGAAAAATGGAAGGAAAAAAAAGACAGGAACTCCCTCACTATGAATACCCACTCCTTCGTTCAGTAATTAAAGTTCTTTACCAGCTCAAACTTACTCATTAATGACAATGAATCAAAATGAACTTTATTAATAAATAAAAACTCTGCACAGACGTTCTAATCGATTTATATTCTTAATCTGTTTTCCTTTGTCTAGAGTTTCGACAGTGCTACTATAATTATTTCACTTACAAAGATGCCGGTCATGTGAATGAACTCTAGTCCCAATTGTGTGATCAATCATCAGCAAGCGATACAGAGAAATACCAAAGCGAAAGCGCGTCTGCCATCACGATGCCATCACTCAGACAGAAGGTCACAACGTATTTTCGTCAATTGAGTTTTATTGCCGATCCGAGGGATGGACCGCGTAGTCCTCGTAAAAGTGAGGACGATGGAGGTTTCATAACAAAATACTTGGAGGGGTGAGTATTGTTTTTTTTTGTCTTTTTCAATTCGAATTATAGCTTTTGTTTTACAGGCGTATGGAGAGAATATTTGCCCCTGGTCCAGAGGTGAATAGTGGACAAAATCCAACCGATATGCCAGATCTTTTACTGTCTGTGTATCCAACCGGTCCGAATACAATAACATCGGCTTGTACAGGTCCAGATGATGGGTTAACTGGGATCAAGAGATCAAAATTGCATTTGAGCGCTGGTTCTGATATCGATTTCATTGACACAATTCAAGATAACGAGACTATGGAAGTGCGCAAGAGCATTAGCAATCATAATAAATTCAAAGTTAATACATCTAAATATCGTTCGGATCAAAATGCTAATAAAACAGTTAATAGTGGTGTCGGTGGCGGTGGCGGTGGTGTTATTACACCTGCCGTCCGTTCAAGAAGGAATTCCAAAGTGGAAGCAACAAACAAAGATATCTCGACAAACGTAAGCACAGATAACAATAAAGGTACAACTATTATTGTGAACATGGTTAGCACAAAACAGTCAATCATTGCCGACCAGAATGGCATCACAAATACGACCGTCACCAACACCACCACCGAGCAAATCAACAAGAATATTATTAACGCTAAGACTGATTTTACGGAAATCTCAAATGGTATTATTAAAAATTCACCAGCTGCTGAGAAGAAGCTCGACGATGCATCACAATTGCTGCGCGAAGCGGTTTCAAATCAAGCTTTAATAACAGAGAATGGCTCACTGAGTGAACCAATTGCGGGTGTAATGAACTGGAAAATGGATTCGGAGAGTGCCTATGGAGTGTCTGTGTCTTTATATGAGAACAATATGTTGACCAAGGAGGCGATGGGCAATCCTATCGCTGATTGCTATGGAATGGTTGTGCGGGGCAATGCTGCTGCTATGGCTCTAGCTGACGGTGTCAATTGGGGTGAGTTTTTAAATGCTCCCAGTATCAATTCAATAAGATGAATTAAAGTATCCAGAACAATAACCAGATAACTTCATTTTTTCAAATGTTGAAGAAACTTACCTTAAAACAAGTCTTCTTAGTTATAAAACATTTCAAAAGTTAAAATTTCTATTTAAAAAAATTTTTGTTTTGGACTTGTCCTGTTTTTGTGTGAAAATTAAGTGAGACCTTTATTTTCATCTTCGTGGTCTAAATTTTCAACATCTTGGAGATACTGCTGCGACGCAAAGCTATAATAGATGGATATATCCTCCGTAGGAACATATCTATACTCTTATTTATCCTTCTTGCTCACCGATATCACGTTAAACTTTTGGAACATTTTACCACTAAAGTTTGCCAATCTTTTGATAGATAAAGACGTTCAACTCGTCTTTACTGTTTTTAGGGCTCCATACGCAAAGGGCCCAAAGAACCCCATTACTAAGCCTCCGCTGTCCGTCCTTCCATCCAGAGATGTATCTCCTTAACCGTTAGACGCTTGCAATTTTACAGAATTTATGCCGCTCGTGCCGCTACAACAATAAATAATATAAATTATATAAAGTAAAAAAAATGGGGGTCATAATACATAGAAAGCATATCATGAAATAGCAACTCAACTAAGCGCCTAACGGTACGCAATTAGATTCATGGAGAAAGTTAACAACTTTTTAAAGTATGCAATTATTTCGTCCATCCAGCATAATGCAAAAGCTCGAATTCCAATAGGAAAGAAAATACATTTTGCAACTTGTGGAACGAATACGAAAATGTAGTGTTAGTGCGAATTGAATGATATAGTTTTCTACGTATTTTGCTTACGTGGCGGCATTTTTCCCAATCCGGCCGGCGGCCTCATATAGCCTCATATAGTCTTTTTATCTTGTAATCCTTATTTTTTTAAACTTTTTAATTTCCAATCTGGAAGCTTTTATTTTGTCGGGTAAATATCGCATATTTGTAATCAATGAAATATAGTGTTGCTAAACCTAAGGCGCGGAACCCTTCGTGGGAAAGTCAAATCTCACTTGGCTACTTTCTTATTCCAGACACAAATCGATCACATAAATAGTTCAAACTATACGGTCAGTATACAGTTTCTAATCTCAATGTTTTAGGTCTTATAACTAACAATAGATACGATTGGAAACCCCATTGTACTAGTCTTGCGAAATCAAAGGTTCATGTTAATTCACTTTGTTATATTTCAAAGATGTAAGTTTTAAGTAAACCTGACTACGCTTTTGCTATCTATGGTTCGACGAAAAACTGATTGCACCAACATACCACCAAGCAGCGAAAAAGAGCTTAGGTGCCTTTCCAACCATACCAATGAAAAATATACTCGTGGAGGCCGAGCGACGAGCGATACTCTGAGATCATTACCAAACTCAACGTCTAGCTTTGCTTTCCAACAGGTTCAGTAATAGACAAGGATATAGCCCTCGGCCATAAGCGAAAATGACTACTTCCTTCGGCAATACCCAAAATCCTGGAAGCCTTTTACAGGTTAAGGTTCCCTTTGACCAGAGTAACCAAGTTAATGTACAGAAATAGTGTTCAAAAATTCAAAAGAATTCGGTGCAGTAGTTTTAAAATTATGAGGGACACCGACTTTGAAAACATGAGTTGGGTGGAAGACGCTTTAAAGTTTTGAACACTTAAAAATTCATAATCAAATTTCATCGTCTTAACTCACACTGAATCAATAATCCCAGGTCCATAAAGAATGTTGCTATCATCCCTGATGTCTAAAGCACCCTTTTTCTCCTGTCAACGACGAGTTAGTTAAGTTTGTCTCTCAGCTTCCTGCTCTGGCCGGCTTATACGTATGGAGTCAGTTGATCGCGCCCAGTCATGAGCACTTAATCCACTACTGATTTCCTTATCATGCAAAAAGGTTAGTAAAGAAAATTGAAGTCACTGGCTACCACATAAGCTGCAATTTCAAAGATGACAGAGCTTCCACTCAAGTGCTTTGGTGAGATTTTCCAAATAAGTTTGTTCAAACTCTCATATTTGTTCTGCGTGAAGCCTTCGAAACATCACTCCAGAAGAGCAGCTTTACTCAGATTTTTATTGATAGGCTTGATGGCATTCAAAACATCCTCGGGAAGAGCACTGTACGTGTGTTTAAACGTATCGAATGCATTAGCAGCTGCAGCTTGTTGTCATTCGCACCATAACGTTTTTGCGCAGGTACAATTTCCTAGGTCGAGATAATCTCGAACCAGCTGACTGTCTATTCTTAAAATATTTTGCATTCAATTACCTTAGCCTAACTTAAAAAAAATAAACTTTCATTGGAAACGTTCACAATTTGTTATTCAGAATCTTAGTATCTGAATTCCTCTTGATATTTTTGTTTCAATTCGCTTTCAGGTGATGGTGCTCGTTTGGCAGCTCGTTCTGCGGTTCACGGATGCCTTGATTACTTGGACAGAGCCATATTTGGTTTAGCACAGGAGTGTATGGCTACCTCGACCAGTGAAGTTTTCGTTTCACTTTTACGAAGTCTCTGGGAAGGACACGGTTGCATTCTGGAAGTTGGCGGAGCCTTAAGCACATTAACGATTGCCGTTGTTTTGCCATTGGGTGGACAAGACCTTGGCAAATATGTTGTGTGTGCATGTAATGTTGGAGACTCTCTTGGATATGTGTATTCCAAAAAGTATGGTGTTCGAGAATTCACTCAAGGCATGTAAAAATCATTTCCTCCTCTTTCAAAAAAAATAACTTTTAAAGCCTTCTTTCTTTGTAGCTTCGCATGATATCCATTCAATGCGAGACATGCGGGATGCATTGGGTGCTCTCGGTCCTGCCGATGGAAATAAACCAGAACTCAGTAATCTCACTTTTTCTATGACAGTAGTTGAAGCCGGTGACATTGTATTTTTGACCTCGGATGGAATCAGCGATAATTTCGATCCTGTTGTTGGTAAATTTGCTGAAGCATGGACACCAGAAATTAAGCTTTCAAAGTATGAGAGCCAAAATGCACTCGGTGTGCTTGCACCTAAACGACAAAATAAGAGTGCATCCGCCATATACGCCCGTCTACATCGGGGAGAACCACCGGCATCAGATAAAATGTCACGCAGCATGAATGCCGGTCAGTCTAGTATTCCGGTACGCCCGCCGCGCTCCAAGAAATCTTCATCCCCTGAAAATATTGCACCGCGAGCACAGCTTGAAAAATCATCGAGTGTTTCCGGTATGCCAAGCAGGCCAAAATATATGCGTTCACACACTGTTATCGAGCCACGAATCCAGCAAACTCAACAGCTCGTCAAAATACCAAAATCGACAGTAGGCTTGCCCTTGGTCACTGGGCCACAACGGCATGCTCTTACTCTATACCGTCTGGAAGATCTCCTTAGCTATGGAACTAGCGGAACATTCTGTCCATGCTCATCCGCCCGGCGACTCTGTCATCTCTTAATCGATTTCGTCCGTATGATCACATCCGCTCGGCGAAAGACACTCGAGCAGCGTGAACTTTTTTATAAATTAGCCACCGGTCCGGATGGAATCAAGCGCGAAGTGGAGCTGAACCGAATGCAACATCGTGCAGCAAGAAAACGTGTCGTCGATAGCAGTGCATTTTCATCTCTACCCGGAAAACTCGATCATGCCACAGTGGTCGCCTACACCATCGGTTCTGGCTTACAATCAAAAGAATTCCAAGAAACAAATTTTTAAACGTCCATTATTCTGGGCAATGGTATTCTCTTACATTTTACAATTACGCCACAGAACAACTACAATTTGGTTTCTATATAGAGAGCTTATTAATAATTAAGTTTTGCAGTCTAGAAAAGTAACACATAGCTTTAGTATACAGTGTGCGAATGAAGTGATGTTATACGCCAATCCTAAGTTAAGTTAAGTTTTTTTTTTCCTCCTTTTTTTCGTTTTGCATATTTTTTTGTGATATGGTAAAAAATTTTGTTTTTGTTTTATTATTAAAAAAAAATATAAGAATAATTGTGTTTTTGGTTGAACATTATACTTTGTTCTCTTTGGTTTCGTTAATTCCAACGAAGGTATTGAATGCGAAAATGTAGGTTTTTCACAGAAGCCATCCCTCTACTGATAAAAAAAAAATGAAATGGAGGTTTTATATTTGATAAAAGTTTAAAACTTTATTATATAATATAATACACTCAACAACAACACAAATACACAATTGAAGTAAATAATAAATGTATTTTTACATAGAAAAGAAAATACAATTTTAACTTTGGTAAAGTAAATGTGCGTTTATAATTCTTTGTCAGACATAAACACCGGATTGTCGAACACCGGGTCGAAAAAATATCTATATTCTAAAATTTATCCGACCGAGAAGGCGTGTAGTAGATTATTTTCGACAAGCTGCAACTGCTAAAAATAAAAAAAAAGGATTTGGATACATTTTTCTAGGAAAATTATGACCCAGTCAACTAAAAAAAACATTCAAAAGTAATTTAGTAATTTTTTTATTAGTATATTAATTAATTACAATACTAGTTTGTTTTTGTAAGCATTAGCTACCGTGGCTATCGGCTAGAAGATAAGAAGGGAGTGTGTGAAAGAAAACAGAAATACAAATTTAAACAGTAAAAAATAAAAAATAAGGAATAGTTCAAGCTCTAAATTTTAGTTATTAAATTCAAAAAGGTCTTTAGTCGAAGACTTTAATTATATTTTCTTTATAAACACAGTCGGGTGAAATTTTTCGTAATATTTCACTTGGTTTTGTGCAATCATAGACCAGATGATGAGCGGAGAACGTTAAACTCTCATTGCATTCTGGAGGAGGTGTTCTATTAAACAGATGTTCGTGAGTTACTCTCGTGTGTCCCGATCTGATCTGAATGCAAATCTTTATCATGTGTCGGTGAACAATCAGTTGGACATAGACAGTGCAGAGCGGTTAAGGGGTTTTGTAGTGGTGGTTGTATTGATTCACTTCGATAATGTTATTTACCTTCCAAGTGGAATTAATGTATCTTTTTATATCTGTTTGATTTAGAATAGAGAAAATAATAAACGGCTCCCGAATGGTGTCCCTAGCTGCAGAATCCGCTAGTTCGTCCCCTTTTATGCCCACGGTGTCCAAAGAATCTTTAATCTGCGGCTACCTTTTATCAGTTTGTTGCGTACGGTCGTTATCATTGGTGTTTTGTTGTTTATATTTTTAATAGCCGTTATGGAAGAGAGGCTATCTGTGGAAATCATGGTTTTCAATTGATCCGATGATCCCATGGCCTGAACGAAAGCGGCCGCTTCTGTAGAAAATACTGAAGAGAAGTGAGGGAGAAGAACCTTGGATCGAATCGTCTCCGAGTCATCGACAACAGCGAAGGCGGCTCCAATTCGATCCTTTGATGCATCAGTGTATGTAACAAGCCATCCAGTAGATTTGAAGGTTTCTGTAATGTTTTTTTATGAGCCAGGTGAAAAAAGGCCAAAGCAAAAAAATGGCCATGTTAGAATTTTTTACCGAAATATTAACAAAATAGTGAAATAAAAAACTAAAAAAAAAATATACGATGAAAAGATGATTTACTCCTTGTTTATCATCTCAAATCGTTTGCGCATCATCGTGTTTTGAATGGGCACGAATGAATTTCTGCCCCAGGAACAATCCAACGAAAAAACGACATGTACATCAGAATAACAACATATTGATATATTTCATCAACGTCCACTTTGAACTGTGCGTTGATGTTTTCTGTTATAGCTGTAAATGATTTATAGAAAAATAACCGAAAACTTCCATTGGTGTTCGCAGATCTTTTATATGGAAGGGTAGTGATGTATTTCCTTGAAAAGGTACTTCATTTACATGTAGTTTCATAGGTCGTTGCCGCCATGTGATTTTCGAGAATTCGTTTACATCCTTCTTTATTGGCTCAATGCCTTTAAATAAACAATAACAAACTATGTATATTTTTGCTATCAACTGGCTCTCAATTCTAAACGGCACCAACGAAACCACCACTAGAAGGTACAATTGGTGGACCATTACTTTTCATCAATGGTAACGGAGAGGTTGGTCTATGGGCTGTTTTTTTTTTTTTTTTGCTATTGTTTATTCACCTTGTTCCACGGTTATTGTAACCGATGTAGGTAAAGCTGAAGAAACATCAAGTGAACTTATGTTCAGTGACATATTCACTGTATGGGCAATTGGCAGATCACTGTTGTCAATGTCTCTTATGCAGTTGAAATACATTGCTCGTCTTCCTGGTGCGATTTCAACGGGCATATAGTTTGGGTTAATGAAATCATCGTCACTACTGATACCTTCTTCTTCGTGAGTTTCCATTGAATTGATGAATTCAATCAATTGTTCATTAGTCAAAGTGGACAATATAATCCGTCTACGATCTCTATCGATATATATTAACTAAATAGATGCAAAGATGACAAAAGAGTAGGAAAAGCGTAACGAGCAATGAAAAAGAAAGGGACGATAAAATTACACTCAAACCCTCAACAGTGCACTAAGGCACTTCTCAGTTTTTCACTTCACAAGATAAAACTTCACTTTTATCAAATTATATTAGCTTAACACCATACTTTTTCGAAAAAAAAAATGTTCACTTCGGTCGGACAGTAATTTCAACTTTTTTTCGGTTTTGCAAAATCAAAAAAGAAATGTACTTAAGAAAAAATTAGTTTTGTCATGCGTGTCTTGATGCACTCTTACCAGGAGCGAAGAAGAAGCAGGAGGAAATAAAATTAAGCTGCTTCGTTTGAATGGGAAAACGCTGCCAACTTAGTCAAATCTTTTTGATATACTAGACGCAAGTAAGTTTTCTTCCTAAAAATAAATATTGAAATCAAAAACAAGTTCTTAATTTCTAAAATAGGTACGTGGAGTACTACCGATTGACAAAACAATCATTTAGTAGTATTCTTGGCCAAGTGGAAAGTAATCTTTGCTCTATACGAACCTAAATGCTAAACCTACTGCTAAATTAATGATGATTTTTCCAACCTTTTGATTTTGAGATTTTTGCTTCTTGGCGTAGAACGCTCCGGATGAAGTTGTAAAATTGCACTTGACTATGTTTCCTCTGCTGTCAACGTTTCCTTGAAGTGGGTTTGAAGAAGACAATACTTCACCCGAGAGGACTTGGCCCGGCTCACCATAGTCATTGCTTCTAGTTTGAACCACATCACAGAAAGAGGTTCTTGGTCAAATGGTCCTTCCCCCGTTACTCGTGTTTTCACTTCACATAGCTACAAACCTTTTGCCAACCTTCCTCTTGATGGGGGACCTAAGCTTTTCAGTTATGTTGCCATCAAACGCCACTCTTTAACAGATTTTGTGAACACTTTTACATGGTGGGGCTTTTCTTGAATAAGTGCATTTAAAACCTCAGCCTAATGTTTGTTATATCAAGTTAGTTAGATTAGGATTTAGGTTCAGCATTATGCTCACGCTACGACCTTTACATTTATCCATCCGCCGAACGCCAAACAGAATACCAACATAAGTTTGATGGATTTTCTAATCTATCACAAAATACTGATCCGCCAAATAGAACGACAAACATAATTGGGGTGATTGCAAATTTTCTTGAAATTTTTGCTTTGGTTTTTTCACCTTCTGGACAAAATTTCCAGAAGTTTTTGATGTACTTAAACAACAACGACTGCGACCAAAGGAGAGCTGTAGGATATGAAAAAAAAAAATCCAGATCCAATCGATGCAAGTATCCCGCCCACGTAAGATGTCGACGCAACTTGCAAAAAGCTGAAACTGAACAATGCGCTGGGACAATGCACATCTTTCATAACCGTGGATCCATGCTAATTATTATCAATAAGTCCCAATCTAGGGGGCTTATACATTAATCCGTGTCACATCGGATGGTGAAAGTGAGCTCATTGTCGAGTCAAACGATCATATATAAATAAATTTTAAAATGACAAGTACAGATATTATTTATAACAGTGATTCTTATACTAGCGATGATACGGATCAATCCCAAATGCAATTTTAAAATAAGGAGAATCCGCAATATTGCATAAAACAGAAACATATAAAAGATGACCAATCTTTTGTGCAAGCAAATCTGCATTAAAATAAAGATCAATGTCGATTGCCAAAACAACAAAAAATTAAGAATAAAAATTTAGATTTTATTATATTTTAAAAAAAAAACCCCAGTACAAAAAATTATTTAATATTGCAAACTCCTCTTAGTGCCGATATCATCGAGAATCTGTCTTAATTCTTCATCTTCGAAGCGTCCTTCTAACGATGGAATAAGCGCTTTCGCTTCTTCTGGGGCTTCTGGGCAAAGGTTACCCAACGCGGCCAGTTCAAATTTATGCAGCTTTTTCTGCATAAGCAAACTTAAAAAAAAACACGAGCTTTTAACCAAGGAACAAAACTTTAAATTATTTTTACCTTCGAACGGCGGCAATTGTTTCTTTATTTTTAAATTTTCGAAAACTATCCGTGTAGCTGTATGTTTTCATAAAAACTTCGGAGAATTCTTGTTCTTCATCGGCTGATTCGTTCTGCCTTTTCCGATGGTCTAACAGCATGTGCACCTCCGATATCAGCAACGTTTCAGCATTTTCAAATTCTAAAATAAGAAATTACAAAAGAACTAATCGCACTTAAAAACTTAGGCTTGACTCATAGGTTAAGCTAAAACAATTTTTTTTTCTTTCAAGTCGATTTATTTATGTGTCCCTCTTCTAGCAAAAAATCGTAAATTTGTCGTGTCTTGTTGACGTCGATCTTTATTAAACGTCGGGCATCGGCCAATCTTAAGTAACCAATTTTTGCGTTTTCTGCCACAAGAAGTGCCTTGTAGTTCATGAACGCTGCCGGAAGAATGCGAGCAACACTACAAAGATCACGTTCACTTTGAGTGAGTTTGGCGTAACCTGGTAGGCCTGAGAGAGAATATAAAAAAATTATCAGCAATATGAAATTGGCTTGGGAATAACATTACCAATGATGTCGATGGGTGCTGCCTTTTTACGTGGATTCGGCATAAATGAGTTCGACATAAGAAGAGGTACATTTGTGGAGGAGTTATATTCCGGAACTAGAGTTTTCCAGTCGTTAAATTTTAACCGATCAGCCTTTCGGTCACGGGCTGCCTGTTGGCGCTTTTTTAAGAATTTAAAATACAATGAGCCACCGTAAAGGGTTCGCACTCCGTTTGTCCGTAGTTCATGAAGCCTTTTAAGAATGTAATATTAAATTAGGTGAAAGGATTTCAAATGTGAAGGAGATTTTTTTTCAAACATACAGAAAAAAAAGGATTCAAGCCAGGATTCGTTATACCGAGGGTGGTGGTTAAAGTGTCGGATAGAATGTTAGGGAATTTAAAGTGAGTTTCTATAGGAAGGGAGAGAGGACCACTCCTTATGAGGTTTCCCTGCTAGCTAGTCTATAGAGAGTGGATCCTCGCAGGGACGAAATTATTTTTCTTTCCTGAGCAGTTTGCGAATGAAGTTTCTAATTTGTGAATTGATTCCACGATCAAGGAGTGCAGACTCGATAGCTTCTGAGCTGGTGTTGTTCAAGGCACCCTCTATATCCAGTAATGCAGCTAGAGTGTACTCTTTGTGTGTGATAGCGATTTCAATTGATATGTCTTTTGTGTTGGCTTATTTGGACCCTTAGGTTTTAATAGTTGATTCTCTCGATGCTTTATAAATGACTTTGAGCCGGCGAATCACACCTCAATTGATTGCCGAAGATCAGCACGGATGATGCCATCAGGGCCCCGTGATTAAAATGCAGGAGAGTATTTTACTGCCAATTCAATTTGGATGTAACTAATTGGGAAGGGTACTTGCTCGAGATTGAAGTTTATCGGAGCAGGGTCTATGGTCGGTACCGTACTTTCTGGAAAGTGTCTTCGAGGAGAACATTTAATATAATGCTTGCCTGAATAAAAGCAAAGACACTAAATGAAGACGTCAGTATGGGAATCAGAATCCAAAGAAGCTGACATAATTAAACAATATAAACCGCCTTAAACGCTTGCTAGTTTCAAACAAGCACTCGCCTCATTTACCCCTGTCATTGTGACTTCTGAAAAATGGCACGGATCAAGGACCAAATCCAACTGACATGCCGGCACTTGTTGGCCCGAGAACGAATGCTCAAGTCGCCGCTCTCGATAACAAATCAAAGTCAGCTACAGTAGAGCCAGTTCTTTAAATGCTCGCCGCTATTTTGGAAAAAAAACACTTGACGGTCACACCAATATCAACCAGCTCATATTTGACAAGTCGAGTAAGCTAGATTGATAAATGGTGTGTTATATGTCTGGCAGCCAACTTCAATTAACTGATTTAACGAAGGCACAAGATCTAATTGTGGAAAGAAAAATTAGTTTCATAATTCTCTACCTTGGAAGACGATTCAAACATTAAGCAAATCTTCACCTGTATATATACTTTCGCAACTCGGTAAAATAGCTCATTGCCTCCACTAGAATATCGAACTTCATGCCATTTGTAATCTGCATAAAAGCCAAAAATCTCCCGCCATTATTTGGGGATTCAAGCGCCTCTGAATACTTCGCTATCCACCCCAGTGTTCGGCTAGCTACAATCAAACCATTCTCACGCATTATTTTGTACCGACGGTGCCGCTCTCTGCAACCAAAGAAACAAAGCAAACCCTCAGTTGAGTTTCGAGTGAGTTATACAAAAACACTTACGCAAGGCGATGATTGTATGCCTTCACAAGGGCGCAGCGCAATTCGTCGCCGCATTCTCTGTATTCACTTGGCCAACGACTAACATCCTCCAAATTGCTAATGAGACTCTCGGCCGAATTATCGTACGGTGTATCGAAATCTCCTCGAGCGCAACGATATCCGGCCATAACTTTGCTATTAACATCATCAGCCTCGTGACGTGGAGGATCGATACTTTTCATTTTATACAAATATGGGATGCGTTCGGGAAAATAGATATCATTGCTCAAGCCGAGTAATTTTCGAAAAATGCCATCAAAATAGAATTCATGATAATGCTGTTTGCATTCTTCCGGCGTACGAGTACGCATTGCTTTCGCAATATCTTCCCAGTTGCCATAGCCGCACAGCTGTAGCGACCGTAGCAGAAGTTTCTCCTCAAAAGCAGTCCAATCGGACCATGGAAACACTTGAATGTTGTCGTTGATTATGACGTAGGGATGCGTGTTGCGGTGCCGAGCAACTTCCTTGCCTCGGGCAAAGCATTGAAGACACAAATTGATCAAACACTCCGGACATCGTATGTGTGGCACTTCGAGGATGTGTTTACAAGTTTCACAATAGTCGTGAGATATTTCTATATCCTTGCGGATCGACGTAGTGCGCGGTCGGTAATACTGCACCGTATGTTTGGTCTTGGCACAAGGCTCAAGTTTTATGTAGTCGTTATCGTCGTCATTGTCGTCTGGAATAAAGTCGAGGTCTCTCATGTTATTCTTTAGCATGAACAGGATACTGTGCTGGCGGAATAATTGCACTGCATTTTATGAGGGACAGTTTATTTTTACCTTTTGGAAACTGAAGATCTGCTGCATCTTCTTCGACCATGTCAACGGGATTCATGAAGGACATGTTTATATTTTTCCTTTTATTATTGATAACTTTATTCACCGCTCGAACTTTTTGTTTTTAAAGTTTAAAAATGCTTAAATTAAATGATACCAAAAGTCCGCTTTTTTTCTCTAGTACCTCTTTAACCGGTTTGACGTTTAGGTTAGGTTTGTTCGATTAACTTGTTGAAGGTAACACAAAAAGGACAGCAACAGATTTACATTAGATAAGATTAGGTAAATAGATAAAAAAATATGTATGTATACACTTTATAAGATATTAGTGTTAAAATATTTATGTTTAAAATATAACAAAGAAATCAACCAGCTTATATAACGGGAGAGTAAGTAAAATCTCATGAAGTCTCTGTACATCACATTATTTTGATTTGCTGCACCAATAACAAAAGGATTCTTATGCTTTCCGCCATGCTTTAAAGATTTTTTCGCCTTCGAATTTGTATCTTACCTTACCACGTAGACACTCGGGGTGATTTGGTGTTTTACTATTATTATATTCAGTCACTTAAACATTTGGATAGCAGGAAGCAGCGTGCCAGAGATCCATAAGAGTGGCAGGCAGCCGTTTCTCAGTCAGAGATTTTTCACAGGTCGGAAATCCTGAGCCAAGCTCATTGAGAAGGGATAAACACCGTCTTAAACTATTCCGCAATATAGACCAGTTCACCTCGATTCATACACAAGCCTTAATATTTATGTTCTTTGACGTAATTTAGTTGAGACTTAACGTTGGTATAACTTAAGCCAATTTAAAACTCAAAAGTTTTTAAAGTTTATTACTTGTTCATTGAACAAACCCTCGTTTGGATCTATTTAATGAATCAAATGTAAAATCGAACAGACCTTGTTTTTGTTGTGCTAAACTGTATCTGTCAAAGTTATGGCGTGAATATTTCTCAAAATATGACCACAGCAGAACCAATTGAAAAAGAATTTTTCGGCAAAATTCCTTTGTACTGCGTCCCTTCGAAATTCTTCTTAGTAGAAGAACTAGCACTTAACGAACATTTTCATGAGCTGCACTATGGACGTTGCTGCGTTATTGGAAAGACAGCTGTAGATGCACAAGATCCTTGCAAGTACTTCATTGAAAACATTCGCCTGCCAAGTTTACCTAAGTAAGATGATAGCCGAATCTGTACAACTTCCATACTGTTACAATGCTATTTATTCTAGGCAATATTCGCTGCCGGAGGGTTCTGTTCGTCTCCGACTCATTACAAGTAACTTAGTTCGGTCTATTGCGCACGGGAAAGTTTGTGAGTTAATTGGAGAGGCTATACTTTGCGACACAATCGATTCGTCTAACAATAAGATTCCACTGACTTCAAAGGACGTAGCTGAAAAACTTCAATATTTAAGATCGAATAATCTGTGCGTTGATAAGTTCAACGAGAACCTGTTGAATAGGTATGTGCCGGCAATTCGAGTAGAGCATTTGAGAACAATTCAAAGAGCAGCTGAACTAGCCGAAAGAAATCTGGAAATAAGAATGCTTTGTGAGGCTAATGAGACAATATAAAATGCATCAATTGTTGATCGTTTTTGAGAGAATTCTAGAGAATAACTTTGAGTGGCCTTGCGAAGTAACAGACAAGTACTGTGAAAGACTTGAAGCCGATTGGCTTCAATTTTGGACGACGAGGGGAGAAGAAATCGTTAATTCCACTTGGTGCCATCAGTATTCTGAATATATTGTGAAAGAGGAAAACGAGGACGAATCAATAGAAACTGACTGCGAGGCAACATTACCAAAAGACGATTCCAACCAAGACCAATCAGAAATAAATAATTCGGGGTGGCAGGAACTTTGGAACGAGCATTACGCTTCGACTTATAGCACTACATATGAAACATATTCGGTAGTCCACAGTCATCAGTATAGCTATTACCAGGCAAATATTGAAGACGACTTTGAAGAATTATCTTTTGATTCGCAGGACGAATTTTCCTTTATTGAGGAAAGAGAACAGCTAGCTTCGCTTGGGCTTCCAACTTCATTTGGCCGGAGAAAAAACCAATATCACAGCTCACAAATGAAACCAAAACTAGAAATCAAAGAGGACCAGTTAATGTCGTTGAAGAAGAAAAAGAAAAACCGAAAACTTCGGCAAATTCCCGAAATAATACTCAACGACACATCTTTGAAATCTTATTGGTACAATCGCTTTTCATTGTTCTCTCGTTTCGACGAAGGAATCAAACTTGACCGAGAGAGTTGGTTTTCAGTGACGCCTGAAAAAGTAGCTATTCACATGGCCGAGCGTTTGCGATGTGACACGATTATAGACGCTTTCTGCGGCAGCGGTGGTAATGCCATTCAGTTTGCACTCACATGCTCCAAAGTTATTGCAATAGACATTGACCCAAATAAAATAGAGAACGCAAAGCATAACGCCAACATTTACGGAGTTGCAAGTAAAATTGAATTCATAATCGGAGACTATGTTCAATTGTGTGGTGGACTAAAGGGCGATGTTGTTTTCCTCAGTCCACCATGGGGTGGTCCGAAATATGTTTCAAAAAAACAATACGACATTGAAGAGTCTCTTGCGCCCATTGGTGCCTCTGCCTTGGCGCAGCTTTCCAGGCAAATAAGTGACAACATTGCATTTTTCCTACCAAGAAATTCGGACCCGGAACAAATTGTGAAACTTGCTGGTGTCGGCAATCGAGTGGAGATAGAGCACAATTTTTTGGATAGGAGACTGGTAGGCTTAACTGCCATTTATGGGGACTGGCTTATTGATAAGAAAAATGTAACCGATTAAATAAATGACTACTTTTAAGTGTACATAACAAGTGTTTTTCAATTTCCGACTCTGCGCTCAGCTGACCGACACATTTCTTCGGCCAAAAACGTAAGCTTGATATTCTAACACTTTCGATTTAAATCACAAAGTCTTTATGTTCAAAGGTATATTAGAGAATACAATGGAACCCTTTTATTTCGAAAATATGCCAGTGACTTACGTTTTCCAGTACGACAACGATTCTAAGCATACTTCGCGGATAACAGAATAAATGTTTTGGGTTGGCCTGCGCAAAGTCTCGACGCAAGCTCAGTCTCGCCGCTGATAACGGCTCGAAGAGTTGAAACACATATCAGGAGAATACAGGAATACTACCAGGATTGGAGTCCGCATCAATCACAGGAAAACTGAGCTGATGTGCTTGCTGCTCTTATACAAACAGCTCTTCAGGCCAGTGATAACATGAGGATTACCCATATGTTTCGAAGACCTACATATTCAGTAAGATCTTGCGGATCTGTACTGGCCTTCATCGAAACAGGATCACCATGAAACATGTCAGCAACAGGAGACTACAGCGAGTCAGGAATCACGCCCATAGCCCGGTACCAAGCACACATTGCCGATATCGTTACTTAAACGGAATGGCATTGCTGCAAGAGGACCTCCTTCTCCCAGATGAAGATGAAGAACCAGCTTTCTTCGAAGAAACGAGACTAAGGACCTTTAAGGACCGACATCAAAACCCAGACGTGAACATTCGGCCGTAATTATTTAAGTACACTCAAATATTAAAAACACCAATTCCTTTAAACCATTTCTGTAAATTTCAATCCAACCGATACATATTATTTTTTATTTTGAAAACAAAAATCATATTTAACATAAAAGGAAGCAAGCACCGAGGTGATCGATGTACATATATCTATTGTACTTAAATATTAATCGCATTGCCCTCTTTGTGACAGTGCGACGCATAAGCAAATCCGAAAAACGACAATGAATGCCGAATGATAACAATGAGGTTTATGAAAAGGTAGCATGAAGCGATCTTCATGAGTGTAAGTCAAGGAAAGATCCCAGGCATATTTATAATGGGATAGTATACCCGCGATTTGTGCCATTGGACTATAAAATTCGATCGTATTATAGCACATGTGATTTTCTTCAAATGCGATGGGGGGTAGTGACTAAAAAGAAACCAAAGGATCGTTCAACCATAAGAAAAATCACGTTTTTCGGAACCAAAAAGTCAAAATAAGGATCGGGGTAGTAAAAAAGGTATTTTTCGACAGGATTTATATCCCATTTATGTAAAGCTATGATTGGATTGTTACATACAGGCAGACGTCTGCCTTTATGAGTTTGAATGAAAAAAGTAGTTTTGATCCTTGGCTGATGTGAGAATTAAGCCTTTTCATGACACAAAATAGTCCAATGATGCATGAAGTTGAACAGGAAAGCCTTAGAGATGCATCAATGCATGGAAAGAAGCGCCAAATATCATAATGGCAATTTTATAAGATAGGAATTCTTACATAAGACACTAGAATGCACCAAGAGTTAATGATGTAGATGTAATGAACGCTGATGATGAACCACAGCTTGAAAAGACTTATAAGTTCACTGCAGTTCTGATCCAGAAAAGTCAAATCAAAGAAAAACTGGAAGGATAAATTTAATAAACCCAAAATTGGGGTTAAAATATTATTAATGAATTAAATAACCGTTTAATATGGAAATCAGTAAGTCACAAAAGCGAACATTTGAAAAGGTCGGACTAGGACCAGTATTTAGACATGGGCACATTTGCGTCGTAATCTCCAGAGTTCGGCGGACAAGTGACTTGAAATTTTAAATAATATAGGGTCTACATCAAGGAAAACTAAATTCCGGTTTGGACAAAATGTTATCAAAAAACCTTGTATTTAAAGAAACATTTACTCTGATTGTGAGTAAAATTACCATGAAATTAAAAAAAAAAGTATATATATATATAAAAGGACACACACTGAAGGGGGTCCATGTCCCTTTTCCTCGATGTATATAATTTTACAACTTCAGCGGACGCTTCCGTCGTTAAGGAGTTAACACGACGCACACGAGCCACGATATAGGAGCATGACCTGCATAAGCTAACTCATCAAATTTGGTTTGTTCAGGTGCAAGCATGTTCTCACGGTTGTTTTCGAGCGCATCAGGTTGCCTCTTCGCTGCACCGGATACACGCGCCTTGCCAAACGATCGACTCAGCGAAATGGATATGAAGACGACGGTTGCCAGCGATAAGCTAAATAGAATTAAGTTCAGTTTTATACTCAAGCCAGAAGCGGTCGGTTTAAATCAACAAGTGTTAGAAAATAAAGACTAAGTAAAACTACAATCGGTGTGTTTCAATTTAAACGAACTGTTGGGCCAACCTTTTCGGTTGGCGTTCGTATTTTTTTGATGTCCTCCTTAAGGACATCGATAACTGGCGCCCGAGCAGGGACCGGCTCACAATACCTTATCCTTTCTTCCTAGCAATTGTTACGCTAGGCATGAGATTGAACGTTCCAAAGAACAAAAACCCTGTACCCATGGGAACACAGTGGTTGTTCAAGTCTCGAGGTAACTTCCGTCGTACCCATGAGAACACTTCGGAGATTGCAGAGGATTAATTGATAAAGGTGGTGAAGTGAATCGTGCCACGAGTAGGTCACCTACACTAATTAACGTTGGTGACCAAAAGGGATAAACACGATCCTTCCTGAGCCTGTTCCAGTAAAGAAAACAAAAGAACAAAACATCTAACAGTTTTAATTTTCTTCTACAGAAAAACCAAGAACAAGAAACAAAAAGTGACTGAATAAAGTGACAAATGCCTTTGTGAGTGAATTTTTAAATTTACGACTAAATTGTGAAAACTAATTAAAAAAGAAAAAAAAAGAATATTTAGTGTACGGGGATATTGTGAATGTTCTCAAAAAAAAATAAAATAAAAATCAGAAAAAGAAAGCAAAATTTATAAAAATATACAAATTGTGATTTGAAAAAAGGGGTTAAAAAAGTGTAAAGATATTGCTTTCGTGCGAGCAATCCTACA
The DNA here is from genome assembly GCA_963555765.1 of Orthonevra nobilis. NCBI lineage: Eukaryota > Metazoa > Arthropoda > Insecta > Diptera > Syrphidae > Orthonevra > Orthonevra nobilis. The sequence continues at coordinate 53,761,915 of OY743227.1, forward strand.
ATAAGAAAATAAAATCACTGCGTGCATACCGTCGCAATTTAATTTTTTTTTATTTATTTCAATAAAATAAATTAATTTTCCGAAATATGGAAGATATTTCAAAGGCGTTGACGGAGTTAACCGGTGCCGTCAACCGCATAATAGAAGAATTGAAAAGTGTCGAGAGTCGTATCGGCAAGCTTGAGGCCGCGAGTGTAACTACGGTAGCCGACGGTGCTAATGCGAGCTGTGCGACTGCTCCTCCGTTAATGGGTCCGCGTACGGAGGCTGATCTTAAAGAAATTAGCCGATTGCCGGACAGCGTTAAAGAGCTGCAGGTTTTCGACGGTAATCCAACGAAATATATTTCTTGGGTACACACGGTCGAAGCAATATTAGAGGACTTCAAGATAGTCAGAGGTAAGCCGATTTATCGGGCAATATTACAGCACATTAGACAAAAAATTCGTGGCAATGCGGACACCGCATTGATATCGTATAATATATTTGATGACGACTGGGGGGCTATTAAAAGGTGTCTCTCCTTACACTACGCGGATAAGAGAGACATCAGGACATTGGAGCATCAGCTCAACCAATTGTCGCAGAGGGGGTCTAAATTGGACGAATTTTATGCGGTGGTAAATCACCAATTTTCTTTGATAATTAATAAAATAAAGACAGAAAGCTATACGCAGGAAACGGTGAACGCGCTTGTTGAAACCTACCGCAATCGCGCACTTGACGTTTTTATCCGTGGTCTGAATGGAGACTTATCCCGCATGCTAATTATACAAAAGCCCAAGACGCTACCGGAAGCCTACACGGCTTGCTTGGAAATTCAGAACCTTAATTACCGTAGTCATACGATCCATAACGTCAATGTATCCAATACAGTGACTGCACCCATTAATCAGACCTTCAAACATCCTAAGGCTAGTCCCGAAACTAGGCCGTCTCTTCCGCCAAGGAAATTCCGGCCGCCTATTCAAGGCCAGTATACTCAAAATAATAGTGAGGCGGCCCATCAAAATAATATTCCTAAGCCCCCGGAAAGAATGGATGTTGATCGTTCCGTACAGTCGCGTCACGTTAATTATATGAATCGGCCGCAGGGCAATAACCCTTTTAAAAGGACAGCGAGGTCGGATGGCTATCGCCACCCATATCCGAAGCAGCAACGACTCTACCATACGGAGGTTGTAAGTGACGACTACACTGAGGAAGAATATAACCAACTGGTTGAAAATAACATCGAAGATACAGTAAATTTTATGACGGAGGCCTCTCCAGCGTTCCATATATAGAATATGTGACGCGGGAGGGCACCAGGCTCAGTTTTCTAGTAGACACTGGTGCCAACAAAAACTTTATCAATCCTTCAATCGCTCAGACAGCTACACGCTTAGACAAACCATTCGCTGTGCATTGCGCAGCCGGGAACGTAGTAGTAAATCAAAAGGTCTCCGGAAAATTCTTTAAAAACGCTGGTAACGATTCTACACTAACGTTTTATGTTCTGCCAGGTTTATCTTCTTTCGACGGGATCATTGGTGACGATTCTCTTAAGGAATTGGAGGCAGTGATAGACCGCAAAGAAAATACAATTACCCTCAAACCAGGTATCGTCATTCCTCTGAAAGCAAAAGTGTCTGGTCAGGTAAATATTACTCTCAGCGATTCGCTTCCTGAACATGTTAGAATTGCTCTCAGAGAAATGATAGATAGATATGCGCCAATTTTCGGGCCCATTGATACAAGAGAAATAATAAAGACGGCGGTCAAGGCAGAAATAAGAACAAACACAGACGAACCTATATACGCAAAAAGCTATCCTTACCCAGCGAATATGAGGGATGTCGTCGATAAAGAAATAGAAAATCTGCTTAAAGAAGGAATTATCCGTCCTTCAAAAAGTCCCTATAATTCTCCACTGTGGGTTGTGGACAAGAAACCAAAACCATCTGGTGAGAAAAAATATAGAGAAAAAATATATCCATTCCGGATATTAATTCCACCCTAGCAAGTCTCGGTCACGCAAAGTATTTTACTACTTTAGATCTGACTTCAGGATTCCACCAAATCCCTATGAGATCCTCTGACGTACCAAAACGTTTTCAACTATGAATGGGAAGTTTGAATTCGTAAGATTGCCGTTCGGACTAAAGAACGCCCCGGCAATCTTTCAGAGGATGATTGACGACGTTCTTAAGGAATTCATTGGTAAGATTTGCTACGTCTATATAGACGACATAATTGTCTTCGGCCGTAGCGAGGAAGACCACCTTAGGAATGTCGACACAATTTTTAAAAGACTCTTAGAAGTGAACTTGAAAGTCAACTTGGAGAAGACTCATTTTATGAAGTCCGAGGTAGAGTTTCTGGGCTATATTATATCTTCAGAGGGCATACAGGCCGATCCAAAAAAGGTATTGGCAATCCAAAAAATAGCACCCCCTGAAACATTAAAGGACCTCAAGAGCTTCCTAGGACTTACCTCCTATTATAGAAAGTTCATACGCGACTATGCGAAAGTTGCGAAGCCACTGACTGCGCTGACTCGAGGAGTGAACGCGCAGATCAGAGCGAATGAGTCTAAACGTGTCAAGATTGAATTAAACGAAAAAGCCCTGCGCGCTTTCACTGACCTTAAAACACTACTTACGTCATCTGAAATTCTGGCCTTCCCCGATTTCGAAAGAGCATTTAATCTTACTACTGACGCATCCAACTTCGCGATAGGTGCGGTTCTGTCACAGGGTGAATGGGGCAAAGATCGCCCGATCGCCTATATTTCTAGATCACTGAACAGAACTGAAGAAAACTATGCGACCAACGAGAAGGAGATGTTGGCCATAGTATGGGCGCTCGATAATCTTCGCTCATATTTGTACGGAGCTCGGAAGATTCGTATATACACGGACCACCAGCCTTTGACTTTTGCTTTGGGGAACCAAAACCACAATGCCAAACTAAAGCGCTGGAAGTCCCGAATAGAAGAGTATAATTGCGAACTTATCTACAAACCTGGGAAATCTAACCTAGTCGCAGACGCACTCTCCAGGCTCAAAACTGAAGTTAACCACTTGACCGACTCGGAACCTGCCGAGACGGTTTCAAACGTGGAAAAAGCCGAAGATGAATCTACCGAGACAGCTAGCGAAATTTGCCATAGCGATTCTGTCACTGTTGACGCAAACGAAACAGCAAAAAGTGAGTCAACTGAATCTGCCAGCGAAGTTCAATCATCGGGTCATACAGCTCATAGTGCCGAACAAGATGGCACGGATCTAATCCCACATGTAGAAGCCCCTCTAAATGTATTTCGAAATCAAATAGTTGTCAAGATAGGGAAAGGTCTCGAAGCCTTTGAAGAACCTCATCCCGGCTATTTTCGCCACTACTTTGCTCTTGTTGAACCGAATAAGGAGAATTTGGTAGAACTGTTAAAAAAGAATCTTAACCCCAATGTCGTGAATGGGATTAAGATACCCGAATGCTGTCTAGGGTTATTGCAACAGGCCTACTTGGAAAATTTTACTGCTTATAAGATCAGAATCACCCAAAGAGTTGTCGAAGATGTAAAAAACCCAGACCGAGTATTCGAGTTGATTATGAAAGAGCATAGGAGGGCTCACCGAAACCCTCGTGAGAATAAGCAACAGCTCCTAGAAACCTACTACTTCCCCCGAATGTACAGTCTTGTGAGAAATTATACCAAAACTTGCGAGATATGTAACGCAAATAAATATGACAGACACCCAATCCATCCTGAGTTTCACCCAACCCCAATTCCGTCATACCCTTGTAAAATCCTTCATTTAGACATAATCGAAGTTCAAAATGAAAAATTTATTAGCTGTATAGACAAATTTTCAAAATTTGGGAAACTTTTCCACATTAAAAACAGGTCTGTTCTTCATCTCCGAGAAAAACTTATTAAAATCCTGCACTATTTTACTGCTCCGAAGATTTTAGTCACCGATAACGAGTGCAGTTTCTTGAGCCCAATCATAATCAACTATATAAAGCTATTGGGTATCAAACTTTATCGTACGCCGGTGCGCCGCTCTGAGGTAAACGGTCAGGTGGAACGATTTCATTCAACGATATTAGAAATCTTCCGATGCCTCAAAGCGGAACACAAGGATCTAAGATTGAAGGAACTTTTAGGAATAGCAGTCGACAGATACAACAATACAATACACTCGGTCACAAAGCGAAAGCCGAACGACATCTTTTTCGACCGATCACAAAGATTCAATTTTCAAAATTTAATTGACTTCACCGCCAAGGTCAATAAAGAACTAAAGGGCGAAATTTTAAGAAAGCAGAAAGAAAGCAATGTCTATAGAAATAAAAAGAGAACAACTCCCAAAAAATACCAAAAAGGAGATATAATTTTTACAGCTTCCAAGGGCATAAAAGCCAAAAGCAAGCCTCTTTTCCGTAAGGAAACGGTGGCCAAGAATAATAAAGTCACTGTCATTACTTCGGATGGCAGAAAAGTACACAAGACTCATATAAAAAACTTGTAAAAAAAATACATTTGTTAATATTTGAAAATTTTAGGAAGAATATGTTATGTTGCGTTTGCCTAAATTTGTAAATTTGAAAGAAAAATATATTTTTAGTCATATTTTAAAACCTTTTTGACAATGTACTTCTAATAATACTTGAAATAATATGTTAAATTAGTCATTATGTATATAACTACCGCTTTTAAACACTTGTTCAATAAAAAATGTTAATGCTATATTACTTGAATCAGAACTAACCTTTACAGACTAGCTTACCTTATTATCCTGGCAACAGCTGAGGGAATGCAGATCTTCAGATACAACGCACCACTGATTTCTATTAAGGAGGGCAAGGCCTGGATAATCAACGGCAACTTCAACCTCATTCATAAGATCAACTTGGAAAAATTTGAACAGCAACTGACGGGCCTCTCTGACGCCATCGAAAAGAATATCAAGGATCGAGACAAGAAGCAACTAATCAATTTCCATCTAACTCAAATAACTGACCGTATTGGTTCACTGAAAGGCAAGTCGCAGAGAAAACCGAGATCTATTGACTGGATAGGCTCCGCATGGAAATGGGTCGCAGGGAATCCAGATGCAGCAGACTGGGATAAGATCTTGGGAAGCCAACAGGATATAATTGAGAATAATAATCACCAGTATAAAGTCAACGAAAAGCTCTTCGGCGCAATTGAGGATATTACTTCAAAAATCAACTGGGTCGTCGACCGGTCAAACAATGAGATAAGAGTGGCCGATATACAAAAGCTGGAGCAAGACACTCTTAGTCAAGTCTTGACTATCAAAGGAGAGATCAACGAAATAGTGAGAGCATGTCAGATGGCAAAAGGTGGCATCATCAACACGAACCTACTAAATCACGACGAAATCAATCTTTTAGTCAACGAACTTGAATTCCTTCCCTACGGAAACGAAATCGAAGCCATTGAGTTTGCTACGCCCTCAGTATATACGAATGGATCAATGCTGCTATACACCCTATCCATTCCGAAGGTAAGAGAAGAGGACTACAATCTGCTCTTAGTAAGACCATCGATCATCAACGAAAAGCAGATCAGTATCGAATTCGACAAAGTTCTGATCAACCGAAAATCGACCTACGGAGTACTGAAGAATTGCCTCACAATTAGCAATTCTACCATCTGTAGTGAAGAGGCTTTGGAAAAGATTTCGGAGGACCACTGCGTTTCCAGATTATTAAGGGGAGGCCATGCAAGTTGCACATATCGTACTAACACCCACGAAATAATTGAACTCATTGAGAAAGACACCATCTTCCTTACCAACTTTAACGGCGAGCTTACCTCAGGAAATTCCACGCAGTTATTAGAAGGAACGTTCATAGTACAAATGAACAATGAAACGATTCGACTGAAAAATAGGACATTTACGAGTTCCCACACAACAACGCTTCAAGCTCTGCCACCAGCCTTGTCGAACATTACTAGCAAGGGAGACAAAGTGGATCTCCAGTTTGTCCACAACTTAAGTCTCCAGAACATCGAACGCCTTGGTAGCTTAGCAAGAAGGATGCAGATATCGACACTGTCGGATGGAATTATCATCATGATATTCATTACCCTATCTTACATCATATGGAGGAAAATTAGCGGAAGGCTAAATCTCCCTATCATTAAATTATCCAACGAATCATCTGTTGGGGACCAAACTTAACGGAACCCAATTAATAAACGCTGACGTCAAAGATCTGCGGGACGCAGATTCTTAAAAGGGGAAGAGTTAACACGACGCACACGAGCCACGATATAGGAGCATGACCTGCATAAGCTAACTCATCAAATTTGGTTTGTTCAGGTGCAAGCATGTTCTCACGGTTGTTTTCGAGCGCATCAGGTTGCCTCTTCGCTGCACCGGATACACGCGCCTTGCCAAACGATCGACTCAGCGAAATGGATATGAAGACGACGGTTGCCAGCGATAAGCTAAATAGAATTAAGTTCAGTTTTATACTCAAGCCAGAAGCGGTCGGTTTAAATCAACAAGTGTTAGAAAATAAAGACTAAGTAAAACTACAATCGGTGTGTTTCAATTTAAACGAACTGTTGGGCCAACCTTTTCGGTTGGCGTTCGTATTTTTTTGATGTCCTCCTTAAGGACATCGATAACTAAGGCATTTACCATAATATTATTATTATTATTATTATAACTTTATTAATATGTAAATAAATTATATTATCAATGAAAATTAAAAGCAGCACTAGCTACCGGGGCTTTTGGCTGACTTGTAAAAATAAATTTACATATGAATATACAAATTCGAGATATAAGAGCATTTATAAATTAATTAAGAGGTTTCGTTTTTATTAAGTGTTTATTCAAATATTGTTTTCGAAGTTGAGGACTTTAAAAATTTGGTGAACTCTTTTTATATTTTCCTCCGATGATGTCTTCAGTCCATTAGTTGATGGCCGTTAGCGACTATATTATTCACTTTCTTGACTGATTCGCATTCTTGAAGCAATTGTTTAATAGACATAACACCACTTCTTTTGCAGAGCTGGTAATAAGATGGATCCTTTTTGGTTAAAGGTGGTTGTTTCTTTATCTCGCATAATTTGATTATTTTTCTTCTGATATCACTCGAGTTTTGCACGTAGAATGTTATAAGAGGTTCCTGTACCGCAGACCTTAACGCATTTTTGCATTTTCTGTGTACAAATTTTAAGTCAATCCGAGTAAAACTAACGGTGTTACAGTGTTTCTAACGAACGGCCGTGATACCTGAAGAAAGCAGCTGAAATTTCCTTTATTTTCTCGAATCCTTTTATCCGTGTGTGTGTCTTTCGAAGGATGTAAACTGACTTTGTACATATTGTATATTTTCAAGTACATCGAATATAAACTAGGTTACTGGCACTCTTTCGGCTGAATTGTTATATACTGTAACAGAGCTTAAATTTGCTCGAAATTATTCTCAAATTTGAGTTTCTGTTCGTTCGTTTATAGTTGTTTTTCACTCGTTTAGTCTTTTTTTTTTAATTAATTTATTTATTTGCCCAAGTGCTCAGCAGTGAGCGCGACTAACTGATGAACAACGAATAGTCCGAGCGAACGAAGAAGCTGCGCGTACAACAAAAGCGGGTAGAATTCAACGTAGACAAGAGCAAAAATATACATTGGATGTGCTGAATGACGCTCTTTCACTGTATGGAGCTAGCACTGATGACTCTATGCAAGTATAAAAATGCATGTGCTTTTATTAATGGTTTATTTCGAATTTTTAAGCATAAAAATTTTTAAATTGATTTTTCTGAAAACTTCATTTTTAAAGCTAATGAATATTAGAACTCGAAATCTACTGAAACGATCCTTTTGAAAATTTGAACATTTCTTCTTCACAGGAGTATTATTTAATTTCTTTGTTTTTTAAAAACAAATTAACCGCGATTTTTTGAGTTAAAATCGTGTCTTTCACTTCCAAGTGCTGCAAAAAATAGAAAAAAAACTCTTCCTGATTACGTCGAGAAATGCATCACATTTAAAATGCATATCAATTTTTTTGTTTCAGATGATCCGGTAACGAGTTATAATGTTCACCGGAGATTCAACCGTATTGGCTTATATTTTCAGTGAAATTTTTTTCTGACATACTTTCACAAAAAATCACAAAAATATGATTTTTTTTTTCGCCATTGAAACCATGGCACCCCTAAGTTCTACAATTATCTTATCGGACACATAATAAATGTCTACAAATCTTGATCATCTTCGAACATTCCTAAATTTAATTTTTCTGCAGGTTTTTCGTTGAGTGACTGAAACTCAGCTAGCCAGTTCATCAACTCTTTTAATGTTTGTCAATGTTTTAAGGTTTTCTTCGCACTCATCCGCCGAGTAGGAAGAAATGATATCTGATTGCGATATGGGATTTCGCTCAAAATTGCTTATTGTTGGTTATTTATGTTGTGTCGCCGTGGTTACAATTGCGCCAGGATTGCCAGTTTGTACAATTCCAAAAGGAATAAGAAACTCACATGACTTATTTATTATTAACGATATATTGAATTAAGTACATACATACATATACATTTATATATTCACTAATAAATTTTCTAATTTTGATTAAATAGATAAATACTATTTGGATTCTAATCCTTAAGATGTTCTATAAACGGAATGATACGTTTCGTATGAGTTTTGATTTTTATTTAAGACTTCAATTGTTCTCATGGTAACAATTTTAGTTCAACACTGTTATAAATAATTATAATTCATGCAATATACATTGTTTAAGACTCGAGTACTTATTTTAAATTAACTAATGGCAATGTTTTACACAATCAAAGGAATGAAATGAACTACATAAAAAGAAAAAAAACGAGTGAAATAAAAAGAAAGAATAAATGCAAATCAATTCTTTCTTCAAATGGGCTTTCCGACTAAGACTAGATTTTATTTAAAATAAAAGAAACTAAAATTAATCAATTATAAAACATAATTGGATTGATTATTGCAAGTGAGTGTGCTTTTGCTGGTTAAAACTCTCTGTGGGCGTAAGTGCAATACGATTCGACTAAATATGCTAATGCCTAACACTTAACTAAAAGGAAATAAACTTCCATGGAAGAAATAAAATAAAATTTATCTCTCCGATCGTATCAGACTTTGATTTCTTTACACAAAAATGTATGTCTTAATTATCGCCGTTTACAAATTAAGTAATTGTTTGTATTTTTTTTTCTAGGCTAATCACAAATAAAGCGGAATGTATGGATTTTAATAATTTAACTTCTGTTGCTTACTAGAGCTAATTTATGAGTACGATGGTAATTTCACAATGGACAAGAATTTTTAGAACTAGATGAGATCTGTGCCATCTCAAGGGTGCAGCATTTGATAGAACAATAATTTTTATTCATGGGTGTGTAGTACTTCCAAATGTTAATTGCTGAGTGACGGGGTGGGTATGCAGCGGTGTACAGGTATTTTGTTTTATACCCATACACCATGTGGATTCTTGCTGGTGGGTACCGCATTTTCTAATTGTCGTGGCGAACCAATAATTCTTCGACTGCTGCCAGGACGATTTGAGCCTATATTGTCGTGAATTGATTAAAATAAATGTGGTTTGTTTGTTGGCAATGTGAACTTACCCTCGAGTAAATTGCGTATTTCATCTGAAGGCGTTACGGCAAGACTTTGCAGATTGACTTCTTTCATTTCGTTAACGAGTTGTTCAACCTTAAAATAAATATGAGGTATGAGTATATACTATGTTATCGCACCATAAATATCTATTGGATTTTAAAATGCTAGAGAAGTTTTGGAATGTCTATTCGAAACACAGAACGTGAACATGGAAGAAGGAACTAGAGAATGAAGAAGAGGAGTTTTGTCTTTGTTACTTAAGGAATCACAGAACTGTGTATTAAAATGGCACATTTCTTGAAAATCTCTTAATAAACATTCATGAAGTTGTGTTTTTATGTCGAATAAAGGACAAATTCAAAGAAAAAACGTATTCCTTGTTTGGGAAGTCCTTGAAAGAATAATATCGATAAGGCTTTTCTGATTCGTGGAAAGCAAAAACCTAATTAATATCTACTAAACCAAGTCGCCTAACGTCATGCCCGTTCTTCCCTTGATGCTCTTGCTTCACGTTGACCATCACCTCAGCAATCTCTTCTAAAAATCACACATCTTCCCTTTCAATAGACTGCGAAAAAGCAGACAGAATAGGTATTCATAAAATATTATCAAAAGTCCTTAAGTGGAAAATTGGGTCTAAAAATCTAAGTTATGTTAAGCCACTCTTACAAATAGGCAATTTAGGATCAAATTAAGCACAGAAACATAAACTGCATAATGGTTTACATACATCAAGAATCGCCTCTATCATACTGTGAACTTATAAACATCTAGATCATTCCCTCTAAGACGATTCACCAATTCCAACAATCTCTCGGATGGCAGTGTGATGTTCTGGAATTTTCCGGAAGAGTTGAAAGTTTGGTGGAACTCATCCGGTTCACGGATATCGCTGGAGTAATTCAGAGTCTTTCACAATTTTAAAAAGATTAACTGCTCTTATCAAATATCTTTAAATTCCAAATATTCTAGTATAGATAAATGTAAATAGCTTTAATGCACTTGGCTTGACTTTAAATAATAAATATAACTTAAAGCAACATTATAATAGTATGTGCTCTGTATGTATGGAAAGTGAGCGAAGTAAACACTACAAGTCATCACCCCTGTCTACCACTCGGCGATTGGGATAAGCCTCAAATCCTTTAAATCGACGCCAATCTCCAACATCCTTACCGAATCTGGATTGCCTTCTATTTATCGTAGACTTAGTTTTCTCACTTCACTTAACATCGTCAAGTTTAATTCGTTACAAAGAACACATGTTACAGAAGACTTGAACAGAATTATCACAAGGAAGACAACACCAAAATACCTGTCCACATTTAGGGAAATTCATCTGATGAAATCACACCAGAGTCGAGACAATGTCACCACTAGAATTGAAATCCACCAATTCCCATCATGGTTGTTATGAAAGGCTGACCAAATTCCTAAAATTCCTCAACTCCCAACAGATGTTTATGGAAATTTCAGAAACACATAAAAATAATGACTGGCAACTGTGAAAAGATGCCAAACTATAATTCCGTTTTCTCCGCAGAAGCAATGTTGAAAACCACATGCTTTGGAAATAAATAAAATATGATCATATGTACCGACTGTTTATCTAGAATCCATGCGAAACAAAATATAAACAAAACAATACCAGGTATCTTGTCCATCACGGAGAAGCGTATAGCCAAAAACGGAAATCTAAGTATACTTTGGATAGCAGGTCATTCTACGATTTAAGAAAACTATGCAGACACCACACCTAAAAGGGTGGTTGTGGAACCCTTGTTCCATCATATCAAACACAATGAAAGAGTTATTTAAAAACGCTATCCAAAAAGTCTGGGAAGTGAAAAACGCTGAAGAATGGAGCCAATAAAACGACCACTACGCTTTAATAAACCATAACTGTCAGGCAAGGGCACACAATGGTAACACATGTGCATCTTTTGAGCGGAAGCAGTCCCCCCATCTGTCGCGAAATCAGAGGTACAAACTTGAGTCGATACTTACTCAGAGAAATCGTTTAGGGGTTTAATTTTGCACAAGAATGCTAAGGCGTTTTTAAACTCAAATTGTACCTGCCAACGGCATGTTTATTTGTAGAATGAAGCAAACCCTGGCCATTTGTGCGAAAAGAACAATGCGCACTTACAATTGGTAGATATATCCTGAATTGGTCTGGATTTCAAAAAAGTTTTCTTATTGAGTCATTCGTTATGCAACCAGATATTTCTTAAGAAAGTAAAGAGACTGTAGCCAAGAAACTACTTGAAAATTGTCAGGACAAAGCTAGGTGCATTCTATTTTTTTTCCCATGTTACCGTATCGTGTGTAAATGTGATGTGGTACTGACAACTTAAAAAAATCGATGATTTCATGTACACAGGGAGAAGCAACCGTGAAGAATGTGTAGTGTTGACTTATTATTCCAGATAGAAGAATATCTTGAACATTTTTCTTTTGCAAATGCAGTAAGAATTCGAGGAGCTTTTATTTGAATTTCGTAGTTATACGAAAAGAAATCATTACCATTCAGCATAAGCTTAAATTAAGAACATATCGATATGTTCATGCTTATTGATCAAGCAGAAATATATTTACCTGTCGCTTTTTTTCAGCTATTGCATTCTCTATCATATCGATTTCCTTTTTAAGATTTTCTGTTGCTTTACTTGATGAATCGGTATTGTGTATTGCTTGATCGATTTCGGTTTGTATTCGTTCCATTTCAATCAAAAAATCCCGTTCTACATTTTGTCTACAAACGAAATGAGATTAAATATAAACAAATAAAAATAAAACGAATATCAAACTACCGATTGTCTTTCTGTCGACTTGAAATAGCTCTCTGTTCGATCTGTATGTCGTCCATAAGGATTCGTATTTTATTTTTGCACTGCAATAATTCTGTCTCACAGTTTGCTAGTTTCGATCGCAGAAGTGTTATTTCAGATTTCAATGTTTTTTCCTGCTGTTTCACCAGCTCGTTCTCCTCCTCCACATATTGCAATGTCTGTAACTAGAATATAGAATAGAAAACTATTTTTTTTTATTAAACACTTCTTTAATTACTTGTTCACTGCCTTGACGAAAAATTTGATCGGCTTTTGTAATCTCACGAGATATTGCTTCGAGTTCCTGCGCTTGGTCGCGCTCCTTGCTTTCCAAATAAACAATTTCTGCATCATACTATAAATAGGTTTGAGTGAATTACCAAAAGTTGTTATAATTTGAACTTATGAATGCACAACTCAAGGAAAAGCAATTCGAAAAATGGCGAAAATCAATTATCTATTGAATTAAAATAACTTGCACCCCTTGGCTCGCTATTTTGAAGAACACGGTGAGGTTCAAGACCGAATATTTTTCAATTGGTCCATAATATTTTTGTCTACACACACGAAAACTTTTCTTTTTGTAACAAGGTTTTAAAATTTGTTCAATTTCGCGGACATTTTGAAAATTGGTGCTGGAGCCAGCAGGAATAGTGAAATTCTTTCGCTTTATTGATTCCAATTTAAAATTTGTTTTATGAAGAGTGGTCATTATCCCTTTGGTCGCCGAAGAACAATAAAAATTCCGAGCTGTTGTGTAAAACATCCCAGCTTGTTTGGGCATCACTGGAAGCTATCATAGGACTGTCTCCTATTGCCATTTTCATTTAGGAAAAAAGCTGCCAGAATCGCATTGAAAATGCAACTGGCAATTTCATTGCCAACCACAAATAACCAAACGGGACACTTGAGAATACTCAAATTCATCATGGATAAAGAACTGTTCTGCAAGATCCCAGATAGTATGAAGGCGACATACTGGTTTGGGCCGCTCTTTGAAGTAGACATTCTTACCGTGACCTTTGGTCGAGCAACACATCTGCCCTCGACCCCAGAAACTTACTCTTGTATACTTTTGACAAAAAAAACATCCAGGCTGAGCTACAAGCAATCGAATCCTGCGCTAAGGGCATTGTCATCCAATGGAATAGAATCAAAATCTGTAAAAAGTTGCCACGACGTCTTGCAATCCTTAGCCCAACGTAACAGAGTTATTAAAGGATGGGTGCCAGATCATCACGGAATCGAAGGCAACGAAATTGTGGACGGACTAGCCAGGGCTGGTTCAAAAAACTGCGTTCACTGTTCCGGAACCTTTCTGTGGCGAAAACTGGACTAAGGCCAGAGGTCTGATAAATAATTGGGAAAACCAACTCCGTATCGCACACTGGAGAAATGTACCGGGGCTTAGGCAATTAAAATGATTGATCAGGAAAGCTATAGGGAGCGCGTAAGCTTCCTCTCAGGCCATTGCCGCTTTAGATCAAATTTAAACAACTTAGGACTTAGAAACAGTCACCGAGCTCTGACACCGCTTGGAAGACGACAAAACGGCTGTACACATTCTTTGTGAACGTGCATCTCTAATTTGGCTAATAAGGCGCGTTTTCCTGAAAGCGATATGCCCCTCACTGGACATTCTGACAGTCATCAGAGGGATGAAATGTCTGTTAGCCTAATCTAACTCTTTCATTTAGTCCGCAGTGTCCGCCACTCGGGCAGATATTTAAAAAAATTAAGGATCTTTAGAAACATGTTTGTAATGAAATCAGAGTTCTAATAAAAAACTGCTGCACGATGCTCGTGCGATACTGCTCATCAAAACGATGCATTAAAAAGGCATAGTCCTGTGTAAAATTGCGATGCAACATTTCTGTAAAAGAGTCTTATTTTTTGTTTTTGTTAAGAAATCAAAGTAACTCCGTATTTATCTGTTTGCCATAAAAGTAAGTTTACGTCTTAAGCATATAGCCCGGTTCGCATTGACACCGTGATATACAGCGTATATAAAAGAGAAACATCAATATTCTGGCATATAGCTTTTGCAAGATCATTACATTCAATGGCTTCATTATACGGAAGAAGGAAAAAAGTTAATAAAAGCTGAACTAACGAAATCATACACAAAGTTCGCGTACGACCTTCATAAATGTTTTCATTAAAAATTAAGTGGGTCGTGCATGAATAAATCACCATATCATGTGTCACGCTTTTTATGTTTGCTATAAACGCGGCATTATCTATCTTTTGTTTTGTTTACGACTTCAAAGATTCGCGACTCAGACAAGACAAGTAGGTAAATACCGGTAAACAAAATTTATATTTATAATTGGTTTGTATATCTGCAGAATAGAAAACAAGTTTGTCGAGTCGAACCACTTGAAAATTATCATATGAATGCAATGGAAATGGAAAAAAAAAACTTACCTTTGTAAGCTCAGCTTGTTGCAGTGTGATCTTCTCGCGTTGGAATTTTATCAACTGAATCAGATCCTTGTACTGAGCAGCTTGGAAAAAATTGTCATTGAAATCTCCTTCGGTGATATCGGAGATGAATGGATTTGTACATGCGGTGTTTTTAAAGTTATTGCCACTTACACCGGTGGTGTAATCTAATAGTTTGGATTGCGTTTGTTGCTGCAGTTGCATGGGACTATTTCGGGGTGGTGGTGGGTCTCTGTATGGTGGCGGCACTAATGCACCATTTGATGATATAAGCGGTGGGCTCTTGTACAAATCAGGTGTAGCACTATTCGAATTTGGTGGACACTTGTTGTTATTATTGTTGTTGTTGTTAGTACCATTGAATGTTTCCAGTAGATTTTCACTGCTGCTTGATATCCCCATTGATGGATCTTGCTGGGGCGAGTAATTTAATTGCGGTGTGGTCGGTGTTGTTGTCCGTCGATCAAGTGAATTACGAACTTCAGCCAGGTTAATCTCGTTTGTAGGTGTTGTTTGATAATAATTCACCATAGTATCGGTGGCACTTGTTGACGAGGGCAGGCTTATGTTTGATGGAGATTTCTCATGGTTTCCAAGCTTTTGAGGTGATGTGTGAGATGGTTGTGAAGTGGTCGGCATGCGCTGTGGTACTCCTTTGACAATTCCTACATTTTCTATTGGTTTTGCTGTCTCCAAAGAACTAAAGGAGGAGGAGAAGGAGTATTTTTTTTCTTTCATGGAACTTGTTTAAAAATAAAGTTCAAAAGCAAAGTTTTGAATATATAATAATATTTAACTAGAAAAAGTATATGAAACTCTTCTGTGTGTCATCGTACAAAAACAAGTTATGCAGTCGAATTTTATAATTGCTTCTTTTAATGAATTCGAAAATTCTTCTTATTCAAGAGAATGATGCAAGATTCGCTGATTCATTCACTTTTTTTTTTAACAGATTAGCCGAGAGTAATTATTTATTGGATTAAAAGATCTGCTGATCTGATGACTCGTCATAACATTTTCTAAAAATCTTGGTTTAATGAGTGAGTCTGGTCGCATCTTTGACGATGGAGGTACAAACATTCAAATGAGGTTCTGAGTCAAAATTTTGATATCATCGCGATTATATACTTCTTAAAAAGTGTAAATGTAGTCGGGCAATCAATTCATAAGGTAAGCATATTTCAATTTCTCAAATAAGTCGGAGAGAACTGAAAACAGTATCTATATGCAAGTCAAGCCCCGGCATGATTTTAGATACCTGGACTATACTAGGAGACACGCTGTTGCAGTTGGTGAACGATTTGCTTACAGTTCATGGATGCGGTCAATAGTCACACCAGTGGCGAAGTATTAAACACAAAAGACAGTGAAGAATTTCGACCTGTGATTATGGAGCCTGAAGAAAAACATTAAATTATTGTCAACTTTTCAATCTGGTTTTCGAAAAAAGTAATCATGCGCGCCAGCTGTTAATCATATAGTTAATGATTTTAAGAAAACGATGACACTTTTCACTGATTTCCAACGAGCCTTTGAAACCAATGACAGAGATACTGGTACAAAAAATTATTTATATATGGTATTCAAAGTAAGGACCTGAATTGGTTAAGATCGTTTTTCACAAACCGGACACGAAGATAAATAGAACTTTGTCCGAGGTTATTGAGGTTGGCTACAAGGATCAATATTAGAGGCGCTTTTGTTTATAATCTATGTAAATGACATGCCTCTTGTATTGAAGCAATGCAAAATTATGCTATATGCGGATTATATGCTTATTTACTCCTAAGAAAAATAAGTAATCGATATCGATCAAATTGTTGTATGGTTGAAAATGAGCAAGTTAAAGTCAAACGAACAAAAAAAAAATCATGGAAATAAACCTAAATTGCGCAGTAACATTAACATTAACCAAATCCAATACTTATGAATGAGGATCGATAAAGCCCTGAAAATGCATGACCGTGTTGACTACATTTGCAGAAACAATTCTCGAAAAGATAGGCTTTTTTAAAAGGATACGTGAAATGATTGACTTGACGGAAATCGCAGCATGCATCACAATTGGAAACAGCATTTTGAATTCTGCTGCACAGTCATTTTTATCGTGCTGCTATGAAGATCATATCGAAAGACTCCAGAAGCTGCAAAACAAGTCGACGAGGTTTATCCTGAGATGCAATCGAATTACACCAGTAAGTTATACTCTATTATAAATATAATAATAAGATTAAAGCCAAACACTCTGTTAGCAATTTTCTTCCACCTTACCTTACAAAGGAGTCAAACAAGTGCGGGATTTGCAACCAGAAATGCTTCGAAATGAAAACAATTTAAGATTAGGTCAACAAAATTTAACGAGATCAAAATATACTCTTTCAGTTATTCAATAAGGTACCGAACGATATTAAAAAAGAAAATAGTTTCTGATCATACAAAGAGAATGTATAAAATTTGTTAAAAGAAAAATTTTAATTAATTCGCAATAAGATATAGAATATATGTAAGATTGTAAAGTACTAAAAGTATTAAAAAATATTTTTTTTACTGCTACTGCTACTATTACAATTGCAGAGGATTGGCTGACTCGCGAGAGAGTACATAAAAATTTGATCACGTGATCTACCCCTCAGCAAAAGAATTAAAGTTGTTGACGTTTTCTGCCCGACTCGCATAAAACCTTTAGCCAAGTTTGGTACATCCTTGATAAGGTCTTCTTGAGGTCTTAGACACGGGAACTTTACTGGATATACACCATGATAGTAAGACTCATCTTAACTTGGGGAAGAAATATATCGTCAAACAGCTAACCAAGATCCAAAGATCGGCCTGCCTAGGAATAACACGTTGTCTTAGTACAATGCCGACGGCAGCACTCCAGACCATCCTTTTCATCCCTCCTCACGACATATTCTGCAGCTGCAGTGTAGCTTGTATGGAAAAACCGTACGGTCACGCTGGCGTACTAAAAAATTGGAAGGCCATACAGAATATAAGACAAGCAGACTACTTACCACCAACCCTAGCCCCGAAGAAGAGTTTTAATCAACGACTTCCGGATCGAAAAGACTGGCAGAAACAATCGGTAATAGCAGGAGAGATCGTCCTTGAGATCGATGGTGGGTACAGGAGCAAGGGTCTTTGGCGAACTCTTCGAAAAATCCCTCGCACTGAGAAATAACTGCTGCGTCTTTCAAGTCGAAGATGCGGCACTCGCAACCTCACCGACGAATCGATTGCCATTTTCTTCAATAGTCAAGTGGAAATAAAGGCCATACCATCAGATATTGTGACATCGTAACTGGTAAGGTTATGCAGACAGGGCATCAGTGAAATATCCCTGTTGAATTCGGTGATCCTCGGCAGTAACCTTCTCGCGAAAAAGTGCTCGGAGATGGTAGAATCCCTGGCAATATTGGCAGACACGCAGAAAGGCCAGGCGTAATATCATATGACTTCTGCCTAGGAGATAATGTCTCTAATCTCCTATGCGAATGCCCGGTCCTAGCCCTATATAGGTATAGGAATCTGGGATCTTACTTTTTCACGTCTTTAACAGAACTTGCTTAAGCAAACCAAAAGGACCTTGCCAGGTTCATTATAGAAACAAACTTTCCATCTATACCTATCTCTCATATCCTTGAATTAATACCCCTCAAAGTCCTTCCTTTATCCCTCTGCAATATTGGCAGATAGGTAATCCACCCACCCCTCGTGGTATCACAATGGGCCAACACGCTGGCCTAAGTGAGCCTTAACCTAACTTTACCTAACTCATGGATTAGGACATGTATTCCGGATGGACATTTACACAGAGTAACAGTGCGATAAAGAAAACCTTTAGCATTGTTTGGCGCGACCGACGGTCGTTCAAATATATCATTGCTTTGCTTAGATTGATCAGAACAAAAACAAGCAGAGGGTTAAAAACTCTTTAACATGTCTTTCGCAAAGTGCGAATGAGTTTAAAAGTTCTAGTTAGCGCTTTCATGCTCATCTATTATAAACTCCCTACTAATTGCTGAGGCAAGGTTTCAAAAAGTAAACTTAATCAAAGAGATCTTAAAAACCAAGACAGGTTCTTCGTTATTAATCTAAACGAAAAACTGGAAACGAGTATGGTCCTTACATTTCTTTCTTGCAAGTTTGGTTGGCTAATGCACGAATGACGATATTCGATCCAATGAAACAAGGTAAATGGAGTTGTGGCCAATGAAACTATATTTTATGATTATGAACTATGTTTCATCGAAACAATAAGCTTTGCCTGGCTATCGAAAGAGCTAACTAAATAACCTTACGCGGTATATGATAATTGAATAGTCATGATTCGTTTCGTAAGAGATTTGCTGTTTTATTGATCTTTTCAAGATTTTATTAATTGATGGATGTATTTCAATGATCTTAGTTTGTTTTTTAAGATAAATGCATTATCGAAAAATGCGTCTGGTAAAAATAAAACTTACCCGAAACTTTTTCGCAATTCTTTGCATCGGTCCAACGGTGTGAATTCTGTCGCATGAATTTGATGCTGTTGCTGCATAGGCTGTGACTGTTGTTGTAGCTCTGAGTCACTGTTTCTGCTCCCCAGGGGCTTTTTTGTTATTGCTGTTGTTGCACCAAATTGCTGTTGCGGCTGTTGCTGTCCCTTCTCATCCGAAGGTCTCTTTGTCTGATCAGACCTTTGCAGTATGAATTGCACGTCATTTGCGTACTCACCCCACTTAAGGAGCAATTTCAATGGATTTTCCGTAGGTGCCAATAATCTTTCATTGTTGCGCCATCGTTCAATCAATGTGAAACGTCCCACTTTCCCAGTAGCATGAGCCAATGCGAAAACAACATCCTGTTTTTTTTTTTTGTTATAATGACACACATGATTAATGATCACTAGAGGAACTCCCTCCTTTCTATATAATTTACCTGACAAGTTGTGTTGACCGTCACGCCGCAAACAATTCTTTGGATTCCTTCCACCCAAACCTTCAATTCCATTTCGAGTTGTCGCCTTGGTCCTCCACCGAAACGGAGGAATTAATCGCCTTCAATATTATTTTAATTAATGTTCACAAAAGAATCCTTTAATGCATATGATGAATGCAAAAGTAATCCCACTCGGCCACTATCCTTGTGAATTCATTGTATTTGGGTTAATACTTTTCCACCATCCGAGCAGTAGTTGTTGCCTTGGTGATTTGGTAGTTTCTGGTCGCACGCATTTGGGATTAGGCGTTAGTCGGATCGATAACAAAGTCGCTTGATTAGGTTTACACGGAATTTCACGTCGTTGATTTAATTGTTTTTTTTTGTTTTATTTACATTTTTTGTCTTTTTCAAAAGTTTGGTTTTTTAGGCCTTTTTGTTGTTTTTACATTTACAACACTACCACTACGAACGCCATTTTGCCCTTTTTTAAGAATTCATTATCCAGTGACATTTATCTTGCTTTGCTTTATGGTTCTTGTTTGTTGAAGCTTGAAGAAAACAAGCAAACAGGTTGATTCAAAGAGGAGGAGAAAAACGTTTTGTTGCTCGGGCAATAGGGTTGGCAGTGCTTAGGAACATTGAGTAGAAACAGCGTTGCTGCAATATGCTTTCCCCAGTGTGGTGGCCAGAGAAGAAAGAGCCTGAGAAAAACCATTGGCGTGCAGAAAAAAAGAAAATCGTTGGGTAAACCAGAGGATCCCATTTCAATGCTCATATACTCTTTTCATAATCCTCAGCACTACAATTTGTAAATTTGTTTATTTTGGCAGATGGGTACTTATTAAATGAAACGAGTCATTCAAGTCTCATTTATTTAATTTTGTTCACTGACTCTGCTCCGAGCAGAAAAAGGCAGAAAAGAGCAAGATTTCTTGCTCCAACTTTTGGGGTAGAGCAGAAGTAGTGCCGACTGTCAAAATCAGCTGTGAATATATTTATTTGAATTAAAAACTTCACTAATTCGTTGGTGATTGATAAGTGCGGTATGTATGGTGATGTTTTTATCAAATAAGCGTGTTAATTAACTTCATTTTCGTTTTTAGAAGCTAAGAAAATCAAAAAAATGATGCAAATTGAAATCAAAAACAACAACGGCCAATCCGTATTGGTGGAATGCTCCCCAAATACGAGTCAGAACTTGGAAAATAGTAAGTAATTAAAATATAATTGAATTATAAACTTCAATCATTGTTTATATTGTTCTTAAGATGATGATCTCCTTCACCAAGTGTCTTAAAATTCATTCGGAGTGGAATCTAGCACTGCAGAAGATTTCGTTCCGATTGCATCAACATCTGCAGCTATATCGGACGAGGACAAACCGAAGGCTCTTTGGCTCGACAAAGATTGCCAATTATTGATCTCGCTTTATAAGGAAATTCGTCCCAAACTTGGAAGGAAGTTTGAGGTCAAGACAAAGAAGAAGCTTTGCCCTCCGCATGAGCGAATTCCAATCCAACTTCAGTCCGTTGCAAATAGAGTCGAAGTGGAAAAGCATAGAGAGGGGGTTCAAGAATAAAATAAAACACAACTCCCAAACGGGCAATGACAGAGCCAATGTGTGCTTATGAGAAGTATGAAATTTATATATAATTAACTCAGATATATCTATTTGATTGTGGTAATTATAGGGATCTTGCGGATGTGATGTGTGACCGACCAGCTTTAATACCAAGCTATCGGTTAGGCAGTACGACGGGGAGCGGAAGATCACGAACCACTTTATTAATGGATGCAGGAATTGTTTTACCAGGAATGTAAAATACACAATCTTACTCATTTTTCTTCAGAAACATTACCAAGAGTGACAAGCGCCCCTCCTTCTGAACAAGATGATGCAAGGCCTGTAGAAGTATCAATTTGACTGGATATTTTAAGAAAAATGTGTAAAGACTGGATATTTTAAGAAAAATGTGTGTCAGATCTACTAATGGTCTGACAAATAGCTGCAAATGAGCTGACAATTTGATTGTCAGATGGTTGGAATGGTAATGACAACGTTGTCATGTTGAAAATTGACAGTTCATACGGTTGTCAGATTTTTGTTTACAAAAAAAATTGACAGATCCCTTGACAGACATTTTCAATGTGCATCAGTAAAGAAAATTCTAGAAAGGTGCAACAAAAAAAAAATCGAAATGGATTTAATGCACTTGCGATTGTTTTAGCCGCAAGCTAGGAAGATGAATTGTCACAGAAAAGTGAAAACTTCGTTTTCGCCATTCAAACGTGAGAAATAAGTATCTGACAATAAATAATTAGTCAGACCAAAACAGACAAAGTATAGCAAATGAGTTTGTTAATGTTCGAAACGCCCAACAATGGTCTGACATGGTAAAATTTGACAATGATCACAGAATCTGTTAATATTGTGACGACAAAATTGTAAGTTAACCAATTGCTAGGCATTTGAGGAAAAGTTTTCACTGACAGATTTGATAATCGTCTAAACATAGCTTTAGATGTGTAATTGACACTGTGCTTTTAATATTAATTTTTGATTCAAACTGAATACAAATTCACAAAAATTTTACACGAAATCGGCTTAATGCAAAAAATATTCGAATTTTAAATATTGAAAATGCTTACTTTTTCGAAATATTTTTCCACTCTTGTAATCGAATACGTATCTGTCCCCGAATCTTTTTTCGTACCAGAAAAGAACTGTTTTATTACATATAATGCTGCCTATTTACTAAGTTAAGCATTTGGACACTTTTTCCTGATATTTTGGAGCTCAATATTTGCAACAAAATTTTTTTAAAAGAGATGATGTAAGAAAAAAAAATCAAGGTTTGATTTTCTCCTATTAATTAAGCGAAATGTTTGTTTAAATGAGCAAGAAGAACCGGCGTTTCATTTAAAGTATTATTGGAGAACGTCTGAATCGAATTATAAGCATTTTGGGGAAATCCGAAGATATCGAAAAAAAATTGTGTTGTTTTTCCTACCAAGGGCTTCAAACTGAGGATATATATAGTGAAATTAATAAAAACAACCTATTTTTAAGGGAAATATCGAGAAAAAAGGATAAGGCAAAAACAGCCTTTTTTCATCATTTTTTGTGGACTATAGCCCACGATATAAAATTGCACTTTTTTCATGATTTTGAGTTTCATTAAAACTGTGCTGTTTTTCCTAACAAGGGCTTCAAACTGAGCATATATATAGTGAAATTAATAAAAACAACCTATTTTTAAGGGAAATATCGAGAAAAAAGGAAAAGGCAAAAACAGCCTTTTTTCATCATTTTTTGTGGACTATAGCCCACGATATAAAATTGCACTTTTTTCATGATATTGAGTTTTATTAAAACTGTGCTGTTTTTCCTAACAAGGGCTTCAAACTGAGCATATATATAGTTAAATTAATAAAAACAACCTTTTTTTAAGGGAAATATCGAGAAAAAAGGAAAAGGCAAAAACAGCCTTTTTTCATCATTTTTTGTGGACTATAGCCCACGATATAAAATTGCACTTTTTTCATGATATTGAGTTTTATTAAAACTGTGCTGTTTTTCCTAACAAGGGCTTCAAACTGAGCATATATATAGTGAAATTAATAAAAACAACCTATTTTTAAGGGAAATATCGAGAAAAAAGGAAAAGGCAAAAACAGCCTTTTTTCATCATTTTTTGTGGACTATAGCCCACGATATAAAATTGCACTTTTTTCATGATATTGAGTTTTATTAAAACTGTGCTGTTTTTCCTAACAAGGGCTTCAAACTGAGCATATATATAGTTAAATTAATAAAAACAACCTATTTTTAAGGGAAATATCGAGAAAAAAGGAAAAGGCAAAAACAGCCTTTTTCCATCATTTTTTATGGACTATAGCCCACGATATAAAATTGCACTTTTTTCATGATTTTGAGTTTTATTAAAACTGTGCTGTTTTTCGTAACAAGGGCTTCAAACTGAGCATATATATAGTGAAATTAATAAAAACAACCTATTTTTAAGGGAAATATCGAGAAAAAAGGAAAAGGCAAAAACAGCCTTTTTTCATCATTTTTTGTGGACTATAGCCCACGATATAAAATTGCACTTTTTTCATGATATTGAGTTTTATTAAAACTGTGCTGTTTTTCCTAACAAGGGCTTCAAACTGAGCATATATATAGTTAAATTAATAAAAACAACCTTTTTTTAAGGGAAATATCGAGAAAAAAGGAAAAGGCAAAAACAGCCTTTTTTCATCCATTTTTATGGACTTTAGCCCACGATATAAAATTGCACTTTTTTCATGATTTTGAGTTTCATTAAAACTGTGCTGTTTTTCCTAACAAGGGCTTCAAACTGAGCATATATATAGTGAAATTAATAAAAACAACCTATTTTTAAGGGAAATATCGAGAAAAAAGGAAAAGGCAAAAACAGCCTTTTTTCATCATTTTTTGTGGACTATAGCCCACGATATAAAATTGCACTTTTTTCATGATATTGAGTTTTATTAAAACTGTGCTGTTTTTCCTAACAAGGGCTTCAAACTGAGCATATATATAGTTAAATTAATAAAAACAACCTATTTTTAAGGGAAATATCGAGAAAAAAGGAAAAGGCAAAAACAGCCTTTTTCCATCATTTTTTATGGACTATAGCCCACGATATAAAATTGCACTTTTTTCATGATTTTGAGTTTTATTAAAACTGTGCTGTTTTTCGTAACAAGGGCTTCAAACTGAGCATATATATAGTGAAATTAATAAAAACAACCTATTTTTAAGGGAAATATCTAGAAAAAAGGAAAAGGCAAAAACAGCCTTTTTTCATCATTTTTTGTGGACTATAGCCCACGATATAAAAATGCACTTTTTTCATGATTTTGAGTTTCATTAAAGCTGTGCTGTTTTTCCTAACAAGGGCTTCAAACTGAGCATATGTATAGTGAAATTAATAAAAACAACCTATTTTTAAGGGAAATATCGAGAAAAAAGGAAAAGGCAAAAACAGCCTTTTTTCATCATTTTTTGTGGACTATAGCCCACGATATAAAATTGCACTTTTTTCATGATTTTGAGTTTTATTAAAACTGTGCTGTTTTTCCTAACAAGGGCTTCAAACTGAGCATATATATAGTTAAATTAATAAAAACAACCTATTTTTAAGGGAAATATCGAGAAAAAAGGAAAAGGCAAAAACAGCCTTTTTCCATCATTTTTTATGGACTATAGCCCACGATATAAAATTGCACTTTTTTCATGATTTTGAGTTTTATTAAAACTGTGCTGTTTTTCGTAACAAGGGCTTCAAACTGAGCATATATATAGTGAAATTAATAAAAACAACCTATTTTTAAGGGAAATATCTAGAAAAAAGGAAAAGGCAAAAACAGCCTTTTTTCATCATTTTTTGTGGACTATAGCCCACGATATAAAAATGCACTTTTTTCATGATTTTGAGTTTCATTAAAGCTGTGCTGTTTTTCCTAACAAGGGCTTCAAACTGAGCATATGTATAGTGAAATTAATAAAAACAACCTATTTTTAAGGGAAATATCGAGAAAAAAGGAAAAGGCAAAAACAGCCTTTTTTCATCATTTTTTGTGGACTATAGCCCACGATATAAAATTGCACTTTTTTCATGATTTTGAGTTTCATTAAAACTGTGCTGTTTTTCCTAACAAGGGCTTCAAACTGAGCATATATATAGTGAAATTAATAAAAACAACCTATTTTTAAGGGAAATATCGAGAAAAAAGGAAAAGGCAAAAACAGTCTTTTTTCATCATTTTTTGTGGACTATAGCCCACGATATAAAATTGCACTTTTTTCATGATTTTGAGTTTCATTAAAACTGTGCTGTTTTTCCTAACAAGGGCTTCAAACTGAGCATATATATAGTGAAATTAATAAAAACAACCTTTTTTTAAGGCAAATATCGAGAAAAAAGAAAGGGTCTGAAACAGCCTTTTTTCATCCATTTTTATGGACTATAGCCCACGATATAAAATTGCACTTTTTTCATGATTTCGAGTTTCATTAAAACTGTGCTGTTTTTCCTAACAAGGGCTTCAAACTGAGCATATATATAGTGAAATTAATAAAAACAACCTTTTTTTAAGGCACATATCGAGAAAAAAGAAAAGGTCTGAAACAGCCTTTTTTCATACATTGTTATGGACTATAGCCCACGATATAAAATTGCACTTTTTTCATGATTTTGAGTTTCATTAAAACTGTGCTGTTTTTCCTAACAAGGGCTTCAAACTGAGCATATGTATAGTGAAATTAATAAAAACAACCTATTTTTAAGGGAAATATCGAGAAAAAAGGAAAAGGCAAAAACAGCCTTTTTTCATCATTTTTTGTGGACTATAGCCCACGATATAAAATTGCACTTTTTTCATGATTTTGAGTTTCATTAAAACTGTGCTGTTTTTCCTAACAAGGGCTTCAAACTGAGCATATATATAGTGAAATTAATAAAAACAACCTATTTTTAAGGGAAATATCGAGAAAAAAGGAAAAGGCAAAAACAGTCTTTTTTCATCATTTTTTGTGGACTATAGCCCACGATATAAAATTGCACTTTTTTCATGATATTGAGTTTTATTAAAACTGTGCTGTTTTTCCTAACAAGGGCTTCTAACTGAGCATATATATAGTTAAATTAATAAAAACAACCTATTTTTAAGGGAAATATCGAGAAAAAAGGAAAAGGCAAAAACAGCCTTTTTCCATCATTTTTTATGGACTATAGCCCACGATATAAAATTGCACTTTTTTCATGATTTTGAGTTTCATTAAAACTGTGCTGTTTTTCCTAACAAGGGCTTCAAACTGAGCATATATATAGTGAAATTAATAAAAACAACCTATTTTTAAGGGAAATATCGAGAAAAAAGGAAAAGGCAAAAACAGTCTTTTTTCATCATTTTTTGTGGACTATAGCCCACGATATAAAATTGCACTTTTTTCATGATTTTGAGTTTCATTAAAACTGTGCTGTTTTTCCTAACAAGGGCTTCAAACTGAGCATATATATAGTGAAATTAATAAAAACAACCTTTTTTTAAGGCAAATATCGAGAAAAAAGAAAGGGTCTGAAACAGCCTTTTTTCATCCATTTTTATGGACTATAGCCCACGATATAAAATTGCACTTTTTTCATGATTTTGAGTTTCATTAAAACTGTGCTGTTTTTCCTAACAAGGGCTTCAAACTGAGCATATATATAGTGAAATTAATAAAAACAACCTTTTTTTAAGGCACATATCGAGAAAAAAGAAAAGGTCTGAAACAGCCTTTTTTCATACATTGTTATGGTCTATAGCCCACGATATAAAATTGCACTTTTTTCATGATTTTGAGTTTCATTAAAACTGTGCTGTTTTTCCTAACAAGGGCTTCAAACTGAGCATATATATAATGAAATTAATAAAAACAACCATTTTTTAAGGGAAATATCGAGAAAAAAGGAAAAGGCCTTTTTTCATCCATTTTTATGGACTATAGCCCACGATATAAAATTGCACTTTTTTCATGATTTCGAGTTTCATTAAAACTGTGCTGTTTTTCCTAACAAGGGCTTCAAACTGAGCATATATATAGTGAAATTAATAAAAACAACCTTTTTTTAAGGCACATATCGAGAAAAAAGAAAAGGTCTGAAACAGCCTTTTTTCATACATTGTTATGGACTATAGCCCACGATATAAAATTGCACTTTTTTCATGATTTTGAGTTTCATTAAAACTGTGCTGTTTTTCCTAACAAGGGCCTCAAACTGAGCATATATATAATGAAATTAATAAAAACAACCATTTTTTAAGGGAAATATCGAGAAAAAAGGAAAAGGCCTTTTTTCATCCATTTTTATGGACTATAGCCCACGATATAAAATTGCACTTTTTTCATGATTTCGAGTTTCATTAAAACTGTGCTGTTTTTCCTAACAAGGGCTTCAAACTGAGCATATATATAGTGAAATTAATAAAAACAACCTTTTTTAAGGCACATATCGAGAAAAAAGAAAAGGTCTGAAACAGCCTTTTTTCATACATTGTTATGAACTATAGCCCACGATATAAAATTGCACTTTTTTCATGATTTCGAGTTTCATTAAAACTGTGCTGTTTTTCCTAACAAGGGCTTCAAACTGAGCATATATATAGTGAAATAAATAAAAACAACCTTTTTTTAAGGCACATATCGAGAAAAAAGAAAAGGTCTGAAACAGCCTTTTTTCATACATTGTTATGGACTATAGCCCACGATATAAAATTGCACTTTTTTCATGATTTTGAGTTTCATAAAACTGTGCTGTTTTTCCTAACAAGGGCTTCAAACTGAGCATATATATAATGAAATTAATAAAAACAACCATTTTTTAAGGGAAATATCGAGAAAAAAGGAAAAGGCCTTTTTTCATCCATTTTTATGGACTATAGCCCACGATATAAAATTGCACTTTTTTCATGATTTTGAGTTTCATTAAAACTGTGCTGTTTTTCCTAACAAGGGCTTCAAACTGAGCATATGTATAGTGAAATTAATAAAAACAACCTATTTTTAAGGGAAATATCGAGAAAAAAGGAAAAGGCAAAAACAGACTTTTTCCATCATTTTTTATGGACTATAGCCCACGATATAAAATTGCACTTTTTTCATGATTTTGAGTTTTATTAAAACTGTGCTGTTTTTCCTAACAAGGGTTTCAAACTGAGCATATATATAGTGAAATTAATAAAAACAACCTTTTTTTAAGGCAAATATCGAGAAAAAAGAAAATGTCTGAAACAGCCTTTTTTCATCCATTTTTTGTGGACTATAGCCCACGATATAAAATTGCACTTTTTTCATGATATTGAGTTTTATTAAAACTGTGCTGTTTTTCCTAACAAGGGCTTCAAACTGAGCATATATATAGTTAAATTAATAAAAACAACCTATTTTAAAGGGAAATATCGAGAAAAAAGGAAAAGGCAAAAACAGCCTTTTTCCATCAATTTTTATGGACTATAGCCCACGATATAAAATTGCACTTTTTTCATGATTTTGAGTTTCATTAAAACTGTGCTGTTTTTCGTAACAAGGGCTTCAAACTGAGCATATATATATTGAAATTAATAAAAACAACCTTTTTTTAAGGCAAATATCGAGAAAAAAGAAAAAGTCTGAAACAGCCTTTTTTCATCCATTTTTATGGACTATAGCCCACGATATAAAATTGCACTTTTTTCATGATTTTGAGTTTAATTAAAACTGTGCTGTTTTTCCTAACAAGGGCTTCAAACTGAGCATATATATAGTGAAATTAATAAAAACAACCTTTTTTTAAGGGAAATATCGAGAAAAAAGGAAAAGGCAAAAACAGCCTATTTTCATCCATTTTTATGGACTTTAGCCCACGATATAAAATTGCACTTTTTTCATGATTTTGAGTTTCATTAAAACTGTGCGGTTTTTCCTAACAAGGGCTTCAAACTGAGCATATATATAGTGAAATTAATAAAAACAACCTTTTTTTAAGGGAAATATCGAGAAAAAAGGAAAAGGCAAAAACAGCCTTTTTCCATCATTTTTTATGGACTATAGCCCACGATATAAAATTGCACTTTTTTCATGATTTTGAGTTTTATTACAACTGTGCTGTTTTTCCTAACAAGGGTTTCAAACTGAGCATATATATAGTGAAATTAATAAAAACAACCTTTTTTTAAGGCAAATATCGAGAAAAAAGAAAATGTCTGAAACAGCCTTTTTTCATCCATTTTTTGTGGACTATAGCCCACGATATAAAATTGCACTTTTTTCATGATATTGAGTTTTATTAAAACTGTGCTGTTTTTCCTAACAAGGGCTTCAAACTGAGCATATATATAGTTAAATTAATAAAAACAACCTATTTTTAAGGGAAATATCGAGAAAAAAGGAAAAGGCAAAAACAGCCTTTTTCCATCATTTTTTATGGACTATAGCCCACGATATAAAATTGCACTTTTTTCATGATTTTGAGTTTCATTAAAACTGTGCTGTTTTTCGTAACAAGGGCTTCAAACTGAGCATATGTATAGTGAAATTAATAAAAACAACCTATTTTTAAGGGAAATATCGAGAAAAAAGAAAATGTCTGAAACAGCCTTTTTTCATCCATTTTTTGTGGACTATAGCCCACGATATAAAATTGCACTTTTTTCATGATATTGAGTTTTATTAAAACTGTGCTGTTTTTCCTAACAAGGGTTTCAAACTGAGCATATATATAGTTAAATTAATAAAAACAACCTATTTTTAAGGGAAATATCGAGAAAAAAGGAAAAGGCAAAAACAGCCTTTTTCCATCATTTTTTATGGACTATAGCCCACGATATAAAATTGCACTTTTTTCATGATTTTGAGTTTCATTAAAACTGTGCTGTTTTTCGTAACAAGGGCTTCAAACTGAGCATATGTATAGTGAAATTAATAAAAACAACCTATTTTTAAGGGAAATATCGAGAAAAAAGGAAAAGGCAAAAACAGCCTTTTTCCATCATTTTTTATGGACTATAGCCCACGATATAAAATTGCACTTTTTTCATGATTTTGAGTTTCATTAAAACTGTGCTGTTTTTCGTAACAAGGGCTTCAAACTGAGCATATATATAGTGAAATTAATAAAAACAACCTATTTTTAAGGGAAATATCTAGAAAAAAGGAAAAGGCAAAAACAGCCTTTTTTCATCATTTTTTGTGGACTATAGCCCACGATATAAAAATGCACTTTTTTCATGATTTTGAGTTTCATTAAAGCTGTGCTGTTTTTCCTAACAAGGGCTTCAAACTGAGCATATATATATTGAAATTAATAAAAACAACCTTTTTTTAAGGCAAATATCGAGAAAAAAGAAAAAGTCTGAAACAGCCTTTTTTCATCCATTTTTATGGACTATAGCCCACGATATAAAATTGCACTTTTTTCATGATTTTGAGTTTCATTAAAGCTGTGCTGTTTTTCCTAACAAGGGCTTCAAACTGAGCATATATATATTGAAATTAATAAAAACAACCTTTTTTTAAGGCAAATATCGAGAAAAAAGAAAAAGTCTGAAACAGCCTTTTTTCATCCATTTTTATGGACTATAGCCCACGATATAAAATTGCACTTTTTTCATGATTTTGAGTTTAATTAAAACTGTGCTGTTTTTCCTAACAAGGGCTTCAAACTGAGCATATATACAGTGAAATTAATAAAAACAACCTTTTTTTAAGGGAAATATCGAGAAAAAAGGAAAAGGCAAAAACAGCCTTTTTTCATCCATTTTTATGGACTTTAGCCCACGATATAAAATTGCACTTTTTTCATGATTTTGAGTTTCATTAAAACTGTGCGGTTTTTCCTAACAAGGGCTTCAAACTGAGCATATATATAGTGAAATTAATAAAAACAACCTTTTTTTAAGGGAAATATCGAGAAAAAAGTAAAAGTCTGAAACAGCCTTTTTTCATCCATTTTTATGGACTATAGCCCACGATATAAAATTGCACTTTTTTCATGATTTTGAGTTTAATTAAAACTGTGCTGTTTTTCCTAACAAGGGCTTCAAACTGAGCATATATACAGTGAAATTAATAAAAACAACCTTTTTTTAAGGGAAATATCGAGAAAAAAGGAAAAGGCAAAAACAGCCTTTTTTCATCCATTTTTATGGACTTTAGCCCACGATATAAAATTGCTTTTTTTTCATGATTTTGAGTTTCATTAAAACTGTGCTGTTTTTCCTAACAAGGGCTTCAAACTGAGCATATATATAGTGAAATTAATAAAAACAACCTTTTTTTAAGGCAAATATCGAGAAAAAAGAAAAGGTCTGAAACAGCCTTTTTTCATCCATTTTTATGGACTATAGCTCACGATATAAAATTGCACTTTTTTCATGATTTTGAGTTTCATTAAAACTGTGCTGTTTTTCCTAACAAGGCTTCAAACTGAGCATATATATGGTGAAATTAATAAAAACAACCTTTTTTTAAGGCAAATATCGAGAAAAAAGAAAGGGTCTGAAACAGCCTTTTTTCATCCATTTTTATGGACTATAGCCCACGATATAAAATTGCACTTTTTTCATGATTTTGAGTTTCATTAAAACTGTGCTGTTTTTCCTAACAAGGGCTTCAAACTGAGCATATATACAGTGAAATTAATAAAAACAACCTTTTTTTAAGGCAAATATCGAGAAAAAAGAAAAGGTCTGAAACAGCCTTTTTTCATCCATTTTTATGGACTATAGCCCACGATATAAAATTGCACTTTTTTCATGATTTCGAGTTTCATTAAAACTGTGCTGTTTTTCCTACAAGGGCTTCAAACTGAGCATATATATAGTGAAATTAATAAAAACAACCTTTTTTAAGGCACATATCGAGAAAAAAGAAAAGGTCTGAAACAGCCTTTTTTCATACATTTTTATGGACTATAGCCCACGATATAAAATTGCACTTTTTTCATGATTTTGAGTTTTATTAAAACTGTGCTGTTTTCCTAACAAGGACTTCAGACTGAGCAGATATATAGGGAAATTAATAAAAACAACCTTTTTTTAAGGCACATATCGAGAAAAAAGAAAAGGTCTGAAACAGCCTTTTTTCATCCATTTTTATGGACTATAGCCCACGATATAAAATTGCACTTTTTTCATGATTTTGAGTTTCATTAAAACTGTGCTGTTTTTCCTTACAAGGGCTTCAAACTGAGCATATATATAGTGAAATTAATAAAAACAACCTTTTTTTAAGGGAAATATCGAGAAAAAAGTAAAAGTCTGAAACAGCCTTTTTTCATCCATTTTTATGGACTATAGCCCACGATATAAAATTGCACTTTTTTCATGATTTTGAGTTTCATTAAAACTGTGCCGTTTTTCCTAACAAGGGCTTCAAACTGAGCATATATATAATGAAATTAATAAAAATAACCATTTTTTAAGGGAAATATCGAGAAAAAAGGAAAAGGCAAAAACAGTCTTTTTTCATCCATTTTTATGGACTATAGCCCACGATATAAAATTGCACTTTTTTCATGATTTTGAGTTTCATTGAAACTGTGCTGTTTTTCCTTACAAGGGCTTCAAACTGAGCATATATATAGTGAGATTAATAAAAACAACCTTTTTTTAAGGGAAATATCGAGAAAAAAGGAAAAGGCAAAAACAGCCTTTTTTCATCCATTTTTATGGACTATAGCCCACGATATAAAATTGCACTTTTTTCTTGATTTTGAGTTTCATTAAAACTGTGCTGTTTTTCCTTACAAGGGCTTCAAACTGAGCATATATATAATGAAATTAATAAAAACAACCATTTTTTAAGGGAAATATCGAGAAAAAAGGAAAAGGCCTTTTTTCATCCATTTTTATGGACTATAGCCCACGATATAAAATTGCACTTTTTTCATGATTTTGAGTTTCATTAAAACTGTGCTGTTTTTCCTAACAAGGGCTTCAAACTGAGCATATATATAATGAAATTAATAAAAACAACCTTTTTTTAAGGGAAATACCGAGAAAAAAGGAAAAGGCAAAAACAGCCTTTTTTCATCCATTTTTATGGACTATAGCCCACGATATAAAATTGCACTTTTTTCATGATTTTGAGTTTTATTAAAACTGTGCTGTTTTTCCTAACAAGGACTTCAGACTGAGCAGATATATAGGGAAATTAATAAAAACAACCTTTTTTTAAGGCACATATCGAGAAAAAGAA
The DNA here is from genome assembly GCA_963555765.1 of Orthonevra nobilis. Lineage (NCBI taxonomy): Eukaryota > Metazoa > Arthropoda > Insecta > Diptera > Syrphidae > Orthonevra > Orthonevra nobilis. Next base: position 53,795,499 of record OY743227.1, read on the forward strand.
AAGGTCTGAAACAGCCTTTTTTCATCCATTTTTATGGATATAGCCCACGATATAAAATTGCACTTTTTTCATGATTTTGAGTTTCATTAAAACTGTGCTGTTTTTCCTTACAAGGGCTTCAAACTGAGCATATATATAGTGAAATTTATAAAAACAACCTTTTTTAAGGGAAATATCGAGAAAAAAGTAAAAGTCTGAAACAGCCTTTTTTCATCCATTTTTATGGACTATAGCCCACGATATAAAATTGCACTTTTTTCATGATTTTGAGTTTCATTAAAACTGTGCTGTTTTTCCTAACAAGGGCTTCAAACTGAGCATATATATAGTGAAATTAATAAAAACAACCTTTTTTTAAGAGAAATATCGAGAAAAAAGGAAAAGGCAAAAACAGCCTTTTTTCATCCATTTTTATGGACTATAGCCCACGATATAAAATTGCACTTTTTTCTTGATTTTGAGTTTCATTAAAACTGTGCTGTTTTTCCTTACAAGGGCTTCAAACTGAGCATATATATAATGAAATTAATAAAAACAACCATTTTTAAAGGGAAATATCGAGAAAAAAGGAAAAGGCCTTTTTTCATCCATTTTTATGGACTATAGCCCACGATATAAAATTGCACTTTTTTCATGATTTTGAGTTTCATTAAAACTGTGCTGTTTTTCCTAACAAGGGCTTCAAACTGAGCATATATATAATGAAATTAATAAAAACAACCTTTTTTTAGGGAAATACCGAGAAAAAAGGAAAAGGCAAAAACAGCCTTTTTTCATCCATTTTTATGGACTATAGCCCACGATATAAAATTGCACTTTTTTCATGATTTTGAGTTTTATTAAAACTGTGCTGTTTTTCCTAACAAGGACTTCAGACTGAGCAGATATATAGGGAAATTAATAAAAACAACCTTTTTTTAAGGCACATATCGAGAAAAAAGAAAAGGTCTGAAACAGCCTTTTTTCATCCATTTTTATGGACTATAGCCCACGATATAAAATTGCACTTTTTTCATGATTTTGAGTTTCATTAAAACTGTGCTGTTTTTCCTTACAAGGGCTTCAAACTGAGCATATATATAGTGAAATTAATAAAAACAACCTTTTTTTAAGGGAAATATCGAGAAAAAAGTAAAAGTCTGAAACAGCCTTTTTTCATCCATTTTTATGGACTATAGCCCACGATATAAAATTGCACTTTTTTCATGATTTTGAGTTTCATTAAAACTGTGCTGTTTTTCCTAACAAGGGCTTCAAACTGAGCATATATATAATGAAATTAATAAAAACAACCTTTTTTTAAGGGAAATACCGAGAAAAAAGGAAAAGGCAAAAACAGCCTTTTTTCATCCATTTTTATGGACTATAGCCCACGATATAAAATTGCACTTTTTTCATGATTTTGAGTTTTATTAAAACTGTGCTGTTTTTCCTAACAAGGACTTCAGACTGAGCAGATATATAGGGAAATTAATAAAAACAACCTTTTTTTAAGGCACATATCGAGAAAAAAGAAAAGGTCTGAAACAGCCTTTTTTCATCCATTTTTATGGACTATAGCCCACGATATAAAATTGCACTTTTTTCATGATTTTGAGTTTCATTAAAACTGTGCTGTTTTTCCTTACAAGGGCTTCAAACTGAGCATATATATAGTGAAATTAATAAAAACAACCTTTTTTTAAGGGAAATATCGAGAAAAAAGTAAAAGTCTGAAACAGCCTTTTTTCATCCATTTTTATGGACTATAGCCCACGATATAAAATTGCACTTTTTTCATGATTTTGAGTTTCATTAAAACTGTGCTGTTTTTCCTAACAAGGGCTTCAAACTGAGCATATATATAGTGAAATTAATAAAAACAACCTTTTTTTAAGAGAAATATCGAGAAAAAAGGAAAAGGCAAAAACAGCCTTTTTTCATCCATTTTTATGGACTATAGCCCACGATATAAAATTGCACTTTTTTCTTGATTTTGAGTTTCATTAAAACTGTGCTGTTTTTCCTTACAAGGGCTTCAAACTGAGCATATATATAATGAAATTAATAAAAACAACCATTTTTTAAGGGAAATATCGAGAAAAAAGGAAAAGGCCTTTTTTCATCCATTTTTATGGACTATAGCCCACGATATAAAATTGCACTTTTTTCATGATTTTGAGTTTCATTAAAACTGTGCTGTTTTTCCTAACAAGGGCTTCAAACTGAGCATATATATAATGAAATTAATAAAAACAACCTTTTTTTAAGGGAAATACCGAGAAAAAAGGAAAAGGCAAAAACAGCCTTTTTTCATCCATTTTTATGGACTATAGCCCACGATATAAAATTGCACTTTTTTCATGATTTTGAGTTTTATTAAAACTGTGCTGTTTTTCCTAACAAGGACTTCAGACTGAGCAGATATATAGGGAAATTAATAAAAACAACCTTTTTTTAAGGCACATATCGAGAAAAAAGAAAAGGTCTGAAACAGCCTTTTTTCATCCATTTTTATGGACTATAGCCCACGATATAAAATTGCACTTTTTTCATGATTTTGAGTTTCATTAAAACTGTGCTGTTTTTCCTAACAAGGGCTTCAAACTGAGCATATATATAGTGAAATTAATAAAAACAACCTTTTTTTAAGAGAAATATCGAGAAAAAAGGAAAAGGCAAAAACAGCCTTTTTTCATCCATTTTTATGGACTATAGCCCACGATATAAAATTGCACTTTTTTCTTGATTTTGAGTTTCATTAAAACTGTGCTGTTTTTCCTTACAAGGGCTTCAAACTGAGCATATATATAATGAAATTAATAAAAACAACCATTTTTTAAGGGAAATATCGAGAAAAAAGGAAAAGGCCTTTTTTCATCCATTTTTATGGACTATAGCCCACGATATAAAATTGCACTTTTTTCATGATTTTGAGTTTCATTAAAACTGTGCTGTTTTTCCTTACAAGGGCTTCAAACTGAGCATATATATAGTGAAATTAATAAAAACAACCTTTTTTTAAGGGAAATATCGAGAAAAAAGTAAAAGTCTGAAACAGCCTTTTTTCATCCATTTTTATGGACTATAGCCCACGATATAAAATTGCACTTTTTTCATGATTTTGAGTTTCATTAAAACTGTGCTGTTTTTCCTAACAAGGGCTTCAAACTGAGCATATATATAGTGAAATTAATAAAAACAACCTTTTTTTAAGAGAAATATCGAGAAAAAAGGAAAAGGCAAAAACAGCCTTTTTTCATCCATTTTTATGGACTATAGCCCACGATATAAAATTGCACTTTTTTCTTGATTTTGAGTTTCATTAAAACTGTGCTGTTTTTCCTTACAAGGGCTTCAAACTGAGCATATATATAATGAAATTAATAAAAACAACCATTTTTTAAGGGAAATATCGAGAAAAAAGGAAAAGGCCTTTTTTCATCCATTTTTATGGACTATAGCCCACGATATAAAATTGCACTTTTTTCATGATTTTGAGTTTCATTAAAACTGTGCTGTTTTTCCTAACAAGGGCTTCAAACTGAGCATATATATAATGAAATTAATAAAAACAACCTTTTTTTAAGGGAAATACCGAGAAAAAAGTAAAAGTCTGAAACAGCCTTTTTTCATACATTTTTATGGACTATAGCCCACGATATAAAATTGCACTTTTTTCATGATTTTGAGTTTCATTAAAACTGTGCTGTTTTTCCTTACAAGGGCTTCAAACTGAGCATATATATAGTGAAATTAATAAAAACAACCTTTTTTTAAGGGAAATTTCGAGAAAAAAGTAAAAGTCTGAAACAGCCTTTTTTCATCCATTTTTATGGACTATAGCCCACGATATAAAATTGCACTTTTTTCATGATTTTGAGTTCCATTAAAACTGTGCTGTTTTTCCTAACAAGGGCTTCAAACTGAGCATATATATAGTGAAATTAATAAAAACAACCTTTTTTTAAGAGAAATATCGAGAAAAAAGGAAAAGGCAAAAACAGCCTTTTTTCATCCATTTTTATGGACTATAGCCCACGATATAAAATTGCACTTTTTTCTTGATTTTGAGTTTCATTAAAACTGTGCTGTTTTTCCTTACAAGGGCTTCAAACTGAGCATATATATAATGAAATTAATAAAAACAACCATTTTTTAAGGGAAATATCGAGAAAAAAGGAAAAGGCCTTTTTTCATCCATTTTTATGGACTATAGCCCACGATATAAAATTGCACTTTTTTCATGATTTTGAGTTTCATTAAAACTGTGCTGTTTTTCCTAACAAGGGCTTCAAACTGAGCATATATATAATGAAATTAATAAAAACAACCTTTTTTTAAGGGAAATACCGAGAAAAAAGGAAAAGGCAAAAACAGCCTTTTTTCATCCATTTTTATGGACTATAGCCCACGATATAAAATTGCACTTTTTTCATGATTTTGAGTTTTATTAAAACTGTGCTGTTTTTCCTAACAAGGACTTCAGACTGAGCAGATATATAGGGAAATTAATAAAAACAACCTTTTTTTAAGGCACATATCGAGAAAAAAGAAAAGGTCTGAAACAGCCTTTTTTCATCCATTTTTATGGACTATAGCCCACGATATAAAATTGCACTTTTTTCATGATTTTGAGTTTCATTAAAACTGTGCTGTTTTTCCTTACAAGGGCTTCAAACTGAACATATATATAGTGAAATTAATAAAAACAACCTTTTTTTAAGGGAAATATCGAGAAAAAAGTAAAAGTCTGAAACAGCCTTTTTTCATACATTTTTATGGACTATAGCCCACGATATAAAATTGCACTTTTTTCTTGATTTTGAGTTTCATTAAAACTGTGCTGTTTTTCCTTACAAGGGCTTCAAACTGAGCATATATATAATGAAATTAATAAAAACAACCATTTTTTAAGGGAAATATCGAGAAAAAAGGAAAAGGCCTTTTTTCATCCATTTTTATGGACTATAGCCCACGATATAAAATTGCACTTTTTTCATGATTTTGAGTTTCATTAAAACTGTGCTGTTTTTCCTTACAAGGGCTTCAAACTGAGCATATATATAGTGAAATTAATAAAAACAACCTTTTTTTAAGGGAAATATCGAGAAAAAAGTAAAAGTCTGAAACAGCCTTTTTTCATCCATTTTTATGGACTATAGCCCACGATATAAAATTGCACTTTTTTTATGATTTTGAGTTTCATTAAAACTGTGCTGTTTTTCCTAACAAGGGCTTCAAACTGAGCATATATATAATGAAATTAATAAAAACAACCTTTTTTTAAGGGAAATACCGAGAAAAAAGGAAAAGGCAAAAACAGCCTTTTTTCATCCATTTTTATGGACTATAGCCCACGATATAAAATTGCACTTTTTTCATGATTTTGAGTTTTATTAAAACTGTGCTGTTTTTCCTAACAAGGACTTCAGACTGAGCAGATATATAGGGAAATTAATAAAAACAACCATTTTTTAAGGCACATATCGAGAAAAAAGAAAAGGTCTGAAACAGCCTTTTTTCATCCATTTTTATGGACTATAGCCCACGATATAAAATTGCACTTTTTTCATGATTTTGAGTTTCATTAAAACTGTGCTGTTTTTCCTTACAAGGGCTTCAAACTGAGCATATATATAGTGAAATTAATAAAAACAACCTTTTTTTAAGGGAAATATCGAGAAAAAAGTAAAAGTCTGAAACAGCCTTTTTTCATCCATTTTTATGGACTATAGCCCACGATATAAAATTGCACTTTTTTTATGATTTTGAGTTTCATTAAAACTGTGCTGTTTTTCCTAACAAGGGCTTCAAACTGAGCATATATATAATGAAATTAATAAAAATAACCATTTTTTAAGGGAAATATCGAGAAAAAAAGGAAAAGGCAAAAACAGTCTTTTTTCATCCATTTTTATGGACTATAGCCCACGATATAAAATTGCATTTTTTTCATGATTTTGAGTTTCATTAAAACTGTGCTGTTTTTCCTTACAAGGGCTTCAAACTGAGCATATATATAGTGAAATTAATAAAAACAACCTTTTTTTAAGGGAAATATCGAGAAAAAAGGAAAAGGCAAAAACAGCCTTTTTTCATCCATTTTTATGGACTATAGCCCACGATATAAAATTGCACTTTTTTCTTGATTTTGAGTTTCATTAAAACTGTGCTGTTTTTCCTTACAAGGGCTTCAAACTGAGCATATATATAATGAAATTAATAAAAACAACCATTTTTTAAGGGAAATATCGAGAAAAAAGGAAAAGGCCTTTTTTCATCCATTTTTATGGACTATAGCCCACGATATAAAATTGCACTTTTTTCATGATTTTGAGTTTCATTAAAACTGTGCTGTTTTTCCTAACAAGGGCTTCAAACTGAGCATATATATAATGAAATTAATAAAAACAACCTTTTTTTAAGGGAAATACCGAGAAAAAAGGAAAAGGCAAAAACAGCCTTTTTTCATCCATTTTTATGGACTATAGCCCACGATATAAAATTGCACTTTTTTCATGATTTTGAGTTTTATTAAAACTGTGCTGTTTTTCCTAACAAGGACTTCAGACTGAGCAGATATATAGGGAAATTAATAAAAACAACCTTTTTTTAAGGCACATATCGAGAAAAAAGAAAAGGTCTGAAACAGCCTTTTTTCATCCATTTTTATGGACTATAGCCCACGATATAAAATTGCACTTTTTTCATGATTTTGAGTTTCATTAAAACTGTGCTGTTTTTCCTAACAAGGGCTTCAAACTGAGCATATATATAGTGAAATTAATAAAAACAATCTTTTTTAAGGGAAATATCGAGAAAAAAGGAAAAGGCAAAAACAGCCTTTTTTCATCCATTTTTATGGACTATAGCCCAAGATATAAAATTGCACTTTTTTCATGATTTTGAGTTTCATTAAAACTGTGCTGTTTTTCCTAACAAGGGCTTCAAACTGAGCATATATATAGTGAAATTAATAAAAACAACCTTTTTTTAAGGGAAATATCGAGAAAAAAGGAAAAGGCAAAAACAGCCTTTTTACATCCATTTTTATGGACTATAGCCCACGATATTAAATTGCTTTTTTTTCCTAACAAGGGCTTCAAACTGAGCATGTATATAGTGAAATTAATAAAAACAACCTTTTTTTAAGGGAAATATCGAGAAAAAAGGAAAAGGCAAAAACAGCCTTTTTTCATCCATTTTTATGGACTATAGCCCACGATATAAAATTGCACTTTTTTCTTGATTTTGAGTTTCATTAAAACTGTGCTGTTTTTCCTTACAAGGGCTTCAAACTGAGCATATATATAATGAAATTAATAAAAACAACCATTTTTTAAGGGAAATATCGAGAAAAAAGGAAAAGGCCTTTTTTCATCCATTTTTATGGACTATAGCCCACGATATAAAATTGCACTTTTTTCATGATTTTGAGTTTCATTAAAACTGTGCTGTTTTTCCTAACAAGGGCTTCAAACTGAGCATATATATAATGAAATTAATAAAAACAACCTTTTTTTAAGGGAAATACCGAGAAAAAAGGAAAAGGCAAAAACAGCCTTTTTTCATCCATTTTTATGGACTATAGCCCACGATATAAAATTGCACTTTTTTCATGATTTTGAGTTTTATTAAAACTGTGCTGTTTTTCCTAACAAGGACTTCAGACTGAGCAGATATATAGGGAAATTAATAAAAACAACCTTTTTTTAAGGCACATATCGAGAAAAAAGAAAAGGTCTGAAACAGCCTTTTTTCATCCATTTTTATGGACTATAGCCCACGATATAAAATTGCACTTTTTTCATGATTTTGAGTTTCATTAAAACTGTGCTGTTTTTCCTTACAAGGGCTTCAAACTGAGCATATATATAGTGAAATTAATAAAAACAACCTTTTTTTAAGGGAAATATCGAGAAAAAAGTAAAAGTCTGAAACAGCCTTTTTTCATCCATTTTTATGGACTATAGCCCACGATATAAAATTGCACTTTTTTCATGATTTTGAGTTTCATTAAAACTGTGCTGTTTTTCCTAACAAGGGCTTCAAACTGAGCATATATATAGTGAAATTAATAAAAACAACCTTTTTTTAAGAGAAATATCGAGAAAAAAGGAAAAGGCAAAAACAGCCTTTTTTCATCCATTTTTATGGACTATAGCCCACGATATAAAATTGCACTTTTTTCATGATTTTGAGTTTCATTAAAACTGTGCTGTTTTTCCTAACAAGGACTTCAAACTGAGCATATATATAGTGAAATTAATAAAAAAAACCTTTTTTTAAGGGAAATATCGAGAAAAAAGTAAAAGTCTTAAACAGCCTTTTTTCATCCATTTTTATGGACTATAGCCCACGATATAAAATTGCACTTTTTTCATGATTTTGAGTTTCATTAAAACTGTGCTGTTTTTCGTAACAAGGGTTTCAAACTGAGCATATATATAGTGAAATTAATAAAAACAACCTTTTTTTTAAGGGAAATATCGAGAAAAAAGTAAAAGTTTGAAACAGCCTTTTTTCATCCATTTTTATGGACTATAGCCCACGATATAAAATTGCACTTTTTTCATGATTTTGAGTTTCATTAAAACTGTGCTGTTTTTCCTAACAAGGGCTTCAAACTGAGCATATATATAGTGAAATTAATAAAAACAACTTTTTTTAGGGGAAATATCGAGAAAAAAGTAAAAGTCTGAAACAGCCTTTTTTCATCCATTTTTATGGACTATAGCCCACGATATAAAATTGCACTTTTTTGATGATTTTGAGTTTCAATAAAACTGTGCTGTTTTTCCTAACAAGGGCTTCAAACTGAGCATATATATAGTGAAATTAATAAAAACAACCTTTTTTTAAGGGAAATATCGAGAAAAAAGGAAAAGGCAAAAACAGCCTTTTTTCATCCATTTTTATGGACTATAGCCCACGATATAAAATTCCACTTTTTTCATGATTTTGTGTTTTTCTTTAAAACTGTGCTCTTTTTCCTAACAAGGGCTTCAAACTGAGCATATATATAGTGAAATTAATAAAAACAACCTTTTTTTAAGGGAAATATCGAGAAAAAAGGAAAAGGCAAAAACAGCCTTTTTTCATCCATTTTTATGGACTATAGCCCACAATATAAAATTGCACTTTTTTCATGATTTTGAGTTGCAAAAACAGCGTTTTTTCATCATTTTTTGTGGACTATAGCCCACGATATAAAATTCCACTTTTTTCATGATTTTGAGTTTCATTTAAACTGTGCTGTTTTTCCTAACAAGGGCTTCAAACTGAGCATATATATAGTGAACTTAATAAAAACAACCTATTTTTAAGGGAAATATCTAGAAAAAAGGAAAAGGCAAAAACAGCCTTTTTTCATCATTTTTTGTGGACTATAGCCCACGATATAAAATTGCACTTTTTTCATGATTTTGAGTTTCATTTAAACTGTGCTGTTTTTCCTAACAAGGGCTTCAAACTGAGAATATATATATTGAAATTAATAAAAACAATCTTTTTTTAAGGCAAATATCGAGAAAAAAGAAAAAGTCTGAAACAGCCTTTTTTCATATATTTTTATGGACTATAGCCCACGATATAAAATTGCACTTTTTTCATGATTTTGAGTTTCATTAAAACTGTGCTGTTTTTCCTAACAAGGGCTTCAAACTGAGCATGTATATAGTGAAATTAATAAAAACAACCTTTTTTTAAGGCATCGAGAAAATAGAAAAGGTCTGAAACAGCCTTTTTTCATCTATTTTTATGGACTATAGCCCACGATATAAAATTGCACTTTTTTCATGATTTTGAGTTTCATTAAAACTGTGCTGTTTTTCCTAACAAGGGCTTCAAACTGAGCATATATACAGTGAAATTAATAAAAACAACCTATTTTTAAGGGGAATATCTAGAAAAAAGGATAAGGCAAAAACAGCCTTTTTTCATCATTTTTTGTGGACTATAGCCCACGATATAAAATTGCACTTTTTTCATGATTTTGAGTTTCATTACAACTGTGCTGTTTTTCCTAACAAGGGCTTCAAACTGAGCATATATATAGTGAAATTAATAAAAACAACCTATTCTTAAATGGAAATATCTAGAAAAAAGGAAAAGGCAAAACCAGCCTTTTTTCATCATTTTTTGTGGACTATAGCCCACGATATAAAATACACTTTTTTCATGATTTTGAGTTTCATTAAAACTGTGCTGTTTTTCTAACAAGGGCTTCAAACTGAGCATATATATAGTGAAATTAATAAAAACAACCTATTTTTAAGGGAAATATCTAGAAAAAAGGAAAAGGCAAAAACAGCCTTTTTTCATCATTTTTTGTGGACTATAGCCCACGATATAAAATTGCACTTTTTTCATGATTTTGAGTTTCATTAAAACTGTGCTGTTTTTCCTAACAAGGGCTTCAAACTGAGCATATATATAGTGAATTAATAAAAACAACCTTTTTTTAAGGGAAATATCGAGAAAAAAGGAAAAGGCAAAAACAGCCTTTTTTCATCCATTTTTATGGACTATAGCCCACGATATAAAATTGCACTTTTTTCATGATTTTGAGTTTGATTAAAACTGTGCTGTTTTTCCTAACAAGGGCTTCAAACTGAGTATATATATAGTGAAATTAATAAAAACAACCTTGTTTTAAGGGAAATATCGAGAAAAAAGTAAAAGTCTGAAACAGCCTTTTTTCATCCATTTTTATGGACTATAGCCCACGATATAAAATTGCACTTTTTTCATGATTTTGAGTTTAATTAAAACTGTGCTGTTTTTCCTAACAAGGGCTTCAAACTGAGCATATATATAGTGAAATTAATAAAAACAACCTTTTTTTAAGGGAAATATCGAGAAAAAAGGAAAAGGCAAAAACAGCCTTTTTTCATCCATTTTTATGGACTTTAGCCCACGATATAAAATTGCACTTTTTTCCTGATTTTGAGTTTCATTAAAACTTTGCTATTTTTCCTAACAAGGGCTTCAAACTGAGCATATATATAGTGAAATTAATAAAAACAACCTTTTTTTAAGGGAAATATCGAGAAAAAAGTAAAAGTCTGAAACAGCCTTTTTTCATCCATTTTTATGGACTATAGCCCACGATATAAAATTGCACTTTTTTCATGATTTTGAGTTTAATTAAAACTGTGCTGTTTTTCCTAACAAGGGCTTCAAACTGAGCATATATATAGTGAAATTAATAAAAACAACCTTTTTTTAAGGGAAATATCGAGAAAAAAGTAAAAGTCTGAA
>OY743227.1:55167021-55271978 GCA_963555765.1 Orthonevra nobilis
GAATCGCCTTTTTCATAATTTTTCGTGGGCTATAGCCCAGGATTTTAAAATGCACTTTTTTCATAAATTTGGGTTTTATAAAAACTGAGTATGTTATCCTCACAGAGGCTTCAAACTGATGGCAAATATAGTAAAATTGAGAAAAACAACCTTTATTTAAGGAAAATATCGAGAAAAAAGTTAGAGGCAAGAATCGCCTTTTTCATAATTTTTCGTGGGCTATAGCCCAGGATTTTAAAATGCACTTTTTTCATAAATATGGGTTTTATAAAAACTGAGTATGTTATCCTCACAGAGGCTTCAAACTGAGCGCAGATATAGTGAATTTGAGAATAACAACCTTTATTTGAGGAAAATATCGAGAAAAAAGTTAGAGGCAAAAATCGCCCTTTTTCATAATTTTTCGTGGGCTATAGCCCAGGATTTTAAAATGCACTTTTTTCGCGATTTTATGTTTCATAAAAACTGAGTATGTGATCCTCACAGAGGCTTCAAACTGAGCGCAAATATAGTAAATTTGAGAAAAACAACCTTTAGAAAAAAGTTAGAGGCAAAAATCGCCCTTTTTCATAATTTTTCGTGGGCTATATCCAGGATCTTAAAATGCACTTTTTTCATAAATATGGGTTTTATAAAAACTGTGTATGTTAACCTAATAGAGGCTTCAAACTGAGGGCAAATATAGTAAAATTGAGAAAAACAACCTTTATTTAAGGAAAATATCGAGAAAAAAGTTAGAGGCAAAAATCGCCCTTTTTCATAATTTTTCGTGGGCTATAGCCCAGGATTTTAAAATGCACTTTTTTCATAAATTTGGGTTTTATAAAAACTGAGTATGTTATCCTCACAGAGGCTTCAAACTGAGGGTAAATATAGTAAAATTGAGAAAAACAACCTTTATTTAAGGAAAATATCGAGAAAAAAGTTAGAGGCAAGAATCGCCTTTTTCATAATTTTTCGTGGGCTATAGCCCAGTATTTTAAAATGCACTTTTTTCATAAATATGGGTTTTATAAAAACTGAGTATGTTATCCTCACAGAGGCTTCAAACTGAGCGCAGATATAGTGAATTTGAGAAAAACAACCTTTATTTGAGGAAAATATCGAGAAAAAAGTTAGAGGCAAAAATCGCCCTTTTTCATAATTTTTCGTGGGCTATAGCCCAGGATTTTAAAATGCACTTTTTTCATAAATTTGGGTTTTATAAAAACTGAGTATGTTATCCTCACAGAGGCTTCAAACTGAGGGCAAATATAGTAAAATTGAGAAAAACAACCTTTATTTAAGGAAAATATCGAGAAAAAAGTTAGAGGCAAGAATCGCCTTTTTCATAATTTTTCGTGGGCTATAGCCCAGGATTTTAAAATGCACTTTTTTCGCGATTTTATGTTTCATAAAAACTGAGTATGTGATCCTCACAGAGGCTTCAAACTGAGCGCAAATATAGTAAATTTGAGAAAAACAACCTTTAGAAAAAAGTTAGAGGCAAAAATCGCCCTTTTTCATAATTTTTCGTGGGCTATATCCCAGGATTTTAAAATGCACTTTTTTCATAAATATGGGTTTTATAAAAACTGTGTATGTTAACCTAATAGAGGCTTCAAACTGAGGGCAAATATAGTAAAATTGAGAAAAACAACCTTTATTTAAGGAAAATATCGAGAAAAAAGTTAGAGGCAAAAATCGCCCTTTTTCATAATTTTTCGTGGGCTATAGCCCAGGATTTTAAAATGCACTTTTTTCATAAATTTGGGTTTTATAAAAACTGAGTATGTTATCCTCACAGAGGCTTCAAACTGAGGGCAAATATAGTAAAATTGAGAAAAACAACCTTTATTTAATGAAAATATCGAGAAAAAAGTTAGAGGCAAGAATCGCCTTTTTCATAATTTTTCGTGGGCTATAGCCCAGGATCTTAAAATGCACTTTTTTCATAAATATGGGTTTTATAAAAACTGTGTATGTTAACCTAATAGAGGCTTCAAACTGAGGGCAAATATAGTAAAATTGAGAAAAACAACCTTTATTTAAGGAAAATATCGAGAAAAAAGTTATAGGCAAAAATCGCCCTTTTTCATAATTTTTCGTGGGCTATAGCCCAGGATTTTAAAATGCACTTTTTTCATAAATTTGGGTTTTATAAAAACTGAGTATGTTATCCTCACAGAGGCTTCAAACTGAGGGCAAATATAGTAAAATTGAGAAAAACAACCTTTATTTAAGGAAAATATCGAGAAAAAAGTTAGAGGCAAGAATCGCCTTTTTCATAATTTTTCGTGGGCTATAGCCCAGGATTTTAAAATGCACTTTTTTCATAAATATGGGTTTTATAAAAACTGAGTATGTTATCCTCACAGAGGCTTCAAACTGAGCGCAGATATAGTGAATTTGAGAAAAACAACCTTTATTTGAGGAAAATATCGAGAAAAAAGTTAGAGGCAAAAATCGCCCTTTTTCATAATTTTTCGTGGGCTATAGCCCAGGATTTTAAAATGCACTTTTTTCATAAATATGGGTTTTATAAAAACTGAGTATGTTATCCTCACAGAGGCTTCAAACTGAGGGCAAATATAGTAAAATTGAGAAAAACAACCTTTATTTAAGGAAAATATCGAGAAAAAAGTTAGAGGCAAGAATCGCCTTTTTCATAATTTTTCGTGGGCTATAGCCCAGGATTTTAAAATGCACTTTTTTCATAAATATGGGTTTTATAAAAACTGAGTATGTTATCCTCACAGAGGCTTCAAACTGAGCGCAGATATAGTGAATTTGAGAAAAACAACCTTTATTTGAGGAAAATATCGAGAAAAAAGTTAGAGGCAAAAATCGCCCTTTTTCATAATTTTTCGTGGGCTATAGCCCAGGATTTTAAAATGCACTTTTTTCATAAATTTGGGTTTTATAAAAACTGAGTATGTTATCCTCACAGAGGCTTCAAACTGAGGGCAAATATAGTAAAATTGAGAAAAACAACCTTTATTTAAGGAAAATATCGAGAAAAAAGTTAGAGGCAAGAATCGCCTTTTTCATAATTTTTCGTGGGCTATATCCCAGGATTTTAAAATGCACTTTTTTCATAAATTTGGGTTTTATAAAAACTGAGTATGTTATCCTCACAGAGGCTTCAAACTGAGGGCAAATATAGTAAAATTGAGAAAAACAACCTTTATTTAAGGAAAATATCGAGAAAAAAGTTAGAGGCAAAAATCGCCCTTTTTCATAATTTTTCGTGGGCTATAGCCCAGGATTTTAAAATGCACTTTTTTCATAAATTTGGGTTTTATAAAAACTGAGTATGTTATCCTCACAGAGGCTTCAAACTGAGGGCAAATATAGTAAAATTGAGAAAAACAACCTTTATTTAAGGAAAATATCGAGAAAAAAGTTAGAGGCAAAAATCGCCCTTTTTCATAATTTTTCGTGGGCTATAGCCCAGGATTTTAAAATGCACTTTTTTCATAAATTTGGGTTTTATAAAAACTGAGTATGTTATCCTCACAGAGGCTTCAAACTGAGGGCAAATATAGTAAAATTGAGAAAAACAACCTTTATTTAAGGAAAATATCGAGAAAAAAGTTAGAGGCAAGAATCGCCTTTTTCATAATTTTTCGTGGGCTATATCCCAGGATCTTAAAATGCACTTTTTTCATAAATATGGGTTTTATAAAAACTGTGTATGTTAACCTAATAGAGGCTTCAAACTGAGGGCAAATATAGTAAAATTGAGAAAAACAACCTTTATTTAATGAAAATATCGAGAAAAAAGTTAGAGGCAAGAATCGCCTTTTTCATAATTTTTCGTGGGCTATAGCCCAGGATTTTAAAATGCACTTTTTTCATAAATTTGGGTTTTATAAAAACTGAGTATGTTATCCTCACAGAGGCTTCAAACTGAGGGCAAATATAGTAAAATTGAGAAAAACAACCTTTATTTAAGGAAAATATCGAGAAAAAAGTTAGAGGCAAGAATCGCCTTTTTCATAATTTTTCGTGGGCTATATCCCAGGATCTTAAAATGCACTTTTTTCATAAATATGGGTTTTATAAAAACTGTGTATGTTAACCTAATAGAGGCTTCAAACTGAGGGCAAATATAGTAAAATTGAGAAAAACAACCTTTATTTAATGAAAATATCGAGAAAAAAGTTAGAGGCAAGAATCGCCTTTTTCATAATTTTTCGTGGGCTATAGCCCAGGATCTTAAAATGCACTTTTTTCATAAATATGGGTTTTATAAAAACTGTGTATGTTAACCTAATAGAGGCTTCAAACTGAGGGCAAATATAGTAAAATTGAGAAAAACAACCTTTATTTAATGAAAATATCGAGAAAAAAGTTAGAGGCAAGAATCGCCTTTTTCATAATTTTTCGTGGGCTATAGCCCAGGATCTTAAAATGCACTTTTTTCATAAATATGGGTTTTATAAAAACTGTGTATGTTAACCTAATAGAGGCTTCAAACTGAGGGCAAATATAGTAAAATTGAGAAAAACAACCTTTATTTAAGGAAAATATCGAGAAAAAAGTTAGAGGCAAGAATCGCCTTTTTCATAATTTTTCGTGGGCTATATCCCAGGATCTTAAAATGCACTTTTTTCATAAATATGGGTTTTATAAAAACTGTGTATGTTAACCTAATAGAGGCTTCAAACTGAGGGCAAATATAGTAAAATTGAGAAAAACAACCTTTATTTAAGGAAAATATCGAGAAAAAAGTTAGAGGCAAAAATCGCCCTTTTTCATAATTTTTCGTGGGCTATAGCCCAGGATTTTAAAATGCACTTTTTTCGCGATTTTATGTTTCATAAAAACTGAGTATGTGATCCTCACAGAGGCTTCAAACTGAGCGCAAATATAGTAAATTTGAGAAAAACAACCTTTAGAAAAAAGTTAGAGGCAAAAATCGCCCTTTTTCATAATTTTTCGTGGGCTATATCCCAGGATCTTAAAATGCACTTTTTTCATAAATATGGGTTTTATAAAAACTGTGTATGTTAACCTAATAGAGGCTTCAAACTGAGGGCAAATATAGTAAAATTGAGAAAAACAACCTTTATTTAAGGAAAATATCGAGAAAAAAGTTAGAGGCAAAAATCGCCCTTTTTCATAATTTTTCGTGGGCTATAGCCCAGGATTTTAAAATGCACTTTTTTCATAAATTTGGGTTTTATAAAAACTGAGTATGTTATCCTCACAGAGGCTTCAAACTGAGGGCAAATATAGTAAAATTGAGAAAAACAACCTTTATTTAATGAAAATATCGAGAAAAAAGTTAGAGGCAAGAATCGCCTTTTTCATAATTTTTCGTGGGCTATAGCCCAGGATCTTTAAATGCACTTTTTTCATAAATATGGGTTTTATAAAAACTGTGTATGTTAACCTAATAGAGGCTTCAAACTGAGGGCAAATATAGTAAAATTGAGAAAAACAACCTTTATTTAAGGAAAATATCGAGAAAAAAGTTAGAGGCAAAAATCGCCCTTTTTCATAATTTTTCGTGGGCTATAGCCCAGGATTTTAAAATGCACTTTTTTCATAAATTTGGGTTTATAAAAACTGAGTATGTTATCCTCACAGAGGCTTCAAACTGAGGGCAAATATAGTAAAATTGAGAAAAACAACCTTTATTTAAGGAAAATATCGAGAAAAAAGTTAGAGGCAAGAATCGCCTTTTTCATAATTTTTCGTGGGCTATAGCCCAGGATTTTAAAATGCACTTTTTTCATAAATATGGGTTTTATAAAAACTGAGTATGTTATCCTCACAGAGGCTTCAAACTGAGCGCAGATATAGTGAATTTGAGAAAAACAACCTTTATTTGAGGAAAATATCGAGAAAAAAGTTAGAGGCAAAAATCGCCCTTTTTCATAATTTTTCGTGGGCTATAGCCCAGGATTTTAAAATGCACTTTTTTCATAAATTTGGGTTTTATAAAAACTGAGTATGTTATCCTCACAGAGGCTTCAAACTGAGGGCAAATATAGTAAAATTGAGAAAAACAACCTTTATTTAAGGAAAATATCGAGAAAAAAGTTAGAGGCAAGAATCGCCTTTTTCATAATTTTTCGTGGGCTATAGCCCAGGATTTTAAAATGCACTTTTTTCGCGATTTTATGTTTCATAAAAACTGAGTATGTGATCCTCACAGAGGCTTCAAACTGAGCGCAAATATAGTAAATTTGAGAAAAACAACCTTTAGAAAAAAGTTAGAGGCAAAAATCGCCCTTTTTCATAATTTTTCGTGGGCTATATCCCAGGATCTTAAAATGCACTTTTTTCATAAATATGGGTTTTATAAAAACTGTGTATGTTATCCTAATAGAGGCTTCAAACTGAGGGCAAATATAGTAAAATTGAGAAAAACAACCTTTATTTAAAAAAAATATCGAGAAAAAAGTTAGCGGCAAAAATCGCCCTTTTTCATAATTTTTCGTGGGCTATAGCCCAGGATCTTAAAATGCACTTTTTTCATAAATATGGGTTTTATAAAAACTGTGTATGTTAACCTAATAGAGGCTTCAAACTGAGGGCAAATATAGTAAAATTGAGAAAAACAACCTTTATTTAAGGAAAATATCGAGAAAAAAGTAAGAGGCAAGAATCGCCTTTTTCATAATTTTTCGTGGGCTATAGCCCAGGATTTTAAAATGCACTTTTTTCGCGATTTTATGTTTCATAAAAACTGAGTATGTGATCCTCACAGAGGCTTCAAACTGAGCGCAAATATAGTAAATTTGAGAAAAACAACCTTTAGAAAAAAGTTAGAGGCAAAAATCGCCCTTTTTCATAATTTTTCGTGGGCTATAGCCCAGGATCTTAAAATGCACTTTTTTCATAAATATGGGTTTTATAAAAACTGTGTATGTTAACCTAATAGAGGCTTCAAACTGAGGGCAAATATAGTAAAATTGAGAAAAACAACCTTTATTTAAGGAAAATATCGAGAAAAAAGTAAGAGGCAAGAATCGCCTTTTTCATAATTTTTCGTGGGCTATAGCCCAGGATTTTAAAATGCACTTTTTTCATAAATATGGGTTTTATAAAAACTGAGTATGTTATCCTCACAGAGGCTTCAAACTGAGCGCAAATATAGTAAATTTGAGAAAAACAACCTTTAGAAAAAAGTTAGAGGCAAAAATCGCCCTTTTTCATAATTTTTCGTGGGCTATATCCCAGGATCTTAAAATGCACTTTTTTCATAAATATGGGTTTTATAAAAACTGTGTATGTTATCCTAATGGAGGCTTCAAACTGAGGGCAAATATAGTAAAATTGAGAAAAACAACCTTTATTTAAAAAAAATATCGAGAAAAAAGTTAGCGGCAAAAATCGCCCTTTTTCATAATTTTTCGTGGGCTATAGCCCAGGATCTTAAAATGCACTTTTTTCATAAATATGGGTTTTATAAAAACTGTGTATGTTAACCTAATAGAGGCTTCAAACTGAGGGCAAATATAGTAAAATTGAGAAAAACAACCTTTATTTAAGGAAAATATCGAGAAAAAAGTAAGAGGCAAGAATCGCCTTTTTCATAATTTTTCGTGGGCTATAGCCCAGGATTTTAAAATGCACTTTTTTCGCGATTTTATGTTTCATAAAAACTGAGTATGTGATCCTCACAGAGGCTTCAAACTGAGCGCAAATATAGTAAATTTGAGAAAAACAACCTTTAGAAAAAAGTTAGAGGCAAAAATCGCCCTTTTTCATAATTTTTCGTGGGCTATATCCCAGGATCTTAAAATGCACTTTTTTCATAAATATGGGTTTTATAAAAACTGTGTATGTTATCCTAATAGAGGCTTCAAACTGAGGGCAAATATAGTAAAATTGAGAAAAACAACCTTTATTTAAGGAAAATATCGAGAAAAAAGTTAGAGGCAAGAATCGCCTTTTTCATAATTTTTCGTGAGCTATAGCCCAGGATTTTAAAATGCACTTTTTTCATAAATATGGGTTTTATAAAAACTGAGTATGTTATCCTCACAGAGGCTTCAAACTGAGCGCATATATAGTGAATTTGAGAAAAACAACCTTTATTTGAGGAAAATATCGAGAAAAAAGTTAGAGGCAAAAATCGCCCTTTTTCATAATTTTTCGTGGGCTATAGCCCAGGATTTTAAAATGCACTTTTTTCATAAATTTGGGTTTTATAAAAACTGAGTATGTTATCCTCACAGAGGCTTCAAACTGAGGGCAAATATAGTAAAATTGAGAAAAACAACCTTTATTTAAGGAAAATATCGAGAAAAAAGTTAGAGGCAAGAATCGCCTTTTTCATAATTTTTCGTGGGCTATAGCCCAGGATTTTAAAATGCACTTTTTTCGCGATTTTATGTTTCATAAAAACTGAGTATGTGATCCTTACAGAGGCTTCAAACTGAGCGCAAATATAGTAAATTTGAGAAAAACAACCTTTAGAAAAAAGTTAGAGGCAAAAATCGCCCTTTTTCATAATTTTTCGTGGGCTATATCCCAGGATCTTAAAATGCACTTTTTTCATAAATATGGGTTTTATAAAAACTGTGTATGTTAACCTAATAGAGGCTTCAAACTGAGGGCAAATATAGTAAAATTGAGAAAAACAACCTTTATTTAAGGAAAATATCGAGAAAAAAGTTAGAGGCAAAAATCGCCCTTTTTCATAATTTTTCGTGGGCTATAGCCCAGGATTTTAAAATGCACTTTTTTCATAAATTTGGGTTTTATAAAAACTGAGTATGTTATCCTCACAGAGGCTTCAAACTGAGGGCAAATATAGTAAAATTGAGAAAAACAACCTTTATTTAAGGAAAATATCGAGAAAAAAGTTAGAGGCAAGAATCGCCTTTTTCATAATTTTTCGTGGGCTATAGCCCAGGATTTTAAAATGCACTTTTTTCATAAATATGGGTTTTATAAAAACTGAGTATGTTATCCTCACAGAGGCTTCAAACTGAGCGCAGATATAGTGAATTTGAGAAAAACAACCTTTATTTGAGGAAAATATCGAGAAAAAAGTTAGAGGCAAAAATCGCCCTTTTTCATAATTTTTCGTGGGCTATAGCCCAGGATTTTAAAATGCACTTTTTTCATAAATTTGGGTTTTATAAAAACTGAGTATGTTATCCTCACAGAGGCTTCAAACTGAGGGCAAATATAGTAAAATTGAGAAAAACAACCTTTATTTAAGGAAAATATCGAGAAAAAAGTTAGAGGCAAGAATCGCCTTTTTCATAATTTTTCGTGGGCTATAGCCCAGGATTTTAAAATGCACTTTTTTCGCGATTTTATGTTTCATAAAAACTGAGTATGTGATCCTCACAGAGGCTTTAAACTGAGCGCAAATATAGTAAATTTGAGAAAAACAACCTTTAGAAAAAAGTTAGAGGCAAAAATCGCCCTTTTTCATAATTTTTCGTGGGCTATATCCCAGGATCTTAAAATGCACTTTTTTCATAAATATGGGTTTTATAAAAACTGTGTATGTTATCCTAATAGAGGCTTCAAACTGAGGGCAAATATAGTAAAATTGAGAAAAACAACCTTTATTTAAAAAAAATATCGAGAAAAAAGTTAGCGGCAAAAATCGCCCTTTTTCATAATTTTTCGTGGGCTATAGCCCAGGATCTTAAAATGCACTTTTTTCATAAATATGGGTTTTATAAAAACTGTGTATGTTAACCTAATAGAGGCTTCAAACTGAGGGCAAATATAGTAAAATTGAGAAAAACAACCTTTATTTAAGGAAAATATCGAGAAAAAAGTTAGAGGCAAAAATCGCCCTTTTTCATAATTTTTCGTGGGCTATAGCCCAGGATTTTAAAATGCACTTTTTTCATAAATTTGGGTTTTATAAAAACTGAGTATGTTATCCTCACAGAGGCTTCAAACTGAGGGCAAATATAGTAAAATTGAGAAAAGCAACCTTTATTTAAGGAAAATATCGAGAAAAAAGTTAGAGGCAAAAATCGCCTTTTTTCATAATTTTTCGTGGGCTATAGCCCAGGATTTTAAAATGCACTTTTTTCATAAATTTGGGTTTTATAAAAACTGAGTATCTGATCCTCACAGAGGCTTCAAACTGAGTGCAGATATAGCGAACTTGAGAAAAACAACCTTTATTTGAGGAAAATATCGAGAAAAAAGTTAGAGGCAAAAATCGCCTTTTTTCATAATTTTTCGTGGGCTATAGCCCAGGATTTTAAAATGCACTTTTTTCATAAATTTGGGTTTTATAAAAACTGAGTATCTGATCCTCACAGAGGCTTCAAACTGAGTGCAGATATAGCGAACTTGAGAAAAACAACCTTTATTTGAGGAAAATATCGAGAAAAAAGTTAGAGGCAAAAATCGCCCTTTTCCATAATTTTTCGTGGGCTATAGCCCAGGATTTTAAAATGCACTTTTTTCATAAATTTGGGTTTTATAAAAACTGAGTATGTTATCCTCACAGAGGCTTCAAACTGAGGGCAAATATAGTAAAATTGAGAAAAACAACCTTTATTTAAGGAAAATATCGAGAAAAAAGTTAGAGGCAAAAATCGCCTTTTTTCATAATTTTTCGTGGGCTATAGCCCAGGATTTTAAAATGCACTTTTTTCATAAATTTGGGTTTTATAAAAACTGAGTATCTGATCCTCACAGAGGCTTCAAACTGAGTGCAGATATAGCGAACTTGAGAAAAACAACCTTTATTTGAGGAAAATATCGAGAAAAAAGTTAGAGGCAAAAATCGCCTTTTTTCATAATTTTTCGTGGGCTATAGCCCAGGATTTTAAAATGCACTTTTTTCATAAATTTGGGTTTTATAAAAACTGAGTATCTGATCCTCACAGAGGCTTCAAACTGAGTGCAGATATAGCGAACTTGAGAAAAACAACCTTTATTTGAGGAAAATATCGAGAAAAAAGTTAGAGGCAAAAATCGCCCTTTTCCATAATTTTTCGTGGGCTATAGCCCAGGATCTTAAAATGCACTTTTTTCATAAATATGGGTTTATAACAACTGTGTATGTTATCCTTACAGAGGCTTCAAACTGAGCGCAAATATAGTAAATTTGAGAAAAACAACCTTTATTTGAGGAAAATATGGAGAAAAAAGTTAGTGGCAAAAATCGCCTTTTTTCATAATTTTTCGTGGGCTATAGCCCAGGATTTTAAAATGCACTTTTTCATAAATTTGGGTCTTATAAAAACTGAGTATGTTATCCTCACAGAGGCTTCAAACTGAGGGCAAATATAGTAAAATTGAGAAAAACAACCTTTATTTAAAAAAAATATCGAGAAAAAAGTTAGAGGCAAAAATCGCCCTTTTTCATAATTTTTCGTGGGCTATAGCCCAGGATTTTAAAATGCACTTTTTTCATAAATTTGGGTTTTATAAAAACTGAGTATGTTATCCTCACAGAGGCTTCAAACTGAGGGCAAATATAGTAAAATTGAGAAAAACAACCTTTATTTAAGAAAAATATCGAGAAAAAAGTTAGAGGCAAGAATCGCCTTTTTCATAATTTTTCGTGGGCTATAGCCCAGGATTTTAAAATGCACTTTTTTCGCGATTTTATGTTTCATAAAAACTGAGTATGTGATCCTCACAGAGGCTTCAAACTGAGCGCAGATATAGTGAATTTGAGAAAAACAACCTTTATTTGAGGAAAATATGGAGAAAAAAGTTAGTGGCAAAAATCGCCTTTTTTCATAATTTTTCGTGGGCTATAGCCCAGGATTTTAAAATGCACTTTTTTCGCGATTTTATGTTTCATAAAAACTGAGTATGTGATCCTCACAGAGGCTTCAAACTGAGCGTAGATATAGTGAATTTGAGAAAAACAACCTTTATTTGAGGAAAATATGGAGAAAAAAGTAAGTGGCAAAAATCGCCCTTTTTTCATAATTTTTCGTGGGCTATAGACCAGGATCTTAAAAAGCACTTTTTTCATAAATATGGGTTTTATAAAAACTGAGTATTTGATCCTCACAGAGGCTTCAAACTGAGCGCAAATATAGTAAATTTGAGAAAAACAACCTTTAGAAAAAGTTAGAGGCAAAAATCGCCCTTTTCCATAATTTTTCGTGGGCTATAGCCCAGGATCTTAAAATGCACTTTTTTCATAAATATGGGTTTTATAACAACTGTGTATGTTATCCTAATAGAGGCTTCAAACTGAGGGCAAATATAGTAAAATTGAGAAAAACAACCTTTATTTAAAAAAAATATCGAGAAAAAGTTAGAGGCAAAAATCGCCCTTTTTCATAATTTTTCGTGGGCTATAGCCCAGGATTTTAAAATGCACTTTTTTCATAAATTTGGGTTTTATAAAAACTGAGTATGTTATCCTCACAGAGGCTTCAAACTGAGCGCAAATATAGTAAAATTGAGAAAAACAACCTTTATTTAAGGAAAATATCGAGAAAAAAGTTAGAGGCAAAAATCGCCCTTTTTTCATAATTTTTCGTGGGCTATAGCCCAGGATTTTAAAATGCACTTTTTTCGCGATTTTATGTTTCATAAAAACTGAGTATGTGATCCTCACAGAGGCTTCAAACTGAGCGCAGATATAGTGAATTTGAGAAAAACAACCTTTATTTGAGGAAAATATGGAGAAAAAAGTAAGTGGCAAAAATCGCCTTTTTTCATAATTTTTCGTGGGCTATAGACCAGGATCTTAAAAGCACTTTTTTCATAAATATGGGTTTTATAAAAACTGAGTATTTGATCCTCACAGAGGCTTCAAACTGAGCGCAAATATAGTAAATTTGAGAAAAACAACCTTTAGAAAAAAGTTAGAGGCAAAAATCGCCCTTTTCCATAATTTTTCGTGGGCTATAGCCCAGGATCTTAAAATGCACTTTTTTCATAAATATGGGTTTTATAACAACTGTGTATGTTATCCTTACAGAGGCTTCAAACTGAGCGCAAATATAGTAAATTTGAGAAAAACAACCTTTATTTAGGGAAAATATCGAGAAAAAAGTTAGAGGCAAAAATCGCCCTTTTCCATAATTTTTCGTGGGCTATAGCCCAGGATCTTAAAATGCACTTTTTCATAAATATGGGTTTTATAAAAACTGAGTATTTGATCCTCACAGAGGCTTCAAACTGAGCGCAAATATAGTAAAATTGAGAAAACAACCTATATTTAAGGAAAATATCGAGAAAAAAGTTAGAGGCAAAAATCGCCCTTTTCATAATTTTTCGTGGCTATAGCCCAGGATCTTAAAATGCACTTTTTTCATAAATATGGGTTTAATAACAACTGTGTATGTTATCCTAACAGAGGCTTCAAACTGAGCGCAAATATAGTAAATTTGAGAAAAACAACCTTTATTTAAGGAAAATATCGAGAAAAAAGTTAGAGGCAAAAATCGCCTTTTTCCATAATTTTTCGTGGGCTATAGCCCAGGATCTTAAATACACTTTTTTCGCGATTTTATGTTTCATAAAAACTGAGTATATGATCCTCACAGAGGCTTCAAACTGAGCGCAAATATAGTAAATTTGAGAAAAACAACCTTTATTTGAGGAAAATATCGAGAAAAAGTTAGAGGCAAAAATCGCCCTTTTTCATAATTTTTCGTGGGCTGTAGCCCAGGATCTTAAAATGCACTTTTTCATATATATGGGTTTTATAAAAACTGAGTATTTGATCCTCACACAGGCTTCAAACTGAGCGCAAATATAGTAAATTTGAGAAAAACAACCTTTATTTAAGGAAAATATCGAGAAAAAAGTTAATGGCAAAAATCGCCCTTTTTCATAATTTTTCGTGGGCTATAGCCCAGGATCTTAAAATGCACTTTTTTCATAAATATGGGTTTTATAACAACTGTGTATGTTATCTTAACAGAGGCTTCAAACTGAGCGCAAATATAGTAAAATTGAGAAAAACAACCTTTATTTAAGCAAAATATCGAGAAAAAAGTTAATGGCAAAAATCGCCCTTTTTCATAATTTTTCGTGGGCTATAGCCCAGGATCTTAAAAGGCACTTTTTCATAAATATGGGTTTTAGAAAAACTGAGTATTTGATCCTCACAGAGGCTTCAAACTGAGCGCAAATATAGTAAAATTGAGAAAAACAACCTTTATTTAAGGAAAATATCGAGAAAAAAGTTAGAGGCAAAAATCGCCTTTTTTCTTTATTTTTCGTGGGCTATAGCCCAGGATCTTAAAATGCACTTTTTTCGCGATTTTATGTTTCATAAAAACTGAGTATATGATCCTCACAGAGGCTTCAAACTGAGCGCAAATATAGTAAAATTGAGAAAAACAACCTTTATTTAAGGAAAACATCGAGAAAAAAGTTAGAGGCAAAAATCGCCCTTTTTCATAATTTTTCTTG
The DNA here is from genome assembly GCA_963555765.1 of Orthonevra nobilis. Lineage (NCBI taxonomy): Eukaryota > Metazoa > Arthropoda > Insecta > Diptera > Syrphidae > Orthonevra > Orthonevra nobilis. Next base: position 55,181,341 of record OY743227.1, read on the forward strand.
GGCTATAGCCCAGGATCTTAAAATGCACTTTTTTCATAAATATGGGTTTTATAACAACTGTGTATGTTATCCTAACAGAGGCTTCAAACTGAGCGCAAATATAGTCAAGTTGAGAAAAACAACCTTTATTTGAGGAAAATATCGAGAAAAAAGTCTCTCGGCAAAAATCGCCTTTTTTCATAATTTTTCGTGGGCTATAGCCCAGGATCTTAAAATGCACTTTTTTCATATATGTGGGTCTTATAAAAACTGAGTATGTGATCCTCACAGAGGCTTCAAACTGAGCGCAAATATAGTAAATTTGAGAAAAACAACCTTTATTTAAGGAAAATATCGAGAAAAAAGTCTCTCGGCAAAAATCGCCTTTTTTCATAATTTTTCGTGGGCTATAGCCCAGGATCTTAAAATGCACTTTTTTCATATATGTGGGTCTTATAAAAACTGAGTATATGATCCTCACAGAGGCTTCAAACTGAGCGCAAATATAGTAAATTTGAGAAAAACAACCTTTATTTGAGGAAAATATCGAGAAAAAAGTTAGAGGCAAAAATCGCCCTTTTTTCATAATTTTTCGTGGGCTATAGCCCAGGATCTTAAAATGCACTTTTTTCATAAATATGGGTTTTATAACAACTGTGTATGTTATCCTAACAGAGGCTTCAAACTGAGCGCAAATATAGTCAAGTTGAGAAAAACAACCTTTATTTGAGGAAAATATCGAGAAAAAAGTCTCTCGGCAAAAATCGCCTTTTTTCATAATTTTTCGTGGGCTATAGCCCAGGATTTTAAAATGCACTTTTTTCATATATGTGGGTCTTATAAAAACTGAGTATGTGATCCTCACAGAGGCTTCAAACTGAGCGCAAATATAGTCAAGTTGAGAAAAATAACCTTTATTTGAGGTAAATATCGAGAAAAAAGTTTGAGGCAAGAATCGGGACAAAAGGGATCACAACTTTCATACACTTTTGTGTTGAGTTCGCCAGCGTCCTGGTTTTGCGATAAGTACAGCTAGGAAAGTAAGGATATCGTTAGCGAGATAACTTGTAAAATATCAAGTAGTCATATCCCACGAGCATATATTAAGGGCCATAATCCAAAAGTTTCGTATTATATTTTGTACGTTTTAATTATTTTATATTACATAAAAAGGGTAATCGAACCATATCTGATCGAGGCACAAATATTTTCGAGGTCAGTTATAGCGAAACCTATATATTATCGTTATAAAGTTGAGCATTATGTCCATTCTTTTGAATTAAGTGACTTCAGTTGATTGCATGTGAGTTCACTGCTGACTTCAAGTAACATCGAGTGTATTTATTTATGGGTGAATGTGATTAAAAATAACTGGTTGAATTTTTTTTTTTTTGAAAAATGACTTCAAACAATTCTGTATGAAATCAATTGAATAATCATTGCAAAAGATATTATTCCTTTTTAGCTCTGCATATGCGCATATTTTCATAAAGATTACTTAAATTTTTAATGAATTGCAACTAACAAATCGTTATCCTCGTAGTTGGATATTATACCGTAGTACAGTTTCTAGTGAAGTCCTTGGCGAGGTCTTCTCAAGTAAAGACAAACAAATGCTCTGAAAAATGCTTATATAACAATTATCAATCATTTTGTTAAAACAGGTGAAACTCGATACACCGGAATGGCTGCGGCCAAGCTCAACACGGATAATCAATTATCCCGGTTAATAGATTTTTTTTTAATATAACTGCTGTCCTTTTTTATGTTTATTGAATTAAAACTAATGAAACAACGGCAAAAAAAACATACAATTAAATAACAAACAAAATATAATTTGATTCCTTCAACGCATAAAAAGAAATCTATTCACACATATATGTACATAGTTTGGTACAAAAAAATCACAAGGTTTGTCATTAGGAAAAAAAAAATTAAAAAAATCTCTTATTGTGGTTTCCCGTTGCTGCTTAAGTCGTTGTTTTACTTTGATAAAATTTTGATTAATCGCACGAATTGGCATCAAGTCCTGCGGTGTTGATTTGGATTGTTCTAGAAAACACAAAAGCTTGCAACATCCAATGATAGCCTCATCAATTGGAATTCTCGTTTCATCGACATCATTGGATTTACCAGAAAGAACCGCTTCTTCTGCAAGTGTTGGAGCATTCAAATCGGAGTTCATACAGTTTCTTACATCAAACTCCTCTGCACAGTCCATAGCTACTGAAACCTTGTCAATGGCATCTTGTTCTGGAGAAGCTTTGAAATATCCATCGTTTAAAATAAAAGTTTTTGATTCCGATTGCATTTACCTTCATTTGCTGGACAAAGTAAATTATGCCAAACTTTTTCTCAGAACATCGGAGATTTTCTTCGAAAACGATGGATGACAGTGACTTACAGAAAACCAAAGGATCGGAATTTCACTTTTTTATTGAACAACAAAGTAAAAAAAAGAGGATCGGTGAACTAAACATAGTCTTTTTTTGACAGAGTTTGTATCCCATGTCTGTAAACGTCTGCCTTTATACCATTACCACAAATCAAATTGTGTTTATCGTTTGATAAAAATAATTAATAACAATTACATTATTTGACTCTACATACATCGCGAAAATATGCAAACCTTTTTCGAAATTGTAGCTTAAGCAAGTTCAGTTTAACTGGGTACAAATATCCTGATAAGAGTTTCCAATGTTTCGTCATCAGTGTCCATTGGACAGCATTTTGTCAGAATTACTTATTTGAGTTGTGTTTTCCTCTTAGTTGGCATGCAGTTCAGTCAAAGTTGATGGAAAATCTTAATGAGAAAAATATAAGTGAACAAACATAGTAGTGGACTATTCAATGAATCTGTGAATTTTGTCAAGCCAAAAACAAGCGAATTTACACAATGCTATCAAATTGGAAAAGTAAGAGTATGGCTTTTGATTTAACAATTAGAAAATAATCACTCGCTTTTAATAATTTTTATAAAAAAATATCAGATCTTTTAACAGCTCATTGGCATTTGCTTCGTTGGGTGCAAATATTGCGCCACCACCTGGAAATGTGCCCTACTGTTTCAAAACCTCTATATCCCAACATTGGCGAACAAAAGAATTTTTGTACTGTTGTATATTTTCAATATTGTTGCAGCTGCCGATTAGAAATTGAGTTTAAATGGATAACGATCCTTTACCGATGCGGGAATTGAAGCTTTTCATGACAATAAATTGTCTGGTTGAAGACCACGAGTTAATGAAGAAGCTATCGTTTTTCAAAACGCTGATGGTGAACCATTAACAAGACTTTTCTAGTTCACTACAGATCTGATCCAAATAACACAAGTCAGAGATGGTTTTGATTCAAATTTAGATTTAGAATGGTTTATCCACTAGTTTTTTATTGAGAGGATCAAATATTATCAATAAATGAAACAAGCATTTGCCATGAAAATCAATAAGTCACAAGGACCGGTATTTGTTTACCAGAACCAGTATTTTGACATCTACTCTATCAACTCTACGTTGCAATGTCTAGAGTTCTTCGCACAAGTGACTTGAAAATTAAAAATTATACTAGGACCACATCGAAGAAATTTGTAATAATATAAATAAATACAATTTAAAAATAATATTTAAAAAAAAAACAATATAATAATAATTAGCAACACACGGAAAAGCCGCACGTCCGTCGTAAGATTTCAAGAATTTCCATTATTTATGCAATATACTATATATTAAATAAAATTCTTTACATAAATGTTCATGACATTCTTCCTGTCGTACGACAGACTTTTCTACTAGTTTTTTTTTTATTATCTCGAAGGCTATTTGAGCACCAATTTTATATTTTTCCAACAATATTTTCACAGGCTCAATTTTTTACAATGTTCATTTATTAATTAAACTTTATCTTTTATTGAAAGAATTTTACGAAACGTTTTAATTCTATCACGACGTCGTTCCGACACTTCAAATTCTCTACCAAAACCGAAAATCAAATTGTGCATGTCGTTTACTTTGATTCAGCAGATATGAGAACTTCAACCTATAACAATTTAAAACCAATGTGCACTGGTACCTCCTTTCTCTACCTTCCGCTTCTGCTCGTGCTGTGTAAAAAAAACACTTTAAGGGTACTTCAAATCCCTTGAGCACTTGAGCACTATTTAAAAAAAAAAATAAAAAAAAAAAAAAACGAGGATAAAAACAATTTTCATTTTGAATCTTTCCCTGCCTCAGCAGCAGGGATGTAAGCTCGTCAAATGGAAAATGATCCTTGCTAAGATAAATTAAAACATTCGATATAGTTACATTAGATATTAAATGTATTTTTCATCGCTTCAATACAACAAATTTTCTTGACTTTGATATTTTTTTTACATGAATTGACATAAAATTAAAATAGAAAATATTTTACTTAAAATAGTTACTTAGTAATCTACCAACTTATTGTTAAGTTTTTATAGTTTAAAGTTTTATTTTTTTCGTCCGTTAGGTTTTTTCTTTTTAAATCTTGACATTTACACTTAGAGCCATCTTATTGTAAATTAATCTACTTACGTCAAGTGAATGTATTCATAAATAACCTATCTATGAACATGTTAAATTTAAATTTAATGTTACATAGGACTTTATTGTGTTTCGACACATTATCTTAAAATTAATATTTTATTTATTTAAAACGTTTACTTATGTTTTTTTTTTGTTTTGTTTTGTCATATCTTACCCAAACAGATATGCTAAATATAAACACAAAGTGCTTTCTTTTGTTATAGATTTCATTAGGTTTGAGTTCTTTAGACTTTGAGTTCATATTCAGTCTTAAAAAAAGAAAAGTTTTAACTCCTCATAGGTATTTACAAACTTTATTTTAATTTATTTTAAGTAGATTTCATATATATTTGTTTTTTTGTTTATTAAATTTCAGATTTAAATAAGTTTTTTTTTGTTTATTTTCTAAAGAATTTACATTTTCGTGGGTTTATTCGGATTAGAGGATTTTATTGTTTCAATTATTTGACTGACATTGGTGAGAAGGGTATGGAATTGGTGATGCAGACTTTATACATTCCAAAAAATAAGGTTTCTTATTTTAATTTGAATTTGCAGTTGTAGTTAGGGGTCTATTATCTTTCCTATCTTTTGGAATTCTTGAGTTTATTTTAATCAAATTGGTTTTCTTTGGAAATATTAAGCAAGTTTAAGGAAAAATTGATGTCAAGCTGAAGTTATTTTTGTTCAGAATCGAAGCCGAATTTGCTCTAAAAGGTGGACTTGCCTTTTTGGTAACCAAAAAATTAAAAATAAAGAGGAAAGAGTTTGTTTTCAATTATTGTACTGACGCATTTGTTAAATTGTTTTGAAAAATAAAATTAAAAAAAAATATCTGCAAAATGATTTCACCGTAAATCACTTAAAAATTATGCACTGAATCTACTGATTAGTTACCAAATAAAACACCAGTCACCGTTTCACAATGAGATGACCGAATTTTGGAAAATGAACTTAGGTGATACGACATTCAAGTAGTTGCGCCATCTTTCTCGCTGATACTGATTTTAAATGTTCGTTTAATCCGATGCACAGACTTTCTGGCAATTAGTAATATGGTGATAAATAGCATAAAATTGTTTAAAAAAAGCCCACACCTCCCTGGTTAGCCTCCGGAGCGAAGGTAGAAATACCAACCACTGTTCGTGTATTACGTCCTAATTTTTGCCTCAAGACTCTCGTTCAAAATTCAAACAAATTGGCCAGAAGAAAGAATTCCGCTCACAAAACAAAATTTATTCTGTTCCCGTAGTATCTGGGCAATCCCCGGCTATAACCGCAAGTCTCCGGGAGTATCCGAGCCCATCCCGGAAGTAACGGGAGTATCCGAGCCCCTCCCGGAAATCCCCGGAGTATCCGGGCAATCCCCGGATGTAACCGCAAGTCACCGGGCCCCTCCCGGAAGTAACAGGATCATCCGGGCACCTCCCAGAAGTCCCCGGACCCCTCTCAAAAATCCATGGAGTTCGGTTTTCACAGAGCTATGATGAAGACTTAGGAAGGACTAAAGTCATGCTTTAAAAAACACTAATCTTAAGAGTTCTTGGAGTGGAACCGAATATTGGGCGATTGACAAGACAGCAGAACAGATTTAAGCGACCGAATGAAAAATTCCCAAGGAAAATAAGCGGTCCTATCTGTGAGGATGGCGTATATAGAAAAGAGGACAACCACAAACATGTACGAGCTGTACAACGATATGGGGTCCACAATGATGGAATGGACAACAATGCCCCAGCTAAGAGTGTGTTCGAATCCCCGGCGCAAAGTTCACGATAAAAAAGAAGCCCGAACGTCCGGTTCAAACACCAGTCTTTCGCGGATGGCAGGAAGCTTAGTCTAACCAACTTGGACCAGCTTGCCCCCGGGACCGTGAAGAACGGGCAGTTTGAGATCGGACTTATTCAAGTTTGTCTGTGAACGAAGACAGTTTTTCTCCTTTTTGTTTTGAGCATTCTCTTGAATGTTGATGGATAGTGACGATCTGATAAAACCAACAGCATATGATGACCATGCTGCCAAACAAATGCTTAGCGACGTAACATTGTCAATTATCTTACTTAAGCTCTATAGGTTTGTTGTTTCAAGCAACAAAAGCCATCAGGTTTGGTACTTCTGCGACTGACGTTGTAGCTTCATCAGAAAGTATATTTGAAGTTTTAAAAGAAATAAAATTCGTTTGACTTCGATCCCCAGCACCAGACATTCGACATTTTGACATTTTTTCAAAAACCCATTTGAACTGAGAATCTTCTTCCGGCGGATATGAATCTCCATTTCTTAGGTTTATGCAAGTCAAGCTAAAAATGCTTGCATTTTGTTTTTCCGAGACACAATTTTCTCTTCTCCTTTTTGGGCGAATTTATTGTATGAAAATAAAGGATCATAGACATTCGAAACAATTGCATCGCTATAAGTCTGCTTGAAGGGTTTGTCATCTTTAATTTAAATAGTGGGGAACTAAATTTTCGTGTGGAATGCTCAATTGTCAGGGGGAAATATCTCACCCATCCTTTTCAACATTCTGAAAGCGGACCTGCCAGCCAACGACGGCAGATCGAATACACTCCTCTATGCAGATGACTCCATTACATACGCTACGTCATCAGCCCCGGAAACAGCAGCCGCAAGGGTACAACAACACATAGCAGAGCTCTTTGCTTTGGATGACCGACCACAGCAACAAGGAGTAGGAAAGCTTTCGCGACGAGATGCCACGACACAAGGATAACGCTGCCAGACGAAAAAGAGAATGGATCATCAGCTGATAGGAAATAGAACCAACCTACAGGTGGCACACAGAAAATTATCGATGAACACTTTCAAGAAATCATCGATTGGACCTCGTTCTACACCAAAGCCAAAAGGAACTACTACAGAGGTTGACAAATATATAAATTGTGGTTAGAAGTCTAGTTTTCAGTCAAAGTCGTGTGGAATGCTCAGCAAAACAAAACCAATGTAAGACAGTGTCGTCTTTTTTCCGTTCCTCCTGTTCATCTTACTTGATCTATATGTATGTTTAAATATAAGGGACCATTGGAATTTAAAAAAAAAAAGACCAAATTTTCATTTATTATGGTCGTAAACGATGGATGAAGGAACACCGGATGCCTAAAAAAATAACTTTTGAAGGAGTATTTTAAAATGACGTGAAAATTTTATGCAAGTAAATTATGCGAAATGGGAAAAAACAAGCTTCAGAAGAAACAGTAAAATCGAGGGATTTTTTTTGGATTAACTTTGCTTAATTTGGATATCCTGGTTGCAGATCATTGTTTTTTGCAGGTGTGAGAAAGAACAAAGCAGATGCTAAGCGAGCAAAAAATACTAAAAAAAATGTGTTATTTACTTATTTAAATGATTATTATGTTTTTCATTGATATAGTTGAATTGCTAATGAAAAAACAGAAAGAAAAAAAACAGATTAAATACCCGTATTCGTCCAGGTTTAGATGTATCATTTTAACCCATTTTATTGCTGATTTACTTAATTAAACCTTTTTGCTTGCTTTCAATTATTTTTTTTTACGTGGCAAAATATTCGTTTGTAACCATTGTTTTTTTTTTTAAACTGGACTGGAACTTCATTTTGTTTTTCTTCACATAGCATTGGAAAGCGTCTGATTTAAGTCTCATCGAGACTACACGTTTCCAATTGAATATGGCCCAGTATTTATGTTCCTTGTGAATTTTTTTACCGAACCTTGATTTCTTTCATAGACAACGCGTAGTTTTTCATTTCCGATACAACACCGCGAAGAGCTCTCTACTTGCCTGAGCTGATTTCCTTGTTTATTGCCCTTGCGGCCTCTTTGAGGATTTAGGCCTTTTTTGACACCGTCAACCACGTAAATTATTCTTGACCGACTTCCGGAATTTTGTGGATTTACTTATTTTCATTATTTTTACAATTTTCCTGGCTACAAAAGTGTCTTCCAAACTACTGGATAATTTTCTAATTCTAAGCTGTAACTAAAAAGAAGAAGAGTACGATAACAGAAGTACGGATTGATCAAAATTTAAGTACTGCAGTTGACTTGGACTATTCATTCTTGGATCCACAAAGGAAACGTGCAAAAGGATTTGATTTTTAATTTTTGTTTCCGCTGCTTGGATAATAATTTTTTTTTATTTGTATTTTTCATAGTTGCGTCATCAAAAGCTATTCAACTTAACCAATGACAAAAATAAAATGTTAAATAAATAAAAATACCTTTCCAGAGACCTTTGCAGCATTCCTGATGTCCGGAGGATTCCAGGAATCAACATTTAGACGGACTACAACTAAATTGCAGACAGGGTTCCAATGAATATTGCTCAGACTCTGAGAAGACCAAGATCCTCACGAATAAATTTAACGTTATTGAAGACTGCAATCCAAAGAGACTTCCCATAACTTTGTCAATGGCGTATCTCCACCCTGCCCAAGGGATCTCATACTGCACGGCAGCAAATGCAGAAGAACATCGCCAACACTGTCAGAGGACTGTCACAGATGTTGTCTCTGAAATAATGGGTTTCATCTGGCCAATACAACAAAATCTTCGGCTGGTGCAGACAAGCGCATGCTAAACAGGTGAAAATGGAAGACTTGGAAATATCACTTTCAGAGACTCTTAAACGGCGCGTCGGTCACGACCATCCAAAAGGCATCAGGCAGAACGAGCCTGATAGTCGTGAAGACTACAAGTTAGAGTACAATGAAGCGACGTACTTCCCGAGGTATAAGCCTGGTACTGTCTGCCGGAGTCTAAGAAGAAAGGAGATCCTCTTAGTTGCTCGAAAAAGATCTTTTCTGTCATATTGTTCATACACTTGAAACCCAGCGTTTAAATATCTAATTGGACGAAACCAGAACGCTCTAAGGCAATAATATTCTAAAGTAATCGACCGAGTTTTGGCATCCCTATCAAACTTGTCCAATTTCGCAGGATAACGATTGAGGATACACGAAACGTTTTAGACAAAGCGATGCTTATAATTTAGTCCAGTAAAATACCAAAAGTTATATTCACTCATTCTGAATCGGAAATGCATTTGAAAGAGATATTTTGCGACCCGTGCAACCCGTCCACTTCCACGGTTTCAAAAACCATTTACAAATATTGTTGTTGTGTTTTGAGTTTTTGTCTTAATGAAATTTCAAAATAGGTCAGTTTCTTGAGAGCCTCATTTTATTGTTTTACTATTCTTCCTATTGATGAAAAATTTAAAAAAATCGGCTATGTGCTGGCATGTTCACAACAGGTTCCGTAACACCGTACAATAAGCAACACTACAATTTTTTAATTAATCATAAGCATGGGGCCCCCCTTTATTTGAGATTTCATATTATTTTTACTGTTTGTTGTTATAGTAGCCAAACTGGTACACATTGCAAGTTTCTACCTGTTAGGTTTTATGAGATGTAGTACTGTGACGGACGGACACCGTAGCCTTTGACTACGGAACCCTTAAAATCACAGCACTCGGTCGTTAGAATTCAGATTTTCTAAATCAAAATTCGTTGATACTTTTCCGAGTTGGCCAAGATCGACGAGTGTGGGCGTACGCAGGAAAGAAATTATTGTTTAAACCCCGCGAGTTGCAAAAGCCGCCTCTACAAAACACATCAAAATTAGCGTTACTTAAACTATATGTACAAAACAAAGACCCCCACATTTTAAAGCCTGCTTAAGAAACCCAACCTTTGATTAATCAACAGAACGGTTGAAATTAATAACAAAATATATATTTACAATGTAAAAATAATGGACGGTGTAGCTGAATATTAGTTAAGACTTAAATTTAAATTAGAAACAAAAAAAAAAAAAACAGACTCACTAGAACAGGTCGATCCCAACATACAAAATGCGCACGCATACAAAATAATAAAAAACAAAATGTTAAAGTCTTTTTAGCTTAATACCCTTCCCCCTTAAAAGTATAGCTATCCCTTGTCCTTTCCGGCTCCAACACTAACTCCAATTAAATGTTCTCCAGACATCAGACCGGATGGCTGGTGTGCATAGTTCCGAATTTGATGGAGCGATATCAGCTGATTGGGAAAACTATTGGCATTGTTCTGATTGACATTTTTGTTTTGAAAACTTATTGCGTCATAAAGATAGGGTCGCTGGGCCATCGGATGATGGCTTAATGTATTCAGATGTGGTGTCATCGAATTGATTGGTGTAAATGCTGAATTGCTTGTTGCTTTTGTTATGCTGGCCGTGTCGTATGGTCCAACGGTGGATGGTGTTGAAACTGTTGAAAAAAAGAAAGAAAAGCTTTAACATTTTTTTCAAAAATGTAATGTATGTAAATAATGAGGGTCCTGAACCCGTTGACTTAGAAAGGGTAGCTGCCAGAGCCTCGATAAAGCGAGTCTTCAACCAGACCTATGATATATCCAGCCTGCAAGAGCGATGGAAAATACTCGAGTTTTGGAAAGGAAATGTGTTCCAGTTTTTCCAGGTCAAGACTTACGGTATACAAAATTCTTTTCTATTAAGATCCTATAAAACGCGGCCAAGCTTCACTCGAAGGCACATTGCAAGAGTACTCGTTATTACTTCGAAAAAAACCTACTCTACTGGGCTTTAAACACAAATTACAGAAGTTGTTCCTTAAGGCTGCCCGGCAAAGTATAGACGACAAGGAAGATGACGAAATTAAAATTCATGGCAAGTGCTTTTTGGGATTATCAGGAACTAATTTTTAGTTTTTTTAGATATACTCTTTGGAGAAATAACTCGAGAGTGGTGGCGCTTAAAAAATGTCAGCTTATGATGTACTGTGACTTATTGGTCCTGAGCCATCTAAATGCTCGAAACCAAAGCATTTGCGAGTGAAGCTCCTTTTATGCAGTGTGGGATAGTCTGCACTTAATCGACTATAAAAAGGTGGGTTGGATTTTGGCTGAATTCAAGCAAAGAAGAGGAGTATTCCTACGGGACAACTGATTACCACTTCCCTGCTGACTTACCCACATTTAAGCCATCGATACTAAGATTATGTCAAAGTAAGTCGTTATTATGTCAAAATTTTAGTCGACGGATTGGATTTGAATTGGATTAATCGATGGGTTCCAAGTACTCAAAAACACTCAAGGATACTAAGTATATTGATTCTGAAAAGAGACCGTAATTTAGTTTCGAAAAGTCAATCTCAATATTTTTAAATATTGATATCTTTCTTATACCCTCTAGATCCGGGTGAAAACATTATTTTTAGAATCTTTTTTTTCATTTCAAAGTGAATAGTCAGAATTTTGAAGCGATTCCTTACAATGAGCGTGACACAGACGGTTGGATTAAGAAATTTGTTTTTTACAGGTCTTCAAATGGGGCGTTTTGATAGCACAGAGATGAGTCCGTATCTCAGTTTTCTGCATAGGCAGCCAATGGAATTATTTAGTCTAAATACTCACTTGTTATTATTCCCCAAAAACTAAGGTTTATTATCCGTGAATCTAATTGTTTGACTTCCACAAAATGTGCAACATAGAAGAGACTAATGAAAGTTAGATTACGAATATAAACTTAGAGTTGCAAAATTCAAGATGGCGAGTCCAAGATGGCGTCCTAAATTTTGTGCAATTAAAGCGTTTAGACCAACCGATCAGACATAATTCTATTGCATATTTTGGTCTGAATTTTTGTGCTCGATTGTCCTTTCGTGGTGACTATTGACAAATTTGAGGTCAGATTTAAAAATTATAAAATGGTGAAACAAAGATGGCGGAATTAATTCGTAAAATTCAATCAAATTCCAAAAAATTGGTTAATGGGAATTTTCAAGATCACAGATCACGAGTCTAATGTTAGTGTTTTGGGTACTTTTCATGTCCAAGATGGCGGATCCAATATGTCCGATTGTCAGTAATACATACTTAGACTAAAATATGTAGTAGAATAAAGTTTAATTGGTTTGTCGAAATGATTACTTCAATTTCACACATATTCAGACCAAAATATGCAGTGAAATAATATTTGTCTGGTTAGTCTAAAATATAAGTTCAGTTTTACATATAATGTCCATAATCTTGGATCCGCCATTTTGACCCCAAAAAACTCCCGATTACAAAAATTCAGACCAAAATATGCAGTAGAACATTTTTGACAGCGGTTTAAATAGGTGGTGCTCTGGCAGTACCACTGTGACTCAAAGGGTTAATGGCTCATGTGTGCTAAAAAAATAACATTTGGCCTCGCTAAGAATTTTTTCGTGAACAGAAATTAATTAGAATTATTACAATATGTATTTGTAAAAGTAGGAGTCCGTATTTTGACATGCTAAAGAGAATTGTTTTAGTACCAGGAATAGGGAACCATTTTTACTGACTTTTACTTCACGCACCGGAACTTAAAGATAAAGCTGCCCGAGCACCCAACCTATTCCCCAGAACTTGAACGAAGGGACTTCCTTCTCCTTTTCCGGTACGAGGCGAATAGTGAGGTGATAGCCACTGTGGAACCATGGAATATTTTTTTCAGCGAGACTACATTCCTTACTGCTATACCTTAGTCACAACAACCACTTTCGATTCAAATAAATCAATCGAAACATGGGTAGAATAGAAAGATGACGACATTCGTATCATTATATTAATCCTTATCCAACTAAATAGCTTCATAATCAAAATTTGTTTTGAACAAGTAAATTCCCTTTATAAATAATATAAATCGAATAGTTCGTATAAAAGGTTCGATGGTAAAAAAGTAAGAAAAATGACACGGCTTAAGCGAATCGATCTACGCTTAGCCTAATAGTTGAATACATAATTTATTTATGTACATATATCTTTATTTAATTAAATAAGACTATCGTTTTTTGTACTGTAGTCATATTTCCAGGCATTTATTATGAATGCGAAAGCAACTCTGTCTGTCTGTTTCGTTTTCATGCCTAAACCACCGAACCAATTTTGATAAGTTTAATGTTCGCTGTCGGTTACAATATTATTGTATTTATTGCAATTAATAATTATGTATAATAATATTAGGTATTTCAAACTCAGATCGCATTTTTGTACGTAACGAAGATGCCATACATAAGACCGCGAATAATTCAAGAACGTTTCGTCCGATTTGACCTGTATTTTTTGTTATTGTTGTTTTTCGTCTCCACCCACGGAAGTCAGAAAATTTTAGACAAAAATTGAAAAAAATTATGTGAATCGATTTTCAATATCATTTTTGTATGGGGAATGTACTATAATGTGCTCCAAATTCAAGCAATTCGAACGAAGGTTCAGTTGTGAACTGCTCGGCAAAAGGACGTATACGACGTTGCCTTCGGTTCGTTCGAGATCAGAAATTGCGTTCGACGTTTCCTTTTCTGGCAATAAAATCCACATTGTAGTGAGATGGTCGAGATGCTTTTTTTTGCGTCGAAGCTGCCATGCAACGGTTCGAGGGATTCCGCAATAGCGAAAGCTTTGCAGAGCTCTAAAATTATTATCGAAGAAGAAAAATGGTACACAAAAGAGACAGTGAATTATCTGCGATGTTACACGAGATATAATATTTTGAAGGCAAAAAGATCTTGTTGGCAGAATCGATTCGAATGGCGATGGCTGAACTGGAATTGATGCCATTCGTTAAAATCAGTTGATTGTATAACTCATCCCAACGAAGCAACTTATTATCCAACTGTGTTTCAGAATTCATTGGATTTGATCAATATTTGGCTTGCACTGCATTCACCTTGCCAACAACGTTCTCAGTTGTCAGACGCCGTCAGATCGGGCTAAGTGGGCAGTCAGTTAAAATTTCTTAAGAAAGAAAATCACTCTTCCCAGAAACTGGAGTTCAAAATCTACATCGTTGCCGAGCTGCCGGTCGGTTGCATAATCCTGCTGTTGCACAACAATGTTCGAACCCAAATGCAACAACTTTAGAGAAAAAAAGTTACGCTTCCGATGGTACCAGACACTTTTTGACTGCAAAGATCGCACCAAAGAGGCACTTTAAAGGGATGCAATAGCTCCTCGTGCATGTCATTTGGTTTCTCGGTGATCCAAGAACAAAAAAATTGTTTAAATGCATAAGCACCTTATTTTTCCGTGGGCAGGTAAAAACTTTCTTAGGCACTATGAGGACTGGCCGCGTATGCTCATAATAGCGTGAGATTCTTACTCAATAAAAAGCCTCCGATGTCTTCAAGACTACGAAGTTTCCTTAACAAGTAGTTTCATTTTCTATAGGCCATCGCGTTTGGTAGGAAGCATTCCAGTGAAGGCACGAACGAGCTTCGTCATTGCATGCGGTTTTTACTTAGGGCGCTAGATTTAGCGGTCTTGTTCGTTGTAGGCGGCGCACAAGGTAAGTTTCATCCAGAGTTTGTATAAGTTCGTTATTACTCTGATCGCGGAGCAGAGGAACGAAGCTACGTCTGTTTCTTCTTCAGAACAGAATTGGACCTAGAACACTCCCTTGGGGAACACCGGCGTGAGTTTCTTTGATTTCTGAGTATTCAATTGGGTATCTTACACGGAAAAGTCTGTTTGCGAGATAGCTTCCTAGTATTTTAAGCAATTTCTCCGGTAAAATAAGCCTTCCTTTATACTTTAGTTCATCGTGCCAAACCTTGTCGAAGGCTTGCGATACGCTTTTCCCTTCCAGAGCTTTTTCAATTACGTTTATTATTCCATACACCTAGTCGACTATGGAATGCTTGATTCTAAAACCAAACTGGTGGTCTGGTATTAATCGTCTTAATGCAATTAGCGGTTTCAATCGTTTTAGCAAAAGTTTCTCAAAGACCTTGGATATTATCGGCAGGAGAGAAATAGAGGAAAGTAGTTTGGACTTTTCCCGGTTGGGGAATCATTAAGCTGATAAGAACTCCACCGGGTTCGGGACTACCTAAGAAAGAGGACGCTCGGGTAGGAGTCTCCTTGTCAGAGAACGAACTGCTACGAAACAACAGACACGACAAAAAAGCGGAGGTCGGCCAACTACACCCCGCATATGAGAGCCGCACAAAGTGCTGTAAGACGCCCGTGCCAATAATTTAAGAATGCAAAAAAGTTTCCTTACTTCGTAGTTTCATAAAACCACACAATGTTTTCTTAATTTCCTTATGGACCGTCAAAGTTCGGGCAGTGATACCGTTTTCATTTACAAGTTATCCGGTCACGTATTGGCGCTGGGATCTTGAGTGAAACTGAGCTTCGTCGCAACTCTTCTTGCACCAGAGTGAAGGATTAAGATAATCTCTCTTCACCGTCAGTAGGCTGGAATTAGTGAACGATGCTATAATCGGCCATCGAACGAACAACCCGGGGTCAGACAGGTCTTGGAACTTTTCTCTTGGACCCAGTTTACACGAGACGCTCAACAAAACGCTCAAACATTCCAGCAGAATGTCGCAGTATGCTCAAAAATACGAGATCCCTTGAATTAATCCAGACTTTTATCGGATTCCGGAAAGGAAATGCGCTGTAAATTGGTGTCTTGAACTTAATTTTTGAAAAAATATTGCGATGCATACGTGACAAGACGATTGAAGACGAGGACAGAAGAATTGGTCTTGAAATTATTGAGAATAAAATAAAATTAATTCATCAAAGTCCTAAATAAGACATAACAATTGCAGCTTTGACTCAGAGGTAGTAAAAGAGGTTTATCTGTTTCGACACATAATGCAACTCCTCCAACTTGGAAGGAATCCAACGAAGAATCATCCTAAGCAATCGATGCGTCCGCGATTTTAACAAACCATAAGTTATGATCAAAACTCAAGAGACAGTAATCATACTCTTCAAAACTCTCATCATGGCAGCTCTTTAGAACAATCGAAAGAAAAAGCGGGCGATTCGAAGATGTGGAGCTAGTCCGGAAGCCAAAAATCTGGCTCGGTCACATCGAACGACTGAACGACAAAACTAAAGCTTAAAATATCTCGAGCCAGAAGAATCATCAAAAAAGGGAAAAACAAACCTCGGCCTTAAAAGTCAATCACTTGCCGATGTCAGGAAGCTTGTTATAACCTTTAGGAAGCAGCAGCATGAGCTCATATCCTTGAATGATCTATGACCTGATAAACCTATTTTTTTAATCTCCTCCCAAAATGTATGAAAATGATTTTAAAGCCTACATTATCATTTAGGGGTACCTACCTATATCTTCTCGTCCGTTCTCATTCATCCGGTGATGTGCCTGAAGATCGGAGTGACCATTCGCCTGCGAGGACTGATGTGTGTTGATCGGTGGAAACTGATCCAAATGCGAAGGTTGTGCCTGTTGTGCTTGCTGCTGATGGTGCTGGTGTTGGTGGTGGTGCATTACATCGGACAGATTCGCCGCAGAGTCCGGACTAACTTTGGGCCAATATGGATGATCTCCCACAGCCACCGAAGGCAAAGATGTAGTGTTCAGTCCAATATTTCGATTCATGTTTCCACCATGTGATGTCGTTGTTCCACCAACACCACCACCACTACCACCGCCACCGCCGCCGACACCACCACCCCCACCTCCTGGCGGACCATTCGTGACAGACGACGTCGATGAGGATCCGCCTGTGATGGGCGGTCTTTTATCAGTTCGCTCGGCATGCTTCTGCATATGCTTGGTCAGATATGTCTCCTGCGTGTAACTCTTGCCACAATACTGGCATATGTGCGTCTTCAAATGTTTCGACTCCTTGTGCTTGGGAATGTGTTCCAGCAGTGAAGGCTCATCTGAGAAGCACTTATAACATGAATTACACTTGTAGGGCTTATCAGTCTGGTGGCAGCGGGAGTGCGACTGTAGATTGGACAACTGCGAGAATGCCTTCTGACACCCGGGATGGCGACATTTGTATGGTTTGTCACCCGTATGAGTGCGGATGTGCTGTTGCAGGTGGGACAATTGGGTAAACTTGCGCTGACATATCTCGCAACGGTAGGGTTTGATGCCCAAGTGTATTCGGGTATGCTGCGAAAGATACGACGAATTCGCAAACGCCTTCGCACACTGTGAACATTTGTACGGCTTGGCCTCACGCATGTGAATTTGCGTATGAAGCTGAAGATCCGCCTTCGAGCTGAAGATCTGAAAATAAAAACAGAAAATCCAAAAATTAAATACAATACAAACTTTGTCAACGGAAATTAACTGAAAGTCCATAGGTAGATAAAGTGTCGTCGGTAATTGCCTTGTTAGCAGCGGAAATATAAGCTTGATGGATTTCTACTCAAGTCCAGTTGTGTCACTAGCCAACGACTGGGTTTCAATGGGAATGCCCGGTAATTAATGCGCAGAACATTTGAATATGTTAATGGAATAGGATGGAGCAACAACTTAGCAATGTCGTCCGACTGTCGTACAGAACATAAATAAATGCGCATGTGATGTGACATCAGAGGCCATATCCGGCGGCTACCGGTCTGCGAGATAACTTCTTTCGAAATCGCTTCAAATTCTTTGATCTTTGCTTGTTCTGGGTGTAAGCAGGTTTAATTGGATTGAAACCAATTGGGGATCACACATCGATGAAGCAATTAATTAACAAGATATTTATGGCCACCAGATAGGAAACATCGATAAGAGTCGATGAAAGGAAACTTACTTGCTGAGGGTATTAACATAACTATGTAAGTATTGTTAAATACGGTATCGAAAGATTTATTCTTGGAGGCAATGGGCTGTAAATCATAGTCTAACAAGAAATAAAATAACTGCGCTACTTTTTATTATTATTGCGTGTGTATGCTGATGAAGGGTCCAAGAGACACAAACTCGGACGCGTTTTATTTTTAATCACTTAAATTTTAATGAAACGCAGAATTGTGGAAAATGGTGGTACAAGGGCATTTCAAAAATGGATACACACTGTTTTTACGCTTAAATGCTGTTATTGAACATGAGTTTTACAGCACTGTTTTCGAACTTCTTAGGTTTGCGCAAAAAACTTTCCCTGAGAGGTCGCCAGAGAGCTGTCCCTGGTGCAACGAGAAACTTACACTTATATTCACAACAAATTCTCTCGTTGTTGAAAACCCTTCTGTTCATGGTAAAACAGTCACAGTTTCCGAGCAGCGGCTCTTATTTAGATCTAATGCTTTTTGACACAAGACTTAATCTTACTGGAGTAGATCGACGGACTGTTAACTGTTTGGATACATTTGTATACGAAAGTGACCATTGCGGTCTTTTCGCCGAAATAACAATGCCTGACGAAGTTGCGGAGTTAGATGAGTTCGTCTTACGATTATAGTAGGACGCGTTAGACACGCTCCAGCGTACTCAATCCACCGTCCAATAGAAATTTGTCAAATGAAAAGATCGATAATTTTCTTAAACAGATGGATGAGACCATTAAACTAACTAGGGAAAAAATTATACCAAAGTTTCCACATACTGACAACAACGACATATACCGCAACACAACAACTGACGCACTACACAAACAAAAAAGTAGACTCATATCACGACTAAAGCTATTGTACAGACAATTTACCGATAGACAAAACGCGGAGATTAGGACAAAAATCTGTCTGGTTGACTTGGAGAAGGCCTTCGATACCGTTTGGTGAGAAGCGCTCTTTTACAAGTTGAACAGACTTGGCATAAGCAAACCACTGCTGTACATGCTTTATAACATGCTTACAAATAGACGGTTCGTTGTGAAGAATGGCAATGTTACCTCTATTTGTATTTTCGAATTAAAAAAAGGTCTACAACAAGGTGCGGTTAATTCTCCGACACTTTTCAGCATTTTTACGATTGATCTTGTAGGTTCTCTTCACCATGCCATAGCGTACGCAGACGATCTGATTGCGTACAAATCAGGACCAAAGATTGAGGACATCAGTTTGAACTTGCGATGTGACTTTGATAAAATCCAGCGTTATTGTGACGACTGGAAGTTGAAGATTAACTGCCTGAAATCGGAGACTATTCTTTTCAGACCCCCACTGTCTAGGGCCTCTTGGGATACAAGAAAGAATTGGCGAAAATTCTTGATCGTAGGACAACACGGGCAACCATTGGCAAATCGAAGTGTAGTCAGATACCAGGGTAAAAGTCGTCTGCTACATGGCTCTTGTTAGGCCAATGATTACTTATGGGTATTCTGTGTGGTTAAACGTGACAGCAAATTCGATGGAAAAGATTCGGGTATTTAAAAGGAAATGTCTCAGGGCTTGTCTTCAATTATATAGAACTCAAGAGTCCCAATACAAAAAATTCTATCGCAATGAGGTCCTATACAATGAAGCAAACTTGATCAGGGTAGATAATTTCGTAATAAAGCTTATCCGAAGGCACGTTGCAAGGGCAATGACTTCGATTAACAACCTGATCTCCGGGGCTTTCTACCCCAACGATTTGTGTCACGAAAGTATGCGCCTTAACGGTTTTGTCCCTCCTCTACCTCGATTCTAAAGGTCTGATCCAGAGCAAGCTCGCGGTGCCGCTAATCTTCCACTTTGCCTGCTCAAGAGTAGACAGGCGACTCCCATACAATCGAGACTTCGCACGCGGTTCCGAAGAGTGTCTCTGTTTCAGTAGGGCGGTATCGGTCCGCTACGTAACAGATGTACGAAAGCAGCACCAGCAATTTTGGTGGCTGGTAGATAATTTGTAGGGAACGCCCTCGTTGAATGCTTCGACTATGAACTACCTTTCGGGGCAAAGTTTGCCTCTTTCCTTTCAGAAAAGCCTTGGCCGGCTTACATAGATTTAGATTTAGTTTAAAATAACTTTAAGCATAAGTAGGATTTGCTGCTGGCATATATATTATATAATAATATATATATTTATATATAATATAAATTTATTCCATTTTAATTTCACCAGTTTTAAGGTTTTTAGATTTAAGTGTATTAAGTGTATTTTTAGGTTAGGTAGTGTTATATAAAAGAATAAAAAAAGGTTACTACGTTTTTTACATTCAGTTTTTCTTAGTTCATACCTTGCTGTTAATTTTAAGAATTAAATAAAAACAAAAAGTTAGTTAACGTCGAAAGATATATCATAAGTACTTGGTTAAACTTAGGGCGCCCTCATAGGGCCAGTATGTTAGTTAAGAATTAATGATAAATAAACTAGTTTAAGGGTTTTTTGTCTAGTTTTTAAGAAATTCATATAGGTTAATAAAAAAATGCATTAAAACTAAAAAATACAGTCGCAGAGCCCGGTCGTATGGACAAGCCACGCTTTAACCTGCTTAGTGCATCCCATGCAGTTGTTGGTACATCTTTTCATCATACTATCACCGTCACCAACTACTGGTCTAATGTTTGAGCGAAGGAAGCAGCTGAGAACGCAAGTACAATTAGCAAAACAGTTTTCAACAATCAATTATTCACCTTATTCTATTCTAAAAAATTTAAAAAATCTTTGTTTTTTTTTATAATATATTTTCAAAGTTGCACTCTTCAAGAATATATCTTCAAGAGGATTTTTCAAAATTCAAATTTTTTTCGGAGATATCGGTATTTTGCTGATCCGGCACCCAAACTGTTTCGGCCGGAACTAATCGAACAAAAGGCATTAGGGATTCTCCGTTTAACTGAATCCAAATTTATCAGTAAAACCCTTTGTCCTTTGAATATATTGTAATACAATTTACGAGAGTTTATCATCGGAGGAATTATTGAGTCGATGTTTAGATTCAGAAATTCAAAATAATAATGAGTCTCTTAACTCTTTGATTTGGACTTTCGATCCAAAACATATTCATTCCGGACCTAAGATGATTGAGATAGCGACATTTAATGCCATTTGTATTTCTAATGAAGGCTTCATTCCTTTTTTAAAAATTATGGAGCTAATGGGAATGAAAATTGGCCCGGAAGTTCATTCATTTGCTTTGAGACGAGACAACGCCGGGATTGACTGCTCCGAGATAGCATCCAACGCATCAAAGGAGGCCAGAACGCGTCTTCTCGAAACAGTCTTTTTCAAAACAATACCCACGATTTCTCAGGTTCTACTAGATTTATAGACTTGTCTATGTCTGGATCTATCCCCATCCCCAAATTTCTATTACCTTTTTTTTTAAAAAAAATTCGAAATAGTCAGAAAAAGTGGTACAAAAATTGTTTTTTCTTTTCAAGCAGTCGCCGTTTTGTGGAAAAAATCATTCCAACATTTCCGTAGTTCCAGACATTGCGACATTATTCTAGATTAATAATCTTTTTTTTTTTGGTTTCAGATTGGTAGGAGCGTTGAAATCGTGGGTATGGTTACGCGGGACTTTTTTGAGACCCCCACTTTTCATCTTTTTTTTTTATTTTTTGATTTTTTTCTGTATTCTTGTTATGTTAATAAATAACTAATTAAAAAAAATGGATACTAAAAATATTAATTGCCTTTTTTTATGACACTTCAAAAATTACATTAAAGTCATGCCTCTAGACTAGAATACCCCCTTGGATGAAGTAAGTTCTTTACTTAATGATGTAGTCCCGGAGCTAGGCTTATGTCGTTGTTCAGAACAGTTTAAATTTTTAACAAGTTTAGCTATAAGCTAAACACTTTAATTATTATAACTTTGTTAAATTGATCACAGGGTTTATTACAATTACAAGTAATTCGTAATTGAACGTGTTCCGATTACAGTAACAAGTAATTGTATTGGCACAGAAACATAAGCGAGGGAAGTCAACTGTGCCAAGAAGGATGAAGAGTGAAAAAAATGCCTAAGGAAACCAGGAAGATGGCTGTGGAAAGGAAGGAAAAGGAAAAGGTTTTTTCATGACTCTGAGTCTGACGAAGGAACTATAGATCACTATTTTTATCTGATATGTTGTAAACCGCTTGATCAGAATCGAGCTGGCGAGGAATGGGTCTAATTTGTTGTTTGTAAGATATGCCCACACGTTAGATGTGCGAAGGGAACTGTTTTAGCCTACATACAGCCATAATACAGCCATATACTATACATAAATAGCACAAACAAAGATAAAAGTGAATGCGCATATTTCTTATCTTATAATGGATATACATCCTTTTTTATTGATGATGCAGCTAACCCTTATTCTGCTGCACTTATCTGGTACACAAAGGTACGTTATCAATTCGATCTTTTGGATCGTGTTGAGTTCAGTGTACGAAGTGATCATTTGTGTTTCATATGTTTCTATAAAACTAACTCGTAATAATTATTTCGCCAGTTCATTATTTACCGAAATGAGAAGAGGTGTACATTGTACTCTAGAAAAGAGAAAAAATTATAAACAAGTTGTTCTAAGACGGTAAAAAGCCTGCTGAAATCGCTGCATTAATAGGCAGTTCGAGGAAAATGGTTTATAATGCCATTAAATTGATGGAGAAAGACGTGGTTCATTTAAATGAAAACAAAAAAAGGACCGCCGAAAATGCAAGAAGGATCCTTTTAAGTCATCTTGGCAAATTGGAAATGAAATAAAAAAAGAATTTAGTGTTGACGTATCGAGCCGATTAGTCCGAAAAAGAATAAACGAGACCCAGCTATTTGGTGTAAGTAGGAAAAAGCCACTCCTGTCAAAAAAAAATATTCGAAAACTCCTGAGTTTCGCAAGAGACCACCAGAATGAGGACCTATAGTTCTGGAAACGGGTAATGTGGAGTGATGAAACCAAAGTGAATAGAATTGGACCAGATGGCAGAACAATTGTACACCGTCCAAAGGGCCAAGCTCTGAATCCCAGATACATGGTGGCAGCAGTGTTATGGTCTGGGGTACTTTTTCCTGGCATGAAGTTAAAATAGAAGGAAAAATGGACAAATCTCAATGATGGAGCCCTATACTTTCGAGTTTATGCCGGTTAATTGTATATTCATGCAGGATAATGACCCTAAGCACACCGCCAAAATAGTGAGAGATTAGTTTTCGTAAGAAAATATCCATGTTTTGGATTGGCGACCGCAAATCCCGACCTTAAACCACTTGCAAAATTTGTGGAATGATGTTAAGGTAAAAATTGGCCACCAAAATTTTAAAAATAAGGACGAAATTTGGGATGGCATAACACGAGCTTGGTATTCTATCCCAAGAGAAAGGTATCAGAGACTTGTTGAAAGTATGGGATGTTTGGCAGTAATAGAAAATTCTGGCTTTAGTAGAAAGTACTGAAAATGTAAAAGGTGAAACAGAAACATTTGAAATAATATTTTGAATTTTACTTATTTTTCTTTCAGATATCCAATTTTGTGCTATTTTTGTGTCCAGCCGAATTTCGTGTTCATCGTTTTCTTTCTGTTCAGCTTTTTTTTAATGTATAGTAACACAAAATTTTCTTATTAATATCATTCATTATTAACAATATTTTCAAATAAAATTAAGTTTATGATTATTTTTGAAGTACTGTTTGATTAAATGACTCTTTTATTTTGGTAGGTTTTTTGGTTTGTGCTATTTACTATATGTGTCCATGGCTGTATGTTTGAAGCTTTAAGATCTGCTTGTTTTTTAAAGAGAAACCTTTTTCTTTTGTTCATAAAGAGAGTTGTTGTTTCTTCAAGAGATTTATAATATTTTACCGGGTTGAAAGTTACCTATATTTTATTTATTTATACATTGAAGACATAATAATTGTAATAAAATGTCATTGTTCTTATTAAAAAGTGTAAAAATTACTTTTGGTTTTTGTTGTAACATTTTATTTATAGCCCGTTATCTAAAATTCATTTTAAATTAATAACCCAAATAGTTACTTAATCGAACAAACCTACAATCAAACAAACCAAAAATTGTGACACTTTGTAAAATAATAAAGGGTTTTTCAACAGGGACGCTACAAAAAAGTAGAGCGACAAGGACAACAAACGACGCCATATTTCTTGCCGCTCTTTTGACATTTCTCTTCAGTAAGGTTTGCCATTTCATGATGGAAAGATAAACGAGCCAACAACGAGTCAAAATTATTAAAATTTACTACCGAAATTCGGAGTCAGTGGCCTCAACGTTAAGAGCGCTATTTCCAATTTATGGTCGTCATAATCTTCCTGGCAGATCAACAATTGAGCGTCTAGTGGAAAAATTTGCATCCACAGGCACAGTACAAAATGTTCCCGTGCCAGTGAGACAAAGAAGTGCCCGTAGTGTCGAGAATATTGCTGCCGCTGAGGCTTCAGTTGCAGAAAGCCCAAATGTGTCTCTCACACGACGTTCTCAATAGTTGGGCATCTCTGTGACGTCGTTGTGGCGAATTTTGCGAAAAGATCTTGGCCTACATCCCTACAAGATTAAATTGACGCAAGAACTGAAGCCGTGATGTTCGTGAATTGGGCTGAGCAACAACTTGAAAATGATTCGGATTTTCGTCGAAAAATCATCTTCAGCGATGAGGCTCATTTCTGGCTGAATGGCTCCGTCAATAAACAAAATCTGCGGTATTGGTCAGACAGCAATCCACACGTACTCCATGACATCATCATTGCATCCCGAAAAAAATTACGGTTTGGTGTGGTTTATGGGCCGGAGGCGTCATTGGGCCGTACTTCTTTCGTGATGATCAAAACCAGCACCTTTCTGTGAATTGGGATCGCTACCGTTCAATGATAACCGAATATTTTTGGCCCAAATTGGATGATATGGACTAAGAGGACTTGTAGTTCCAACAGGACGGCGCCACAAGAATTTCATTGATATCCAAAAACTTTTGTAGCGCTCTTATTGAAAAACCCGACATGTTACCAGCCCCAGTCTCCTCTATAAGAATCCACTTTGAATAGTCTGAATCCAAAAGGCGTAAAAATTCCGTAGAAATTTATTTTTTACTCGAATTATGATTACTACTTTTTTAAATGTTTAAAGCAAAGTATATGTCGTTCCTGGTTCAAAATGGAATAAAACCATTAACAAGTAATCTACCCATTCCAAGAAAATTTTAAATTTATTTAAAATAAGGACATAAAAGGTCCTTGTAAAAAAAAAAACTCCGTCTTTCGGTTTATCAAAGTGGATAACAAATGTTAACAAATATTTCTGTATCTCACCTTTGAATCCTTAACATCTTGCCCATGATGTGGAGAGCTAGAACTTGACGATGTCCGATTATGATTCTGCGATACTCTTTGACTATTGCTGTTGCCATGGCACACAGCATGATGCAATGTTGGCGGTCGGCCTTTCCGCGTTGTCCGTGGCTGTTGCTGTTGCTGTTCCTGTTGTCCCTGTTGTGGCTGTTGTTGGGACTGTTGTTCCTGTGTGCTATTACCACACCGCATATGCAAGTTCTCTCCATTTTGGGCATTCATCATTCCACTACTCATGCCTTCTGATGGTCCACTGCCAACAATACCTCCGCCACCACCACCACCGCCGGTATTTGTGCCCATTATAATGTCACCATGCAACATATCCTTCGATTCGTCCATACACACGCTATTGTTTGTCTTGTGGTGATGATCTGATGCTGTTGCCGTCGCTGACCGATGCAGCTCATAGTGCATTCTGTTTTCAACATTATTGTTATTAGTAACGCCGCCGGCGAGAGTAGCAGCACCTCCAGTTCCCGCCGATAAGGTTACATTATTTTGATGATTATTATAAGCCAGAACTGAGTTCCTCAGATCGGTGGTGTTTGAGAAAACACTCAAAGGCCCCAGCGTTACGCGCTCATTCAAACTATTTCGCAGTTGGTCTATTGACCGATGCACCACATGGCTGTATTCCCCATTTGGTATCTCGCCAATCAATGGGGAGTTATGGTGATAATCCAAGCCACCACCGATCGGACGGTATTCAAGGAGACGTCCTTCCATTTAAACCAACACCAAAAACAAAAATATCGAATGGAACACGTTAAACCGTCTGAGCTCGAACGAATATAAAAAAAAAAAACGTAAACAAACCAAGCACTTCTCTTATGTGTATCTGTGTAGGTATATCCTTGTGGGATATCCTGGATTTCACTTTGTTTTTGTATTATTTTCTACTTTTCTTTTTACAACTCAGTCACAACTGTTTTTCTTCTTCTACTCGCACATCTTTTTGTTTGTCGTCACAACACACATACACTTCATTCATGCCGCACCGCACGCCTTGACAGGACGTAAATAAGGAATAAATCGGTTTTTCCTTGGCCCAGAATCCTTAAGTCGGAAATCTTTGGCAAATCTACAAGAATCCACCCGCCGTGGCTCAACCAAAAAAAATATCCATACACGAAGTTTGCGGATGTGAATGTGTGTGCAACAGGATACAAAGTGGGGTAGTCCAAACGTCGCGTCGCGTCGGTCGGTGGTTGTTCTCCTTTCGATTCTGATAGACGAAAACGATTCTAAGATGAAATTACCTTTTGGCGCTCGGTATCTTGTGCAAGTGAATGTGTTTGATTGAATGGAGCTAAAAAAAAATTCAGAAACACTCGCGTCGCGATTTTTGAACAAGTTTAAAAGCCAATCTCACCCATTCGAGGGTTGGTTAATTACTGATCGATTGTGCGGTAAAATATTCAAGTTCAACAGCAAGATCACTACCGACGATCGAATCAATTATGATGGACAGGTGCGTGTGTGGGTGACCGACGACCACGCAAAGGATAACAAAAACGATGACTCCGAAGTCATTGACAATGATGATACCGACAATGGGGATTATGTTGCCGATGAAGAAGATGACGACCAAGACGAAGGAGGACGACACGATACAATCAACAAGGAAAACAAAAAACCAAACGAAAACAATGAAGACTACGACGACGAACAGACGCGATGATAAACAGAGCCAAGGTGCAGGAGGCTCTGGCTCCCATTATTATGATGATTATGATTATTTTATAGGTCGTTGGATGTATTGGCCGCCTTTTTTGTTCCTCAAGTACGATCCGTCACCAATGTGAGAAACCGACTAAAGCAAGAAAAAATCTGAAACAATATATTTTTGGGGAGCCCACCGCCGTCGTCTCTGCCGCCTGTGTCGCCGCTCTTTGTCTATCCCTCTCTTTCTATCGGTCTATCTGTAGTTCTTTCGTTTTGGTTTTTGCCCTCACACCCGCTACTACCACGGGTTTAATTTTTTCCTCGGTTTTTTTTTATTTTCGTTTTTTTTTTTTACAGCGCAAACTTTTTCATCCCATCTCCCACCTTGTCCGCTCGTACTCTTGATGATGATGGGATTTCTCCAGTACCCACCCCCGAATTCTACACCGCCGCTGCCGCCGTCGTTGCTAGAAAGCAGCACAGTTCACACAGAGAATTCTCGTTCTCGTCTCTATCAGTCTGGCTGGAGCAACGACAGGATAGCATGCAAGCCTCCTTGCGCTGCAACGTTTGCCGCCTGGTTCCTGCCGCCACTGAATACTGTGCTCTTGACGCCCTTCTACCGCCTGGCCCGCCGTTCCTTTGTGTGTGCACTATTACTCCAACTGCCGTTAGGTTCTGCTTTCTTCGGTCTTCTTTTTTAAACCTTTTTTTTTGTCCTCTTTCGCCCCCTCCTCAGGCAGGAGGATTTTTTCGGATTTTTGTGAATTTTTTTTTTTGTTCCTTCACAATTTGCCTTAGTCCTGTGTTGTAGGGTTAATTTTTTCGTTCTTTTCTTATTTCAAACGAATACCATCATAATCATTCGAGTCGTCCTGCCTCGTGTGCGTCCTTGCTGCTGCCATCACCTTTGGTTGGTAGCCGTTGTTGATGTTGTTGTTGTTGTTTTAATTTCTTTTTAGCGTGTAGAAGAGTGCGCGCGGAAAAAAAAAGTGTAACCACTGAGAAGAAAATGCTGTCGGTGTTTTTTTTCTGTTTTTCGTATTTTCTTCACTTCTATATTTTTTAACTTTGATTCTAGTTGTGTGAGTCTGTATGTATGTGCCTCCAACGGTGGAGCGCAAAGCACTAAGGGATGGTCTTTGGGAAAAAATTCTGCTGCTGCTGCTGCTGCTCGGCAATGATGCTGTGATGCTGTGTGTCGGCTGGCGGCACCACAGTGGGGTGGCAAAGCCGTACGTACCTCCTTTGCCCCCGAAATGTTTGTGCGCCTTTTTTTTTGAACGCTGCTGCTTGCACTAAACAGTTTAAATTTTTTTTTACGCCCCTGATAATGGAACATTATGTGTGAATGTATAGGAGTGTGTTGTGTGTACGCGCGCTTTTTTATGTATTTTTTTTTTGTTTGCATTTTTTTTTTGAATACATAACCGTGTTGCCTAGGTGGGAGGTAAAAAAGGGTGTCTGGCGCATAGAATTTGAAGTTCGTAGATGGTTTTTTTTAGGGTTACCGTATCGCTATAGTTTGTGCTGCTTTTTAAACTATTGATTGGTTTTCGAGCTTTTTTAAGGATCTCTAGAAGCTTTGGAGCTTTTTGGATCTTATAAAAAGGGAGGCATCGTGTTCTATTATTAGGTTGAAGGTAAAATCGATTTATGAAAGTGAAAAGAATGTTTTCTGTGATATGTTAACGGTAGATCGAGAATATTTTCGGCTGAAGCACGACATTGTTAAAAGGTAGCTCAAAATTTACTTAATTATTCTGTAGAAAATAGTCAGGACTATTCCGCGAACTTGAGGAGCAATAACCCATGAGCTGTAGACGTTCGTTTTAATAAAAAGTCAAAAAAAATTGACAGCTTACCATTTAAAACATCGTCGTCCCACTCATTTTGGGCCACATTGTACAAATATTGTACGTGTATTATGCGATAAAAAACAAAACATTTTCAAAGATTAAAATTTATTATGATGACATTTATCCGTGTATAATTATGCCAGGTACAATATTCCAAGCCGACTGATGAAACCTTTCAGATTTTAGGTAAAATGATTTTTAACTTTTTGGAACGGTAGTTAAATGATAGACAGAAACTTGAAAACTAATTTATACAACTTAAGCTAAACCTAGAACTGTGATATAGTTTTCGGCCAAATATTTCTCAAGAATTTAAAGGAAGGCCACAAACGCATTTCTTACATATTTTCTCGAGGCCATCTAAAAGGTGATTTTTTAAAAGCAATAGGAAAGTTTTTCGAAAAAAAACACATAAAATTCAGAAAAATGCATGAAATCTTTATTTGAATCGATAGTACGGTCCATATAATTTAATGTTTGAAGATTATTTCATGCAAATGTTGACCTTGACTGCGCCTCAAATGGTCCATCCGCTTTGTCCAATTTTGGCATACTCTTTCCAACATTTCGGCCGGTATCTCACGAATAAATGCTTCAGTGTTGTTTTCCAATGCGTCAATTGAAGCGGGCTTGTCTGTAAAGACATGAGCTTCAACATATTCCCACAAAAAATTTTCTAAAGGCGTTAAATCGCACGATCTAGGCAGCTAATTGACCGGTCCCGAACGTGAAATAAAATGTTCAACGAACTCGCCTCTCAATAAGTCCATTGTTGCGTGTGCTGTGTGGCATGTGGCACCGTCTTGTTGAAACCACATGTCATGCAAGTCAAGCTCTTGCATTTTGGGCAAAAAAAAAGTTGGATATCATTTTCATTTTTTCATTTTCATTTTCATTTATTCATTATTCTTTGTTTCACAAACTTTGAATTGCTTAAAATTAGCATTACAGTATTAAGATTAAGAATAAGTAGTGACATTTGTATTTATATTATATTTAAATAGTGATAATGACACTTTACAAATTAAAAAAAACTTTGAATTGTGGGGTGATCTGTATAAATCAGATTAATATAAGAATTGAAATTTTTTAATAAATTAATAAATAAGAAGAAAGAAAAACATAAAGTTAAAGCTTATTAAACATTAATGATAGTACAAGCAAAAAGAAAACAAAAAGTTGTACATATTTAGACAACATAGTTCAGCAAAGCCTTGACTTCTTTATGATCGAAATCAAGAAGCCATATTTTTACACGATTTAAGAACTGAGACAAGGATCTTATTCGCCGGATGTTAAAAGGAAGTGTATTAAATAACTTACATGACACGATGGAATAAAAGTTTTTGAATTGATTGGTACGGAAACGAGGTATAGCGACAACATTGGTTGAATTGCAGCGTAAAATGCGGAAGCTACTTAAAGGACTCTGTAAATAGCCAGCTCTAATGAAAAAAATTTTTAAAACTTTGTAATAGTACAAATGCTTAAGAGGTAGAATTTTCAATGCTCTGAATAAGACTATGGAAGGAGATAATCGATTGACCCCACATACTTTTCGTATAACGCATTTCTGCAAAACGATCAGAGGTTCAAGATTTGTTTGGTAAGCCCCACCCCAGCAACTTATACCATACTGTATTTTAGATTGAAGTATTCCGTAATATACTGTTGTTAAAGTTTTTTTGTCGCAAAATTTTGTAAGACGGTGAAAACTACGTACTGCAGAGCGCAAATATTGCTTAAGAATCGCAATATGTCTGGACCAGCTCATATTCTTATCAAAAGTAATGCCCAGATATTTAAAATCATTAACGACTTCAATTTTAAAACACCGTGTACTACACAATGCCTGATTAATCAGCATTGTTCTACTGTCATCCTTAGAACTATAAATAGAACACGTACAATTTGACATATTAGATCTTTCGCAGTTATTTTCGTGAAAGAAAATTTCAAAGCTGGGAGACTCTTGCATGTTAAGACTAAAGTGCATTAATTTAGTTTTGTTACTGACAATCAATTTGTGCTCCAGAAACCAAAGGCCAAGGAGGTGAACATCGTGATTAATATCCGCGCTTAAGTTAAGGAGACTATCGGATCTGTATGCAATGCCAAGATCGTCTGCAAAAGCTGTGACTAATCCTCTAAACGGTTGGCTAAACAAGGAGTTAATATAAATAAGAAACAAAATTGGACCAAGGACTGAACCCTGTGGCACACCTAAGTTCATGGTTTTAAAATTGCTGGCAAAGCTACCAACTTTGACTTTTTGAGTTCTATTTTTTAAGTAGGACTCAAACCATTTGTACATAAAACCACGAAATCCTAAATTGTATAATTTATTTAGTAGAACTCCGTGGTTGACCATGTCAAAAGCTTTGGTAATGTCTACAAAAAGCCCAGCGCAAAATTTTTTGTCATCTAAAGCTTTATAAATATAGGACGAAAATTTCAAAAGAGCATCTTCTGTAGATAGACCTTCCCTAAAACCAAACTGAGCAGGATTAAGAAAACTTATTTTTGAGAGGTAACTCATAACTCTGCTTTTTATTGCCTTTTCGAAAACTTTAGATATAGACGACAGTAAAGAAATTGGCCTGTAATTGTTTATGTCAGTTTTACACCCTTTTTTAAAAAGAGGGATTACATTAGCACATTTTAATTTATCAGGGAAAATACTTGTCGAGATACTCAAGTTGAAAATGTAAGCTAATACGTCCACTACATTAAGCGCTATTTTCTTGAGGGTTTGGTTGGAGATGCCATCATTACCACAAGAGCTTGAGCTGTTAAGTGAAGAGATAATTCGATATAGTTCAAAACCTGTAATTTCTTCATAAAAGAAACTATTATTTATAACAACTTCGTTTACTAAATGAGACTTCACGCAACCTTTACAATATTTTGGAGACTCAGAAGAGGACATCTGCCCAACCGAAGAAAAGAAATCATTAAAAATGTTAGAAACTATTATAGGATCATCAATTAATACACCATCTTTACACAGACTTAACGATTTAGATTCAACGGGAGAGCTTCCATCAATGATACTGTTTATAGCCTTCCATTCCTTCCTTGGATTACCAAGCGCATTATTGACTTTGAAGTAATAGTACCTATCACGAGATGAGCGTATTTTTTTACTAATCTCCTTACTTAACATCTTAAAACGGGTTAGTAGCGCAGTATTGTGGGGATGCTTGTAGCACTTTATTCTCAACTTATTTTTAAGTTTAATTCCTTTTAAAAGAGATAAGGTTATCCATGGTTTTAACCTTACTTTAGATTTTGTACGTACAATGGGAAAAGTGAAATTATTTATGTAATTTTGAAGAAAGGTTAAAAACAGGTCATATGCTTTAGAAGCGTTATCTAACTCGTAAATTTCCTGCCAGGTTTCAGACCGTAGTTCGATATTAAGCAGGTCGTAATTTACCTTCAGGTCGTAATTTACCTCAGGTGAAGAGAAATACTTCGCAGGTTTCTTATTTGTTAAGGTACTGATCAGAATACCAGTCATACAGTGATCGGTAATCTGGAGATCAAAATTAATACCAGCACATTCATTTATGGATATTTTCAAAAATCGACCAAAGACATGATCAAGACAAGTCCCAGTTATTGTTCTAGTTATTTCGTTTACGAAAGATGTTAGACCATGCTCAGCTATTGAGGCAAGGTAGAGATCAGACAAATTACTGGTAGTTAAGATGTCAATATTGAAATCACCTAGAAAAATAAGGTTAGCCACTTTTTCGTTGCTCAAGAACTCAGCTAGTTCGTTTAGAAACACATGTGTATCATAAAGGTGTAACCTATATACACAAACAAATTTAAAAACTTCATCACATACCTTGCAAGACAATTCAATTACGTCTGCGCTTATAAAATTAAGACATTTGACTTCGAGGTCACCCGAATTAAGGGAATCACTGACAAAAACTCCTACTCCACCTGCAGCATAAGTTTCATTAGGATTAACATATAAAGTATAACCCGGAATACGATAATAATCTTTTTCGCAGTTAAAGATCCATATCTCACTTACAAAAATTAATTCTGGTAAAAATACAAGCGCTTCAAGATTACACACCAGCACGTCAAAATTCTGCCGCAAACTACGAATGTTTTGGTGCACAACAAAAAAAGAATAGTCTTTAATTGAACTTCGAAAAAAAGTTTCATCATTAATGTTTATAATTGTGTTGGGGGTAGGGTTGTTGCTTAAGAGATATTCATAATTTTTGGAAAAAGACATAATAGTTATTAAAACAAAGTGAAAGACAATGTTAGTCTTTCAGTGTAGAGAAATCAAGAAATGATCTTATAGCAACGACCCTACCCTTTTCTGCTTTACACATCAGAATCCGCGAATTAGCAAACCACAAGTATTTGTAATTTTTTTCAGCTTTAACTTTTTTCGCTTCCATAAATAAGGCTCTAGTATAACTAGTAAAGCAATGGTTTATATAAATTTTGTCTTGTGTACCCGCGACAAATAGAGAAGAATTTAATTTGTTCATTGAATTTTTTTTCGCTTTCATAATTTTTTCTTTAGCGGCCGCACAAGAGAATTGAACACAAATTTTGTCACTGTCCTTGTTTATGTTTTTTTTCTCCCATACACGTTTCACGTAGCATTTCTGGATATCAGAAGGTGACAGGGAGACATCCAACGCCTTGTTAAGAATTATTTTCAAACATTCTTCCGCGTTCTCATTGCTGACTCCAGGCACACCAGAAATCTCGATGACATTTTCGAAGCTTTTCTGCTCTCTCCAATTTAGTCTGCTCTCCAACGATGAAACCTTTGAAGCAAGCTTTTCGTTCTCTTCTTTCAGCTGATTGATTGTGCTGAGAAAGTCACAGTGCATTTGCTTTATTGATATGAGTTCTTCATAAAGCATTTGCATCGTAACTGTGCTGTCGACTGCCTGATGTGGTGGATCACGAACTGTAGCTGATGTTTGCCGTTCAACTGGCGAGTCAGCGGTCTTCTTCTGTTTGGCGATTATTTGCAGATTCCGCTTTGGCACCTGCTTCGATGTCGATGTACCAGCCACTGTTGCTGCTGCCGATGGTTGTTGTAGAGATTTACGACGAAGAGCTGTGCATTTGTCGCAACGAAAAGGAATGTTTTGCGTTTTCATATATTCGATATCCGGCGAAGTCAGTTTAATGCACGACCAGTGGAAAAAAATATGACAATCGACGCAAGTAATTTTTGTCTCACATCCGCGATCTATTTTTGTATTGCAAATATAGCACTGCATTTTGAAAAAAAAATAAAAATTGTATACAGAGAACCAAACGTAAGTTATCAAAAGTTTACACCCCACGCAACTTAGAGAAAAACACGTCCGCTCTCTTCGGATACAAGATTAAGATACACTTATCATCTCACTGTAGCGCTCACCGCACCAAACTGTGACTTTTTCTGGATGCATTGGTAGCTCTTGCAATGCTTCTGGCTGATATTCACTCCAAAATCGACAATTCAGCTTATTTACGTACCCATTGAGCCAAATATGAGCTTCGTCGCTGAACACAATTTTTCGGTAAAAAAGTGTATCTTCGGCCAACTTTCTAAGAGCCCATTCAACAAAAATTTTGCGTTGCGGTAGGTCGTTCGACTTCAATTCTTGCACCAACTGTCTTTTGAAAGGCATCACACCTAAATCCTTCCGGAAAATCTTCCACGTTGTTGAGTAACAGAGGCCCAATTGCTGCGAACGGTGACGAATCGATAATTGATGGTCATCATTAACACTGGCCGATACAGCTGCGATATTTTCTTCAGTTCGCACTCTACGTAAGCGTGTTGGTGGTTTTATGTCCAACAATGTAAATTTGGTGCGAAATTTAGTCACAATAGCCCGAATAGCCGCTTCAGTGGGTCGATTAAACTGACCATAAAATGGAAGAAGTGCGCGATGAACTTTCTTAACAGAGCACGCATTTTGATAATAAAATTCAATAATTTGCAAGCGTTGTTCGTTTGTAAGACGCTTCATGGTTAAATAATAGACCAAACTGAAGATGTTTGACAGTGAAACAAAACACGAAACGTGCGTCAGGTGATTAAACCAATGTTGCCAAAAAGATCATAGTTAAAAAATCACCCTTTAAAAAAGGATTTTATCAAACACAAAATCTGTAGGTTTTGCGTCTTTCTTCCTCTAGGTTTCCAAAAAAAGAGTTTTCAACGGCTTCTTGCTGTACCCTGACATTCGCATAATATATGAAAAATATCCACCCAAGTCACCGCAGTATCTGCATTCATTCTTAGAACCATCAGCTTATGCCGCAATTTCGCTTTGCTGTACTACTGCAATTGCTTGCCGTTCATCTCTTATAGGATACCTTATTTTGTACCGCGTATCGAGGTCTAATTCAAGATGGGTTTTGCCCATTCCCTTAAGCTAGCCTTTGAGTATTTCGTTCAGAATTGAATTGACAATGTTAAATATTTTAAGAGTCGACCGTTGACTCACGATAGTGTTTCTAAAAAGCCATATTTTTGTGAGCTTAAGTTTACTTTTTCCCACTTGAAGTTTTCTCTGTTTTTAAAGCGGCAGCAGATTGTGAAATATAGACATCCCGTAGTGCCGTTTGGATATTGCGTAGAGCACCTGTTTTGGCAACACTGGCCGTTCTATAGTGAAGCTTTTAACCAGACCAGAGCCCCATATGTTTGGTTGAGTCTGACTTTCATTCAGTAAAGCCAGTTTGTTATTTCCTTTGAATATTTACTTCTCTTAAGGGTTCCGTTCCCAAAGAAACCCTTTTACTAAGCTTACGCTGTCCGTCCGTCTGTTACAGAGCTGTATCTGTTACAGTGTTTTTTTTTTTTAAATCGCGACTCAACATTAGCGTCTAATAATTAGACAAATAGACTCACGGAGCAACTAAACAACTCTTTACAGTATGCAATCATTTCGTCCATCCAACACAATGTTAAGGCTCGAATATAGTTTTCTACCCAACCAAACGAAGTGTCGTATCTTTGGATATGTGCTTGGATTTCGTGGCGGCATTTTTCTCAATCCGAAAAAATCAATTGCAATGTCATTTTCTAGAAATAAATGATTGAAAAACGTATTTCATGTGATTTTGATGTGTGTTTGAGTTATGATTTTCCCAGCATTTCTTTAAATAACTTAAAATAGTGAACATCGAATGACGTTGTGTGTATTGATCATGCATTTAAGGCACACAATGATATTCAATGTTTAAATAAATTGATTTCTTATTTTTCAATATTTTCCAATCCCTTCTTCAGAGCGATGTCTTGACAACGTTGACTTAAACACGCTCCAGAATCACATGATACAATTGTTTTTAATTATTTATTTTCGTGGTTGCGGATGTAATATGCGTTAGGGTGCAAAATTGGTGTTGACACTAACTTCACTACATTTTGACGTTTATCAACGAATTCCGAACAAATTTTCACTCGATCTGAAAGTAATTCTTCCCATAAATTTTCCAAAAAAAATGTCAGAATCATAGAATTACATATTTCTACTGAAAGTCACCTTTTTAATTTCCCATCTGGAAAATCTTGTTCTCATTGGAACTACAAGTAAACCGATGTCCAGCTTTTGCTATGAGAAATCTAAAATTAAAGAAACAAAGTGTTGAATAGGCGCGGAACCCTTCGTGTGAGACTCAACTCTCACTTGGATACTGTTTAAAAAATCAGCATATGTGACCGCTAGTTCTGGAAATTGTGCGCCAGAACCATCAACAATCCTTCGCAGGCCCTATGTTTACTCCATGTCAAGAACCTATTTAAAAACGAATGAAAATATTTATCGTAGGATGATTATCGATGGAGGATTGCCAGACAAAAATAAAGTTCATTTCGTAAGCCTTATTCCTTTCAAAGTACGGAACATCATTTATGATAGATAGGGGTGCGTCAATGCTTCAAAGAACATGGCTAAGCATTCCTCAAAAGAGGGGGCCTCTTAATCTCACAGTTCCTTCAAAAGTTCGCGAGTATTCCTGGCAACTCAAATATTATGATTAAAAGATTGAACGGTTGTAATGCAGCCGCATATTTATTTGAATTCGTTTTTGTAGTATTGAATTATGGGTGATGTTTGTTGTGGAGGCATAAAATCATGCTCCGCTTTAACATTGTCATAGCAATTGGGTGTTAGAGTCAGAATTTAACAAAACTTTTAAAATTATAGCTGCCAAAAATGAGGGGTTTGCATTTTAAAGCATCAAGCCCCGGCTCGAGCTTATAAATTTCACAAAAAATTTACTTTTCAATTCTCAAGTAGAAATCAATTATGATTGCGAAACTTCTTGGATATGGATTATGGATAGAATGCTTATCTGGAATATAAGTAGTGATGAAAGAGTCAAGGAAGCATGTGAGTAAAATACTTCTTTCATTTGTAAAGAAACAATGGTGCCATAATCACAAAAGGGGTACTTGTCTTTTTGCAGACCACTCGCCAAAGCCACTATCAAGCTGTTCAATTTTGAAAGACATTTTCAATGAAAAATTCTTGGAGCTGGCGAAACAAGTAAACAATAAAATTCTTTTAAAATAACCCATTTTGACATAAAACAGAATAACATCAACAGAATGCAATTTGCTTAGTAGTTTCTTATAATATGATAGCACTGCTACTTCTCTTAAACCCCAGACTGAATCGTAGATATAAGATCAAGGCGATGAATAAGACCGAGCAACAAAATACTAAATGCATACGCTAGACATTTTCAAAATAAAGCTGAGTCCACTTCAAGACCACAATAAACTGCAATATGCATTTCATTAACTTCAGATAGAGCCTCTTGACCGAACCAAACTCCTCAAGATGTCAACAAAAAAATCATACGATTATTCGATAGAAGCGACAAAAGAGTTCTTGACAGAAATTGAACTATCCGATGATAAAGATCAGGATCGAAATGAATCAAACAACTTCAGAGTAATTTAATGCATTTTTCTTAGACTGGAAGGCTGTCCTGTAAGTCTCCAAACACGAGTAAATGATATTCCAAAATGGAACGAGTACACTTGGGCACGAACGAACGCATGAAATGTTGAATGAAAAATTGCCAATGAAGGCAAACAAAAAACACATATGAACATAAAAAGTATTCCTTCACTATCTTGAAGACGCCAAAATGTGTTTGATTTTAAGGGTTCCGTACCGCAAAAGGATAAAACGGAACCCTCATAGTAAAACTCTGTCCGTCTGTCTGTCAAGCTCATTTTTCTCAGGAACGCGTGGAGGTATCAAGCTGGAATTTATATCAAATACTCAGGTCTACTGTACAGTGAAAAATGGAACTTCTAAGCCAACGCAATCAAAAGATACAACCGTTTATGCCGCAAATTTCTGTAAATTTTCAAAAATCGCAAGGGAATCAAAATCTACAGGGTACTTCCCGTGAACTCAGAATCTTTGCCACGAAGCAACGTCTTCTAGCACAGATAAAAGAAAAATTGCGAGAACCGTTAATTTTTAGTAACATCAGGGAATAAAAATATTTTTAATAATTTTTAACTTACTACCGCTTTCCTCATGAACGCGTAGAGGTATTAAATTGAAATTGTTATAAAAACACTGAGGTCTATAATACCCTTAAGCTGTTACAAAATCAAATTTAAGCAAGCAATTTAACCCGCATATTTTGAAACTCGGAACTACTTTCAAAGAAATCAAAATCTAGAGGGTAGTCGAACTAGATCTTGAAATTTGACATCAGACAATGTTTTTTTAACTTTAACAGGTTTGTATGGAACCCTCGGTGCGCGAGTCCGAATCGCACTTGGCCGGTTTTTTGAAAAACGTTCGCATGTCTCTTTTTTTTAATGCAGACAATTCAAAAATCTCATGCGCTAATAAGTCATCGCATTGAATTCGTTTCATTCATTTTTGACTCCTGCCTTAAGAGCGGCACACTACGATAATGAAAAACCTTATCTCCGATGGTGAATTTCACTCAATTTAAGGTAACTACTCGTTGCTTCAGGAGCTGCTCAATTTCAGCAACAAATTCAAACTCGAACCCTTTGTTTTCGTAAGGCTTGTAGTAATTTTTTTTTAGACCCATTTAAATATTGTTGTGCCTTCGAAGTCAGTAAAAAAATTTACTCTGGTAACCCTGATACATCAACTTCTATACCTATGCCCGCACTCGTTCTACATTTTTCCCAAACATTCTTTTTTTGCGCGCTCCAACTACAGTCGGACTATATAGACCAAACAAGTCCGAATAACAAAAAAAAAAAAAAAAAAAGCTTGCACTCTATGTCGATGCCATCTATCTGTCTATGTGCCATGTGCGTCATCCTCCTTGTTTTTTTGACCGTCCCTTCCGGTAAGCCCCGCTTCATTTCAGCATCCAGCCCTCGCATCCTTTGTATGACCGAATCCTTTCCATCTACATACACATTTTTAAACTCATCACGATTTGAGCTTTTCGAAAAAATTCTCCCGCCCAAAAAAACGTACAAAACAAAAATACAAAAAAACAAAAAGAAGGGAAAAACACAGTCCTTACCATTTTTTTTTTTTGCATTCTCACGCTAAATAACATCGTGTACAATACACATTCGGTGTGGATGTACTGAGGTTAGCAACGATGATGTTGATGATGATGATGATGCTGCCACTAATGCAGGCAACCACCGCCGTTTGCGTGTAGGTGTGCGTCAAACCGGAAACGAAAATGCGTTCCTCCCAATCTCGCCCCACACAAAATCATCGTCCTTGCCACAAACGCGCCACCCATTCGGCATGCCGCTCTCAATATTTTAACGAAATATTTACATCACGTGACAATGTAACCGAACGCAATGTCAACAGCCCAAGACCAAGACCAATTTCTTGGCAGAACCGTCAAAACAGGCCAAAAAGGAATCATCTCAACGACCCACATTTGATCAACTTCTCCGTCGTCTTCGTCGAACTGCATATCTATGTCGAGTTGAGTTGAGCATCTAAACTAGGAAAGTGGGACTAGAGGGGTTGGGATTTTTCTATCCCAATCCTAAATCTAACAGCCTCCTGCAGTCGTTGTGACTGTGAAATTGGAATCGGTGGTGGTGGAGACTCGGTTCTCGTTTTTAGGTTTTTTTTTTCAAATTGTTTCTGTTTTGTTTTTTGATTTTTCACTACTTCGCGCGGCTAAAGCTTTGATACGAGATAGAGAGCGAGAGAGGATGGAAAAAAAATTGTTGTGTGTACACACACACACACAATCATAAAAAACACAGTTTGGACAGATTTTTTCTCTTCTAGCCGGGGATATGAAAAAAAAAGCTCTCAGATCCTCATTTGCCAATAGTTAGGCGACCACACTTTTTTTTTTTGTTTTTTTTTTTTGGTTTTTTTGTTTGTAGCCTTCCTGAGTTAAGTAGAGCGTACTTGTGTAGGTATGCATCAACAAAACATCAATACGTCGTCGACCAACCCTTCTAGTTGGAGTGGGGGAGAAAGGATGTTGTTATCCTCCTGTTTTTCATTTTTTTTCTTTTTTTTTCATTTTTTCGAGCCTCCAAATTGTGGGCGGCGGGTGGCAAATATATGCACTACAGACTGTTTCCTAAGTATTCCAATGCTGCGTCCAGTGTGATGGCGATTGAAATGGGAATGGAATGCCGGTGTGTTAGTTTTGGTAGAAATTTTGATTTTTTTTTACCCCTTTTTTTTTGCCTTTTGACACTTTTGCATACAAATTTACAACGAGCAAGCGGATCTGAATGTGTAAGTAAACCGCTTTTTTTTGTAGTTGGATACAGGGATGGGGAGGCGAACAATTTTTTTTCAGTTTTATGTAAAAAAAAACGGATTTTTTTTGCCGGAAAGTTTGGTTGGAAAAAAAAGGGTTGAGATTGTATCTAAAGTTTTTCGTGCTATTTCAAGTGTATAAAATGTGTTAAAGGGTTGAAATACGGCTGGCGCGACGATGAGGTTTGCGTTATGGTTTTTTTTTTGTTTTTCTGTTCGGCTTGAAATTAGGAAGTAATCGATTTTAATTAAACTTGCAAAGAGTGATTATATTAATATTAATTTATATATGTATTGAAGCTTGATGAATACCATAACCGAGCATTGGGGTTGACTGTACAGCAAAACAGTCAGGATGATTGTCCGTGGACAAAGCAAACAAGCTACTTGTTTTATTTTTCCCAAAGGGAACTTATGGAAACTGAATTTAATAATTGTGTTTTCTTCTTAAACACATTTTTAAAAATGAAGCCAACAATATTATCTTCCCGTTTGTGAAGTTCATGTAATCGGTCCAATTTTCGGAATTCAAAATGTTGTCATATCTTCAAGTTCTTGAGATACGCAGATTTTATGCCAATTGTTTCTAGAAGGAATTCTGGGTGTAAAATGAATTAAGCTTAGTTTTCCCAACACCCGAAAAGGACTTCTTTTCATTGAGTTCTTTCAAAAACAACTGCCAAGAGAAAAGAAAGTTTCACTTCCGTAAAAATCAAGTTCTCTTATAGAATATTGTGATACCAACTCTACGAGGACTTAAAAAATACTGAAATAGAATAAAACCTCTTTTTCGTTGAAAATGTAAGCTCGTACTTGGACTACTTTGGCCATTTTATCGGCCCAGGTGCTTGGAAGATTTCATTATGATTGATCACATTAAACAACAACATTATTTTTGGTCTTCTTGTTTCAAGATAGTTTCGAATCAAAAGCATTTGTGTGATTAAATTGGTGACTTGTGTTTTCTAACATTAGTCTTTACAATTCGTCATTCATGATTCCATTGCAATGGACGACGTCTGCATATTTGATGGAAGAGAATCATCCGCAGACCAGTTCCGAAACACCGCCATTAGTAATTCAAATGGGTAGTAAATGGATTCAAGGAAGGAAAATTAGAACTTATCCACTTGTCTAGCTGCAAAGATACACATTCTGATACGTTAATTCTCATCCAGCCAGCGAAGTGGCACCGAAAGACAGGAGTTGACGCAGTTTAAGGCAGATGGTGTCTTCTAAAACATAAAAATCTGCAGGACAGAATGGGGTCACATTCTCTCATAGCTTCTTCACAAATAAAATTTACGGACTGCTGACCCGGGAAGAGTCACTGCAGCCTTTTACTCTTGTCGAATTCGGGCACGCTCCTTCTAGTTATTTGGACCAAGCGCTCTGGCATCCGCGACCGCTTGACCCTCAAAACGGAGGTTCGATATTCGTTGTCGTCTCGATC
Source organism: Orthonevra nobilis (assembly GCA_963555765.1). Lineage (NCBI taxonomy): Eukaryota > Metazoa > Arthropoda > Insecta > Diptera > Syrphidae > Orthonevra > Orthonevra nobilis. The sequence continues at coordinate 55,223,551 of OY743227.1, forward strand.
CTAGAGGATGTGATTTAGAGATCCTGATTTAGAGATTATTGCACATATGTCGATGTGACCGAGCCAGTGTAGTAGTCGTATTTTTGCTCTGTTAACAACATTGTCAATTTCAATTTTCAATTCAATAATTTATTCAACAATATAATTTTGTACAATTAAGACATAGTCTCTTATGGTACTAGGGAAAGATACATAAGCTTTGATTGGGTACAATTAAAATTAAAAATTTTAAAAAATACAAAACATAAAATAAAGCGAACAGATAATATTTGCATACATTTCTTCAAGAAGAAAGCAATAAAATCGTTTGGAAAGGAAAAAATGAAAATAGAAAAACATTGAGTGAAATGATAGAGATCAAGAGAAGTAGTACGCAGACAAAGCGGTTTTAAAGTTTGCAGTACTAGATATGCATTTAATATTTGATGGTAGGGCATTCCAAAGCCTAACAGCATGAGGAATAAGCAATTTTTAAAATCAAGATACTGTTTTAAAGTGCAACCAAGGAAACTCAAACTAGAATCCGAGATTCTATCGAATCTCCATTTTGCGTAAACATATCTTACAGCATCATTATAAGCAACTTGAAGCTTGCGAAAAGATAGTGAGTCCAAATTGCTGTAGACAACATAATTAAGTTATAATTAATGTAAGGACAAGCCTTCGCCGAGTGTTTAACGGTGTGTAGCTGGCTGAAATCCAGAGCTTTCGCAACTATCCATCAACGCGGCCTATGACGGCGTTAACATGACCAGAGAGTTTTGTATTGATAGTCATACCCAAGCTTGTAACAACCTTAACTAGCTGAATCCTAGCACCAGATAAGCATATATCAGGCACGATATTTAACTGGAGGGACTTGTGTGATATGGAATGACGTGACATTTTTTCGGGTTCAGGACTAGTCTGTTTTTTGTCGCCCAGTTACTGATTGCGCATAGGTCATCGTTTAAGTGCGAAACTAATTCAGCTAGCTTTCCTAATTGCAGGGATAAATAGAGTTGCACGTCGTCCGCATAAAGATGAATAACTGCATATTTACATATTGTCGTCAGATAGTTAATTTCCATACAAAACAATATAGGCCCTAATACTGAACCATGTGGTACGCCTTGAGTCACTGACTTAAGCCGAGATCTTTTGCTTCCAACAACAACCACTTGCGTCCTTTGACATAAATAATTTTGAATGAGTTTTACAGCTCTTTCACTAAATCCGAACAAATTGCGAGGCTTCCAGCATAAAATAGAACAGTTGACTTTATCGAAGGCCTTTGAAAAATCAAGGAGGCATCTTCATACATCTTAATACAGCTCATCGAGTTCGCGGTTGTATCTTTTGCTCCAACCGCCCTCCTCGCATACGGGACCAAATATTTGACGAAGAATTTTTGGCTCGGAAGTGCTGAAAATCTGCTCAGCCTTCGTGCTTATCATCCAGCACTCCGTTTCCATAAAGAAGAACTTTTAGGATTAAAGTTTTGTAGAGCGTACATTTATGTCTTTCGAGTTTTGGAGTTTTGAACCCATTTGTTTCGCTTAACCAAAGTGACAGTGCCTTCTTAGGATGAGTCTTCGTCAAATCGCCACTAAAGTGTCATTCGTGGAGTTGATATTCATTCCGAGGTAGGTAAACTTCATAAACACCTCGAAATTACCAAACCAACCGAATTTTGTGTCCATAAAAACTTGCAGCTCCGGCATGAAAAGCTGACAACCCACTTAGTCAGTCAGACTCAGTCCAACGAAAAATAGTGACTAAATCAGATCCGAAAAATAACAAAAAGACTTAGTCTATAATTGATAAAATTGAAATGCAGACGATTAGGCAACATGCATTACACAGCCGCCTTCTCAAAACGGACTCCTTGATACAAGTTTTTCAAACGAGAGTCTATGGGATTGAAAAAGCAGCAGGAGCATTTTGAAAAATGAAATTCCAAAGAAGACAAACACATCCTTATTAAATTGATTTAATCGCATCTAAAAAAATCAAAGAGTAAATTGTTTCTGAGCAAAGCAATATCGGGGGACCTATTCGTGAATCCGAGTCGAGTGAAATTTTATGTGTCAACAGAGAAACGGTATTTACTTTCGGATTTCAAGAATTTTCGCCAATTCTTTCTTGTATCCCATGAGGCCCTAGATAGTGGAGTCCTGTAAACAATTGTTTCCAATTTATGGTAGTTAATCTTGAACTTCCAGTCGTCACAATAACGCTGAATTTCATCAAAGTTACAATTGCAAGTTAAATCTGATGTCCTCGCTCAATTGAGCCGTCTGCGTACACTATAGCATGGTAAAGAGAACCTACAAGATCGATCGTGAAAAAGAAAGTACCGGAGAATCAACCGCATTTTGTTGTAGACCTCTTATTTATTCAAAAATACAAATAGAAGAAACATTGCCATTCTTCATAACGATGAAGCACGTTAAGAACATGTCTCGAGACAAGAAGGACCCACGAAAACAACAACATCAGCAACATGGCCAACGAAAAAAATACCAAGAGAACACAGATACCACTATTCAATGGCGATATTGTAAGAGGCCATCTTCCCTCTCGACGTCAACTAAGGACCAGCAGCATTCTGAAAGGAAGTAGAATCAACCCACTACCACGGATGAGGCCACAAAACAACGCACAACGCATCAGCGTCACCCGGATTTGAACAACCCCAGGTTCAACCAACGAACAGTCTATTTGTAAGCTTGTTATGAAGCAAGTACAGTAGTGGTATGCCAAGCCGGTTGAATTTGTAAAAGACGTAAAAAGGTATCGAAGGCCTTCTCCAAGTCAACCAGACAGGCACCCGTGCATTGTTTCTTAGCTTTGTACCATTGTACATCTGAAACTAGTTTAGACGAATTATAATTATTATTGTCCTCTACCCATTTAGTCAGGGCTTTATTAACAACTTTTCAAAAACTTATTCTCAGAAGTAGACTAAGTGACCGCAGATTTGCCGGATTGGAGTCATCTTTGCCCCGTTTGGGAATAAGCTGAACTATTGCTGTTCTCCAGTGCGCCGAATAATGTTATTATAGCTTCCAGAGGGAAGTGTCGAAGTGCGATGTTTGATATCCCATCGATTCCTGTAGACTTTTTCTTATTCATTCAAATATCGCTTGAAGGTCTGCCTTTGAAATGAATGGAGAATTTCCGCTATCATCAGCGAAGACATTCTATGCCAATTTATTGTCATTGAACTCGGTGAAACCTCGGTTGGTTGGTTTTATTATTGCCAATTGTTACATATGGTATTCTATATTTAAGGTAAGACTCAAACCATTTATGTGTCAATCCTCTAAATCAAGCCCTTTATAATTTATCCATGTCAAACGCTTACGTTATATCAACAAAAATGCCAGCGCAAAATTGTTTGTCATCTTACCCTTTATATAAAGCCAGACAGTAGTTTAAGGGGGTATTCTAGTCTAGAAATTTGGAAAAAAAATCGATTTTTTTATATTTTCAAAGTTTAACTATTCAAGAATATATCTACAAGAGGATTTTTCAAAATTGAAATTATTTTCGGAGATATCGGTATTTTGCTGACCCGGCATCCAAACTGGTTCGGCCGGAACTATACGTAATCGAACAAAAGACATTAGGGATTCTCAGTCTACCTGAATCCATATTTCTCAGTAAGACCTTCTGTCCAATTTACGAGTAATTTATCATCAGAGTAAATATTGACTCGATGTTTAGGTTCAGAAACTCAAAATAATAATGAGTCTCTAAACTCTTAGATTTGGACTTTCGATCCAAAACATATTCATTCCGGACCTAAGATGATTGATATAGCGACATTTATTGCTGTTTGAATTTTAAGTGAAGGCTTTATTCCTATTTTAAAAATGATGGAGCTTATGGGAATGAAACTTGGCCCGGAAGCTCATTCATTTGCTAGGAAACTAGACAACGCCCGGATTGACCGCTCCGAGATACGAGCATTCAACGCATCAACGCATCAAAGGAGACCAGAACTGCTCGATATGAAGAGAGAAACGCGGCAAATAGTTTCTTCGTAGTCGAGGAAGGTCCGATGTATGAAGCAGGAATGACAGATTGAATAAATGTAAGTCTACAATATAATTTCACGACTTAGACTACGAAAAACTTTACGCGAAACTTTAAACGCGTTTTTCTCGAAAGTGTATTTTTCAAAACAATACCCACGATTTCTCAGGTTCTACTTGACCGACCCCCCCTTCATCAACTGCTAATTTTTGAAATTTTCAACTTTTTTATTTTTGATTTTTTTTTCTGTATTCTTGTAATGGTAATAAATAACTTATAAAAAATTGATAGTAAAAATATTTATTGCTTTCTTTTATGACACTTCAAAAATTACATGAAATTCATGCCTCTAGACAAGAATACCCCCTTAAAACACGATCCGTTCCATAATAGAACTTTTCTAACAGCTCCCTTCGTTCCATAATTGTCACAAATGGTATCTTAGTAGTTTTTTGAAGATATTTTCTTATGGAAGTAGTATGAGAGCTCCAGCTTAGCTTGCTATCGATTTCAAGTCCAAGGTACTTATAAACACTTGCATTCTCTAGGATAAAACAATTGGGTGAGCATTTTGAGAGCACAGCAAGTATTTGAGCTTACCAAGATGTTGTTGCAGTATGAGCTTTGAAAAATGAAATCGGTAAAATGTTGGTTTGAAGACATTTAAAAAAAAAAACATTCTTTTAGTTTTGTCACTAATGACTAATTTGTGCAAACGGAACAAATGTCTTAGTATTTCTAAGTCATGACATATAGTATATCGGCTGACAAATATAAAAGAGAACCGCTGGAGTATGAGTGTGAGCTTACCTTTAATCTCTAGTTGAAGAATTGAATTAATAAATACTAGCACTGAACCCTATGCAACACTAATTTACTATTTGTGTCTCCTATACTTTCCGTTTAATCTCTGTTCGTAAGATATGATTTGAACCAGCTTTGAATTAATCCGCTGAAACCAGCTTATCCTAATTTATCCAGGAGGATGGTATGATCAACAGTGTCAAAAGCTTTGGCAATGTCGATAAAAAGAGCAGCAGTTAGTTTCTTGCTATTATTACTTTCATAAAAAAAAATTGCAGAAGCTTCCGAGTGCATCCTCAGTTTATTTATTAGCTCTGAATCCATACTGGTTGGTGCTAAAAAATGATATAGAATCGAGATAGGAGACACTCACCTTTTTTGGTCAATTTTTCAAAAACTTTTGCGAATACTGGGAGAAGAGAGATGGGCCTATAATTATTAAGTATTTTTCTGTGTCCTTCTTTGAAGATAGGTACAACTTTAGCTATTTTGAGCTTTTTAGGAGAAACGCCACAAAAAATACTTTTGTTGAAAATATGAGCCAAAAATTCTTAAGGGCTATACTCTTAACAACCATTAGAGTATGAACCAAGAGTAAGAGAATTTGAGTTGCTCAAGGACGTTATTGTTTTATATAAATCAAAAGATTTAACAGGTTCATAGGAAAAGCAGTTTTCCATTGCAACATCTACTTATATGAAACGACATGCAATATCATTTTGAAAAGCTGTTTCAAAACAGAGGATCCTTTTTATGGGTTGCCATCTTCATTTAATTGTATTTGTGATTCTTCTTAAACTAAAAATTTATAAGTTCGCCACAGCAATATTTCCAATTTAATGTTTCAATAAAATGATACCATGCTGAAGGAATAACGTTTAAAATGGAAATTAGTTCAAATTCATTGAACATCTTCAAGCGCCAAATTTGGATCACAGCTCTGCCTGCGAGGAGGATAAACGATCCATCTCTATTTCATGGTATTCAAAGGCTTCTCTATGTCACATCTGGCAGTCGCAAGATCAATTCGGGTTAAATATCGCACGGACTTAAGCCATCGTTTCGTTCCATATAGGAGCGATCATAAATCAACAACCAACCGCGTCGGCTTACGCTTGCGTATATCAATTAACCCAGAAGATTGCCTTTTAGCCGTAACCTGTTCAGTTGTGGGAATAGTGTTTAGAGTGACATACTGCACATGCGATTGAGTGTGGCTGGTGTGTCGTACAAAGTGTGTGGTCGGCATATGCTATACGAGTGTGTTACATTTGACAGGCACACAAGCGCTTTCCCACGCATCTGAGCTGCAACACACAAATGCGACCAATAACAATTTACCCACCTTGTGCTGCTCTCTCTCAGTTGTCACAGGATCGGATCGGGTTACATTTTTCAGATTTTTGGCAGGCCTGAATAATGAGAAGGGGTTATTTTTTCTGTAAAGGTATTTCGCATGAAGTAACTGTGGATCGTGTGATATCGTAGTGCGCAGTCACACAGGTGTTTCGGTTGCATACCGATTTGGTAGTATCGCGAGGGTGGCCTTAAACTTGTCTTGAAATGAATCTCTCGTTGATCGAAATCACGGGCATTTTTCGCACATGATTGAACACTGAGATTATATTTTAGTTAATTATGTTATTATATAATTATTTTTATACTGAGTTACGGTCTCGGCATGTTCGAATGTGTATTTTGTTATTTCCAGACGTTTGTCGACCAGTTCTTCTAAGGTAATATATCATTATATGACTATACATTAGAACTGGGTTCCCTTAGTCCCCTGCCCCATTGCAATTCGAACGATAACGAATTCTCTAGTCCCGACAGCACTCACGCTGCATTGCTGATTCAATGTGTTTCGGACCTGGAGTGCTACACAAGCCCAGCATACCCGAACCGCATCTCGTCAACATAAAGGGTTTTTCAACAGGGACGCTACAAAAGTAGAGCGACAGGGACAGGAAACAACGCCATACTTCTTGCCGCTCTTTTGACATTTCTCTTCAGTAAGGAAAGATATACGAGCCAACAACGAGTCAAAATTATTAAAATTTACTACCGAAATTCGGAGTCAGTGACCTCCACGTTAAGAGCGCTATGTCCAATTTATGGTCCTCATAATCGTCCTAGCAGATCAACAATTGAGCGTCTTTTGGAAAAGTTTGAATCCACAGGCACAGTACAAAATGTTCCCGTGCCAGTGAGACAAAGAAGTGCCCGTAGTGTCGAGAATATTGCTGCCGCTGAGGCTTTAGTTGCAGAAAGCCCAAATGTGTCTCTCACACGACGTTCTCAAAAGTTGGGCATCTCTGTGACGTCGTTGTGGCGAATTTTGCGAAAAGATCTTGGCCTACATCCTTACAAGATTAAATTGACGCAAGAACTGAAGCCGCTTGACCACCAGAAGCGTCGTATGCTCGTGAATTGGGCTGAGCAACAACTTGAAAATGATTCGGATTTTCATCGAAAAATCATCTTCAGCGATGAGGCTCATTTCTGGCTGAATGGCTCCGTCAATAAACAAAATATGCGGTATTGGTCAGGCAGCAATCCACACGTACTCCATGAGTCATCATTGCATCCCGAAAAAATTACGGTTTGGAGTGGTTTATGTGCCGGCGGCGTCATTTGGCCGTACTTCTTCCGTGATGATCAAGACCAGCACGTTACTGTGAATGGGGATCGCTACCGTTCAATGATAACCGAATATTTTTGGCCCCAATTGGATGATATGGACTTGGAGGACATGTGGTTCCAACAGGATGGCGCCACAAGCCACACAGCGAATGTCACAATTAATTTATTGGAAACCAAGTTTGGAGAACGTGTTATCTCTCGAAATTATCAGTCGCTTGGCCGCCTCGGTCGTGCGATTTGACGCCGTAAGACTATTTCCTGTAGGGCTACGTCAAGTCTATGGTATATGCCAACAAGCCAGCGACGATTTATGAAGTTCGTACAAATATCGAACGTGAAATTGCAGCAGTATCGGCCGATTTATGCTTGAAATCCGTCGAAAATTGGATTCAGTGTCTGGACTTCTGCAAGCGTGCACGTGGTGGCCATGCAAAAGAAATCGAGTTCCATAAATAATAGCATCGAACGTACTTTCACATGAATAAAGAATTTCATTGATATCCAAAACCGTTTTTGTTTTATTTAAAAAAAACTTTTGTAGCGCTCTTATTGAAAAACGCTTTATATCACGCTCAAACAGTGTCACAAAAACCTTTCTCAATGAATCAGAAAAGACTCTTAACCACAGAAATTACAACGAACTTAGCCACACCATTGTCGGCAAGCCGAAAGGAAGACGTTTAGCATCTGAAAAAAAAAAAAATTTCAAAGCCTAGAACAGCCTAGAACACGTGGAATGGGAACCAGAATTACACAAGCATTAAACGTTGGTCTCCTGCTATTCAACAATGTGACATCGGACCAACCCAGGTTGGACAACACAACGAAATACTGCTTCTATGCTGACGACTCCCTCACGTACACGAGCTCAATCTCACCGCTTTTAACCGCCAGAAGAGATGAAACGCACTGCAAAATCTGAATGAATCCCAAGAAAACGGAGGTATCGGGCATCTGAAGACTTGTTTACTCCCGGAGAGCAAGATTTGCTGCGAAATGCCTCAACAACTGAGTTGGACTTCGAGATGGATCGATACTGGTTAAATTATTTAGTGTCAACTTTTTGAAGAAGCTAAAATCAAAGCACACGTGGAAGACATTCCTCAGAAGATTCGCTTCGCCTAAATTGTTGAGTCTTATCTTAAGAAAAAGAAAAAAAAGACTGTGGCCTCAATTCTGGAGGATCGGGAATGGACTCCATCGCTGGAATATTCAATTGCTTCAATTTCTGCAACGTTTTTGAAACGCCGCCCTCAAACGGCTCTCCTAAAATTAAATTTGACATCAAAACGGATTGGACGGCTTACACCTTCATAAATATGTGCAGAAATCACAGACTCTTCAGTTACAACAAAGAAAAGACGTTAAGCTATGTGAGAACTTCGCGATCGATAAGCAGTACCAAGACCTTTGTTAAGGCAAAAATTCAATTCAATTTAATTCAAGCGAAGAAAAGATGCTCGCTAGCTGTGTGGTCCCAAAATCAATCCCGGGTTAGGTTCCATGAACCAAAACATAGTTATTTGAACACAGAGGATGTAATAGTTAAATTTTTAAATACTGCGCTTCACATGCCCTTATCTACAACTTAATTGCAGTCGCTTTGATGTCGGTGAATTATTCTTAAATGATATGAATTCACTTGGCATGGACAAAAAATGGAACTACTCCAACAATTTTCTGTACTCGATAACACTCTTCCCGATACCTTTCTTGTCAGCCGATATCTTGTATGCTAGGTTTCTCTCACTGAAATATGACAAGGGACCCGTACCATTCTCGCGAGTTATTTATTCCATTTCTTAAGGTGCTGCTCGATTAGAACGAACAAAATCATTCAATTTATCGAAGCCTTTGTCATGAGATCGTTCGCAAACCACCTTTTTATTAACAAGCTGAAAGGAAAGCAAAAAACAAAAACAGTTGCAAAATGAGAGTTGACTCTAGAACGAAGGGTCCCGCGCCTGTTTCTCTTATTATAAATATTTCCAATTTTGATAAATTTATGCAAGGATATCATGGCAAACCGAGTGAAAATTCGTTCGGAGTTCGTTGATGAACGTCAAACTGTGTGGCATAAATCGAATGCATGTCATAGCAATGTACGTGTTTTGCTATCGAAACTAAAATAATTGATTTTAATGGTAATTTCTTGAAAATAAATAATTGAAGACAACTTTATCATGTGATTCTAGAACGTGTTTTTAGTTATAGTTGGCAACCTATTCAAGAAATTGCTCTAATGGAGGGATTGGAAATTATTGAAGAAAAAAAAATGGTTTGGGTGCGAGTAGACCTGCCCATACCACGAACTTTCCATCACAAAATTAAAAAAAAAGGTTTTAGTTGCAATATTATTTGGGTTTGACAGCACCATTCATTCCTTAAACAAATGCACCGCAAAATGACGGAACAGGGCCTCAACCTGTAAACTTCTCCGGCCACCTTGGTCCCTAGCTAGCTGTGCGCAGGTTGGGGTCCTCTTCCACTTGTGTGAGCCACCTGAGTCGCGATCGTCCTCTGCTGCGTCGTACCTCGGAGGTGCAGTGGTTAGTGGGAGATTTGAACTATTGTTTCAAGTTTGATATTGAAGAAGTCATATGACAATGTATCACGTAGTCTAAAACTTTTTTTGATATCGATTGGACCTAAATGGAGCAGCTTGGGTTCACCATCGGTCCAAAAGAATCGAGCTTAGCAGAGATGCCCAACCTAGATATGGCTTTGTACATCGCGTGTCTGTGGATGCTGGCAAACACAACCTTGAAATTGATGAAAATGTGGTAAGTGCCGAAAGGAAACCAACGACCCAAATTATAAGCCAGTCTTTTGTAGGCACATGGTGGCATCATTTAGAGTTGCGAAATTCGATTCCATTACAACAACTCTAACATAGGAAGTTTATCCGCTTTTGGCAGTTGTTTTCTCACTTCTGGATTGTTTTTAGAATTATGATTCGGTTAACTCCGCAGTTTTCTTGCAAACTTTCCGTCCTCAGCAAAAATTTGGAACATCATTAGTTAAAAAAGTTGTTTTGAAATACGTCAAAGGAAGGTTTGTGACCATTCTTTGTTATTTGTTAATTTGCAGAATTTTATTTATTGTTTCGATATTAACACTGTGAGAGGGAGTTTTCAAATGTATTTTCGAAATTATTTTTACGATGCACTTTCATTAAATTCGTTAGATTGCTTTTCTTTTAAAGCAATTTACGTGCGTTCAGAAAATAAAGATTCCTTTTATGCTCTTTCTGAACGGGTTCAAAAGTGCATAGTTTAAGTCGAGGGGTTTCGACTACCTCTTCCTTCCGAACTCGGAAAATGTTCGACATAGGATCGTTTTTTTTTTAACTGGTAAAAAGATGTCTTCAAGTGGATAAAATTCGGTACAGTTTTCTCTGCAGATTTGGTTATTTGTTTCCAGGCCGATTTGGAGAGTTTGCTTATCTCTTTGTCATTTACTGGAAAGTCCTCTAGACTTTGGTTCATGATAAGAAACCACAACAGTGTTAAACAAACTCAATCTTCGGATGCTTTGATTATCCCTGAAACGTTTTTTAATAACCAAGTAATGCAATTTTTTCATGTGTTTTAACTTTGTCATGTAGGTTTCTCTTGATGCTTTTTCAAGGAAATCGATTGTCTCATGAGTTTCTTTTGGCTGATATAGATTAACGATAAAAATGCGTCAAGCTACAGCAGAGCAGGTTTGGAACAAAAAAACTGGTGGCTTCATAATTTTCAAAGGATGTTTGTATAGTATGTGTCAGTGATGTATACGTCATTCGAAATCATGAAAAATAAAAAAAAATATAAAATTGACATTTTTGAAAGCACTCCCGTGGAAACGTGGATCAAGTTTGAACAAAAAAATTTGTCCATAAACTTATGAACGGCAGTGTATATATTCAAACATATTTTTTTTTATCTAACAAGGCAGTTTAAAACTATAAATTTAATTGAATTTGATCTTATTTCATTTGAAAACTAAATGGATTTTAACATAAGAAGTGAAATCGTCCCTTTTTTGACAGTTGTATCGTAATAAAATTTAAACCAACCTGTCAAATTTAACCAAAAGTTTTTCCAGGTGACTTTGTTCAATAGCTTGCTTTTTGTTGTGGTTGTACGAAAAAATCGGCACGCACACACACAGACATCTTTCTAAAAAGCGTGGAATCCGACTAATGGGACCTCGAAACGTGGAGAAATGAAAAAAAATTGAATTTCGAAAATCGGACCGATTACAAGAACTTCCTGAAGGAAAGTTAAAAAAAATGTAAGCATTGAATATCCTTGTGTGCCTTAAATGCGTAATCAACACACACAACGTCATTCAATGTTTACACTTTTCTTCATTTTGCAGCCCTCAGTTTTTAGTTATTTATTGAAATGCTGGGACAATCATAACTCAAACACCGATCAAAATCATATGAAATACTTTTTTTAATAATTTATTTTTAAAAAATGGCATTGTTATTATTTATTTCGGATTGAGAAAATGCAGCCATGAAAACCAAACACGTATAGATGTGTGACCCTTCGTTTGAATGGGTAGAAATATTTTGACATTCGTTCCACAAGTTGCGAATATTTTTTTTTCTTATTGGAACTAGAACTTTTACATTGTTTTGGATGGAAAAAAATGATCGCATTCTTTAAACAGTTTTTAAGCTGCTCCGTGAATCCTTCATTTATTTGTAACTTTATATTATTTTTGTTTCTTTTTTTTTTTAGACGGACGGACAGTGGAGGCTTATAAATAAGGTTCCTTTGGACCCTTTAGGAACGGAACCCTTAAAAGAAATTTCATTATAATGTTTTTAAAATTTCCCTATTGGTTTAGTTGGGCTCTTTTAAAACATCATTGACGTTTAGTGTTTGCTGCAACAACATTGATTTTGGTGATTTATAGTGATGCTGCTGATGCTGTTTGAAGGCAACTACTTCATGAATAGATTTTTTTTGTATCAACGAAGTATGAACGCGCCAGAGACGTACATAATTCCTTGTCATATCTTTAGAGATGATGGGCGAGTAAACCAATTTTGATAAGTCTGTAGGCTTTCCATTGTTGGAGTCCTTTTTCTTCAACTTTTATATTCACTATCCTTCTTAAATTGCGTTTGGAATATAGTTCAAATAAACGAACTGAAGGACATTGTTGGCGCTATCATCAGCTTGTTTATTTCCCATTTTCCCGAAACATTGGAATATTTTTTGAGGATTGAAGTCGTCGATATAAAAACAGAACGATGCTGTGCTCTTGCAAGGCATACAAATTCAGAAATACGGAACAAGTGTCCAAGAACCAGGGTGGTCGAGATGGGATGTACTTGATATGATGTTAATAAGGAACTTCCAGTTAAATAATAAGCTGCACGACATTGTGAATGGAGGAAGGGATGCGTCTAACTCATTTGTGAGCAAGAGGCTGATTTGTGCCTCTGTCGATTATTGATTTAGCTTGACGTTGGCAGTGACTTCAATGTTACGCTCTTTAATTGGTTGTAGTCTGGCCTCTGGTAGGATATTTTTTATTAGACTCGTAGGGAAGGCTTTGATGCTTTTTCTTGCTGCTTGGTGGTGGGTTAGCTTGAAAATGTTTCTTTTTGGTTTTAGGGAAGGAACCGTAAAAAGCTAGACCACAATTTGTTATATAATTCATAGACCATAAATTATTAAGCATTATAAGCGGCTTCTTTCTTGGTACTTTATTTGACTTGATAATGACTTTTGCAGAAGCTGTCGAGAAAGAAGAATCCGTACGATACAACGGAATGTCATGCACTATCGGCCATTCGCATAGCCAGAGGTCCTAGAGGGAAAATTTGTACAATTCATACTTAAATCTAGATGCGACTGATATTAATTGAAAACCCGATTCTATTTACAAACGTCTTCCACAACCCATCTTTTAACGTAATGGGCCCGCACACACGAGATGAATTCAAAATGGGGGAAACCCGGTTTCCCACCTTACTTCAAGGGCATACGGAATAATAATTCCAAGTGAAAAATCTGTATTCAAAAACCCCCCTCTCATTATATTAGTATTTTATTCAGTCCTCAGGAAGAAAAAAAATTGTGTGTAGATAAGTTTTCATCCTCGTTCAACCATTCAAAATTTGGTTGACGATTTTAGGCCATTTCAAACTACACACTTTTCGACTGCAATTCTGTCCAAAGTCCCATGACATCGTTTTGCCATAATTCTTCATTTCCCTTTAAAGCAAGAAGATGATCAAAACTTCAAAAACTATCGGCAGGCCCAATGTATTCGAACTTTTCTTAGGCCGCTTTTTTAAAACATTGATTTGCATTGCCTCATTGACGGTGCTCTTTGAATATGACTTAACCAATGGAGCCGATCACTTTGATTTCAATTCGATGGGGTTTAGTTGTTTGATGAAAGGCTTATTTGAATTCTTGAACTAGTTTTTTGTTAGTAGCGCTGTCACTCTAAGCATCTCCCTCTCAGACGCCGTCAGTATGTTCTCAACATCTGCAGTGAAGAGCCTGCCCCTGAGCTAAGGAAACATTTTCCTGTCACAAAAGAAAGCGGGGTTATTGATGGCTCCTTACAAAATGCTACAAAATTGATCATAGATCAGTCATTTTAACTTTTCTCAACATATAAATGTCTAAAGTAGGACGGAGTGGATTATTGAATGGACAGCACTCTGTTCTGGACTAATGCCACCACTCATATATCAAATGTCCATTGCGTGGAAGTTCCATCGTCATTTACGTATAGCTGACGTACAATGAATAGCAAAGGACTAAAGACACTACCCTGGTGTACACAACTTTGCGCAGTCTCGCAACCAACACGAATCCCCTATAAAATCTGCAATTTACAATATTCGGGATTGGATGGAAGGTTTGCTAAAAAGATTACTTATATCCTTTTTTCATAGAATAAACTTAATAACAAGGACATGATGTGATGGAAAATGCATTCATAGCATAGTAATGAAGACCGTTTTCAACTTATTTGCATTAAAAAATATGATAATTTTCAAAAGCGACAGACTTTAAAAAACAACATTCTGAAGCAGTCTTACCTGTGGACACATTTTACATTGGTACTTTCTCCCGCTGCCGCTACCGCCGGGTCCCAAGGTTGCACTGATTTTCGTCGCATTTATTGGTTGCGGCACAACTAACAGGGTCGATGCCCCCGTACTATGATGCACATGATTGCCAACTCCCACGCCACCACCACCCGGAGAATTACTATTAGACGATGACGTTCGAACTGGTCCAGGTCCATAAATTGTCATCTGATTGCCTTGCGCTCCACCAGCATGATGATCCAATCGGCCGTCATCAAAAATGTGCCCTGCAAAAAAAAATAAAAAAATCATACATGAAAGTAAGTGTATCATAATCATTCCTAACGAACGCGCCCAAGTCACTGAGCGTTTCAATTAAATAATCAATAAACCCGAATGAGATTTATGCCACACGTACTCGATAATTAAACCTAAAACAGTTGCATGCAGGCAAGGCAGGAAAAACGCCAACAATAACGTACAACAGCACACGGTTAAGACGCCTAATTAGAGAGCAAGAACGAAGGAAAAAAAATGTATAAATGTATGCTCCTCCAGTGCTCGCCAAGCACCAACGATCAAGAATGCGCTCGCATTGTGCGCCGGCGCTTAACGGCTACGACTCCTCGTTTTCACCTCCTTCTCGGGGCAATTTATTAAATGTCCATCGCGGTCAATAATGATAACATAACATGCCGAGCTGCATCTTGTCGCGTCCCTAAATGGCGATCGGGTGGCGCTTGGTGTAAATTACTCCCGAGCTGTGGGCAATTGTCAGGTACGGCACAAAAGCCAAAGAATCCATCTAACGACTATTAGAACTAAATTTGCCGCTAATTGTTGTTGTTTGTGTCTGGTGATAAGTCCACTTCTGTGGCCACCATCGCAGCCTCCTGTACCACGCATCACCGTCGCCGTCGCCGTCGGTCGTTGTTGATGTATCTTCGGTCGGGACAAGCAGTAGCGAATGTACTACAAGACTGTGCATGTAACTGACAACATTTTTACCATGTAAGACAACCATGTTCCGCGATCCGTTTTGGACTCAATGGCGAAGAACTCTGGTGGTGAATGGTTTGGCGCGATGTGTTTTTGCAACGCTGGCGCTGGCGCTGCTCTGTGCCGCATCGTCATGTATTTGTAAATCATTCATTTTAGCGTGCAGAGAGGCCGCCGACGCTATAGCGCCAGCCAGCGAATGGCTATACGCCATGGTTCCAAAAATTTATTCGTCTTATTTATGGAAATCTTTACACCGAGAAAGTGGGAATGGAAAGCGAGGAGGATAAATTACATGGAGCGGCACAGCGATCAGGCACCGCGATCTAGCCATATTGTTTAGAAGCCAACCAACGCAACATGCCGCCTTGTTTCGTCTGAATGTTAATGTCATCGATGGGATATCGGGTAACACAGAAGGTAGATCCAATGGAATGCTGCAAGATTGTTATCGCCTTCAAGATGACATTATCGCGATTCGCGACTATGAGGTCGATAGTTTCGATGGTGCAACACATGTAAACATGTTGCCGGAACATTGTTACTCGGATAAATGTTATGCGAATGGTGCTCCCGGGGGGCTTGTGGGAGTGATGGGAGACAGATGCCTTAGATACGGTGAAACTTATATTCACTGCATGGTGTTTCGATTGGTAGCAAGAATATAAAAGTGAGTGCCTTACCTTTTTGCAGGTTCCCATGGTGGTCGTTCATTTTTGCCTGTAAAAGGATAACAAGAAAAAAAAAGTGAGCTTGTTTTTTTATTGGAAGAAAATCATAGATAAAATAAATGTAGAACGACAAGTGCGGTTGGTTAATTAAAAAAAAATATATATGGTTATAGTTTATACCTCATATCCTTGTTTCATGGACATGTGGTTCCTTGGTGTTGGCCAACCATTGTAGTCGATATCTTTTGAATGCTGCCCGCATTGCTGAAATGTTTAAGAGAAATACAAATGAAAAGAAATATTAAACGTTTCTTTATTTTTATTTGTTTAATTATTTGTCTTTTTAAAGTCCAAAACTAAGAAAAGAACTCAACACAGAATCGCAAGATTCTTATAAAAGTTAAAAGTGACAACAAGTGGAAAACCATTTCTCGTCTATAAATAAGCTTTCCAACTTATGCGACCTTCAAAAATAAGTCGTCTAACAATCAAGCTGTTATCTGTGGGCTCAATGCCTATTTTAGGTGACAATTTATCAGTAGTGATTGTCAAAATGTCAAGTTTAAAAATCAAATGCTCGAGGCTTTTTTCGTCACTTCAGGAGTACCACAAGGAAACCATTTAGGACCATTGATGTTCCTGCTTTAAGTGACTGTGATACAAATCTTAAACTTAAACTCTAGAAACAGTTATTATTACATATATGTATACTTTATTACAGAAACAAGAAAAATCACATTCAAAATAATTCAAAATATTATAGTAACTTAATCAAAAACAAATTAATTTTAATGAGATTTTTGTGGTTGCATATTAGATGCTAACTTTTTTACCGCCGGAGTAATATTTGTAGTAGCTACTTTTACCACGGCGTTTATGTTTTCATTTGTAAGTCGGTTTCTTTGAATTGATTTATTCAACTTCCTTATGTACAAATGTACGTACTTCCGAATAAACTTCCACAAAGCTCTGCATTTTGTGGTAAATGTGGAAAGTTTTCTGTAGGAAGACATCTGTAGAAGTTCATTAAGTCTCCTCCCTTAAATTTGGACTTCAATTCTTCGTTGCATTGAATGTCAATAAGCTCAAGTTGGAGTTTTGATTCAGCATTTTCATGTGATGCTTCGAAAGGATTAGCAAATGTGCTGATCAGTATTTTGTACCGGTCAAAGTCTTCAAATCGTTCATTGAAAGATTGCTGCAGTTGTTGAATATAAATACCATATTGATTACTGTTCATCTTGTATTTTTTTAAATATTTCGTCGCAGTTGGAAAAATCACAAATATTATTATTGGTTATTTGGGAATGGAAAAATGATAACTTGATTCGAAAAGCTGATACGTCACCATGTAATTGAGATTTTCCTTAAAGTTTAAGGTTCAGATCATTTAAATGGCCGCATATAGTATATCTTTTAAAAACGCGAGGTCACATATGCATTTTGAATCTTCCAAATAATCCACTGGCTGACTTTTTTGATTTAAAAACATTTTAATTTCTTCAATAAGGTTAAGGAAACGTTGCAGAACTTTGCCTCTACTTCGCATATCCGCATTCAATTTCATTAAGAAATTCCTTAAATTGGCTGTGATTTAATCCACGTGATCGGATGAAATTAACTGCTTTCACAACTTTTTTCATAAAATGGTCGAAACTCAGATTTTTGCCAATTAAATTTTGTTGGTGTTTAATGCAGTGATTCTTAAATTATCGGATTAAATCCGTACGTATTCCTTTTTGCTTCATATGTTCGGATAAAAAAGTTGTCATACCGATTTTAGGACCAATCATTGAAGGAGCCCCGTCAGTCACTATACCAGAAAGCTTTGATAAATCCAAATTATGCTTCTGCATGCTAGACAATAATGCCTTCAATAAATCCGATCCTCTTGTTTGATCTTTCATTGGATAGAGTTCAACAAGTTCTTCAAAAATCTCATAATCTGATGTTATACAAAATAATTTTTTTGATGCTACGATTAAGCAGTTCTTTACAAAATCACCATCGGTATACGGTCGAAACTTTTCGCATAGAACATGGAACACGGGCAACGACGAGTACAGGAGCGTACAAGCGGAACTCAACTGTATCAACGTGATGTTCCGAAGAGCCGTGAAACACCACACTGAGGAGCAGTTCGTAAGACGCCTGGAGAAAATCAAGCCTGGACCGATAGTTGGCAAATCCAACACGATACCAGAAAGCTTGAACAGCGGACAAGGAGTGGTTACCACGCCAGCAGATAAGGCTGAAGCCTTCGCCGCGCACTTCGAAAGGAACTTCACCGAGAGGCCATCAATGCACCTACCAGAGTTTTTGGAAGAAGTTGACGATGTTATCAACGGAGTTCTACTTGACACCAGCACTGTGACGAACTTCAGCAGAGAAAGTCCCGCAACAAACCCAAACCCAGGTATTGGCGTTTTCACAAATGCCGAAGAAGTGGAGGACCTAATTTTGAGAGGAAACTTAAAAAAGTCCACAGGTCCAGACCGCATTTCCAACTTTTTACTGAAAAAGTTGCCAAATGTTGCTATACTACTTCTGACTGTGATCTTCAATAACTGCATCAACAAAAGCTATTTTCCCAACTCCTGGAAAATAGCTAAAGTTGTTCCAGTTCCGAAAAAAAAACAAATAGATCCATAGATCCAGCATTGACGGGTATAGGCCGATAGCGCTTCTCTGCTGTATTGGGAAAGTGCTGGAGTCAATATTGCTGCGCCAAATCATGGCAATTTGCTCGGAGAAGGGAATTCTCCCAAACCATCAATATGGTTTCCGGGCGAAACATTCAACCATCCATCCACTGCTGAAGCTGCATCATGATGTCACCCAAAGTCTAAATAAGAAGGAAATCGTAGTGGCTTGCCTGCTGGACATAGAAAAGGCATTTGACAGCGTCTGGATTAAGGGCCTCATCTATAAAATGAGGACAATGGGGTTTCCTCAGCATCTGGTAAAAATCCTCTTGAATTCACTTACAGAAAGATTCTGTTTTCGTGTCCAGATACAGGATCATCTATCAACTTTAAGAAGACTTCTCGGAGGAGTTCAACAAGGAGGAAAGGTCTCTCCCATCCTTTTCAACATCCTAACAGCGGACCAGCCAGCCAACGACGCCCGAACAAAGACACTCCTCTACGCAGATGACTCCATCACATACGCTACGTCTTTAGCCCCGGAAATAGCAGCCGCTAGGGTAGAACAACACTTAGCGAAGCTATGGGACTACTACCAGAAATGGGGACTGAAGATCAACAGCAGCAAGACAGAGCTCATTTGCTTCCGACCACCGACCACAGCAACAAGAAGTAGGAAAGCTTTCGCGACGAGATGCCACGACACGAGAATAACGATGCCAGATGGTAAGGAGATTGCTCCACAGCTCAAAACGAAGTACCTGGAAATAACCTTCAGCGAGCGATTCCAGTTCCGGCAACACGCTGAAAAGGCTATTCAGAAAGCCAATTTCCCCTTCATCTTGTACACCCTCTCCTAAAAAGGAGGAGTGTTTTGCATAAAAACACCAAATTACTGTTCTATATGCAACTAATAAGACCAGTAATTACTTACGGCTTCCCAATTTGGTTCAAGGTGCCGCCAACATCAATGAAGAAAATCGAGATCTTGGAAAGGAAAATCCTCAGATCGTGCACTGGACTCTGGAGAAATCCCAACACGCTGAAATACGTCAGCAACACAACGCTGTACGAAAGCGCAGGGATCACACCAATCAAGGAATACATGCTGCAGCCTTCAAGAAAATTCATCGAAGGACTAGGAAGCCACCCTAACGAAGAGATCAGAATCATCAGCAGACAAGAAATTGAGCCAGCCCACAGGTACCTCAGCACACGGACAATCATCGATGAACACCTTCAAGAGATCATCGACTGGACCTCGTTCTACACGAAAGCCAACAAAAACTACTACAGAGGTTAATACCCTGTATAATATGTTAATTATTTTTCGTCTTTAAAACAACTCCCTCAGAGTCAATTTTCATAATGTTTGTAAAATTGTATATAAAATCAATTAAATCAAAGAAAATTTAGTATTATATAAAATCACAACCGAAATACGTTGGGCCCTTATTGTTGAGCCAACAATATATAAACTGTAGTTAAAAGTCTAGTTTTAAGCCAAAATTTTAAATATTAGACTAAAATAAAAATAAATCTTAATCGTAATCGGTCGAAACTTTTCAGTCCATTGCTCTTGGAAAACTCGTTTTCCATCTTCTAAATTCCGTTTCTTTAGTTGTTTCGATACCGACATATTATTTTTTGGATACACAAATTAAAAAAAAAAACTGAGTTAAACTAAACAAACTACAAAGTTCAAACTCAAACTGAAAAGTAAAGCCCGTAGTACACGACATGCGAGTAGGGTTCGCATGCGTAGCGTTCTAGGAACAAAAAAACAGCATATAACTACATTGGTTTCCTAGTACACGACATGTATCCATGCGTATTTTTTTTTCGCTGTCTTGAGTACACTTGATGTGAGTTTCAGCTTACGAACGAGTATTTGTGTTTCTGACCGCCTTGTGCTGTCAGAACGCGATTGGGGAGGGCTTTGTACATACATAAGGATGGAAACACAATGGATTTATTTTTTTTTTGTAGATTTCTGCTCTTTTTCGGTGGTAATGCAAACGTATCTGACTAAAGCAATTGGAGGTGGATTAACCTTAAGCATTTATGTTTTCGATGTAAGCAAATTAAAATAGCTTAGGGCCGCAGGAAATGTTAAATAGGGCCGCATGCGGACCGCGAGCCTCGGGTTGTGCATGGCTGGTCTAGAGGATGCTGGTATTTGGAAACAAGTTAGATTTATTGAATGGGCCGCACCAATCGTAGTAGTGCAAAAGTGCAAAACGCAATAACAGTCTTCGAATATGTTCCTCATTTAGAAGTAGACCAATATCCTATTCCAAAACCGGAAGAACTTTTTCAAAAGCAGCTGGAGGTAGACAGTTTTCAAAGATTCACCTCGCTGATGCGGATCTTCAAACACAGTTGGATGATTTGTCCGAGCCTCTTGTTGGAGTCGACCAACTTAGACGATTACCCAAAATCGCAAACCTTTCTACGAAAGAAATTTTTCTGAATGTCCTCGTTGTTTTGAAGGAGTAGTTGTAGTAAACACTTCCTTAGGATTATGGAAGCGTCACCAAAACTAATTCAAAAGACGAGCTGAAATCGGAAGCGAATCACACTTACACCTGCAAACTAAGGCATCAGGTGACACTATATCTGATCAAAACTAGGCAAGTAGCTTGTCACCTATAATAAATCCTGTTCCTAGTTCAAGTTTACATCCCCTGATGTGAAGGTTCCATCTCCTGACGAGAAGGTCCCATCTCCTGACGTGAAGGTTCCAAGTTGTTCCAGTCGGATTAGAAAGCCTGTCGTGTGTTTTATACCTTAACAAATAATCGTGGACGAATAATGTGAAACGAGCCTTAGACTTCCCAGATGTCATGTTTCAACAGCACATGGTGTCGTTTGACAATTGCCCGTTAATTTTTCATACTGCATATCAATCACATTTCATCTAATTTTTTTTTAAAAGTTATAGTCAACAATTTAAATAAATTAAACTTTAGTTCCTAAGAAAAATTGTTAACTCATTTATTTGTTACGTACACAACAGTTTACGAGACCGATGCTCGATAATTGGCGCAGTTTAAAGGGTCTCCTTTCTTCAGTAACGGGCAATCAATGGCCAGATGTCCCAATGCGGGACATGTGTTCGGCCACATGCGGTCTGTTAAGGGTCCTAACATTTCAGAAGTTCGTTGCGCTCAGTTAATTCGTCCGTATCTGAGGTTTGTTTTTGTTTCGCGATTAAATAGCTTAACGTGGTCAAGAAGTCAGTACGACCGGTACGACCTGGAGGGCCAAGGTTTTGCTGTTATTCCCACCTGTCCAACCTGTCCCTAAAAAATGCGAATCTTCTTCTCCCTCTAACTATCGATCCATTGCACTAACGTCCCTGTTTTTCAAGGTCATGGAAACGCTGACAAACCGTCAGCTTATGGAATATCTTAAAACACGGAAACTCCTCAATGACCAGCAGTACGGTTTTCGTAGCAAAAGATCCACTGGTGGTTTGATGGTATATCTTACCGAAAAGTGGAACCACTCGCTACATCTTTCTGGTGGAAGCAAGATTTTTGCGCTTGATATTTCTAAAGCATTTGACAAAGTTTGGCACCAGGCTCTTTTATCGAAAATGCGTGCATTTAGTATCGACGAATCTCCTATTCAATGGATTAGAATCTTTCTTTCGGGCCGTTCAATTCAAGTTGTATTGGACGGTTCCAAGTCTGATATCCATCATATAAATGCTGGTGTTCCCCAGGGCTCCATTTTCTCACCGACTCTCTTTTAAATTTTCATTAACGATCTTCTGTCTGCTTCAACTTATCCAATACACTCATTCGCTGATGATAGTACTCTCAGTTTTTCATATTCCCGTCCTCATCTTCGGCCGCGGAAATGGAACGGCAGCGTATGATTAACTCATTAAATTCCAAATAGAGTTGAATTTAATGTCTCCAAAACTCAATGCTGTCTTCTGTCACTAAAACGAAACGAAAACCCTCGAACATTATCCATGAATGGCACTTGCATTACTGAAGCCGAAAAACTTTCAGTACTTGGTATGTGTATCAACAACAACCTCGGTTGGAATGATCACATAACCATCATCGCCAAAAATGCTGCGAAATCGCTAGGTTTCCTGAAGCGATTCAAGAAATACTTAACCCCATCTGATCTGGCTGTCATAAATAAAGAGTAAATTCGCCCCAAACTGAAATACAACTCTTATTTAAGGGCTGGCGCTCCAAAGGCCATCTTGAACCTGCTTGATAGAATTCAAAATCGAGCGGTAAAACTCATAGGTGACAAAAACATTACAAAGACAATTGACTCTCTTCACCACCGTCGTAATGTCTCCTGTCTAACCATGTTTTATCGCTTCTACCATAAGCAGTGCTCTAGCGAATTAGCCAACTGAAATGGCTCTCCATGAAGTAGTGCGTACAATTGAGAAATCGCTTGAATATAAAGAGTACACACTAGCTACCTTCTTAGACATAGAAGGGGCTTTTAATAACGTTCATACGGAAGCGATACTTGAATCCTTAACCGAAGTTGGAATCGAAAACTTTCTCTGTCAATGGATTGTTACCATGCTAAGCACTCGGTGCATTCAAGTAACGCTAGGTAATTGTCAAATTATCAAATTCGCTAGCAGAGGTACACCACAGGGCGGTGTCATCTCTCCTCTTCTCTGGCTTATTGTCATGAACAACATTCTATCAAAACTAGACAGAGATGGGGTATAGGTAGTAGGCTACGCGGATGACATGGTGATCTTGGTATCAGGAAAGTTTCCGGCTGTGATTAGTGAGATCATGGAGGGCACATTGGGGAAAGTTTGTACCTGGGCTTCGAAATGCGGCCTTGGTATCAACTCAAGCAAAACAGAACTGATGCTCTTCACTACTAAAACCAAGATACCCAGTTTCCCCTCCCCCGTCTGAACGAACAACCGCTTTCTCTGTCTACCAGCGCCAAATACCTAGGCGTTATCTTAGACCCTAAACTCAGCTGGAAGCTAAACTTTGATCAGCGAGTTAAAAAGGCGTGCATAGCTTTTTAAGCCTGCAGTAGAACCTTAAGCAAAAAGTGGGGTCTCCAATCAAAGCTGATCCTATGGATGTATACGGCGGTGGTTCGCCCGATACTAACATACGGATGACTAGTATGGTGGCCGGCCCTCATGAAAAAATTCAATATCATCAAACTTAACAAGGTACAGAGAACTGCATGCATAGGCACCACAGGTCGAATCCGTCGGATGCTCTGACAGTAATGCTGCATCTCCTACCTTTGGACCTACACATAAAAAACACTACTGCTCACAGCGCCATTAAAAACGTCAAAACCCTATGGTCATAGCGCTATACTTGATCTTATACCAAAAGATTTGGCATCTTCACCAACGGACTATATGGTCCCTAGAATTTATCCATCAAATAACTTTGACACTCTAATCCCAGAAAGAGCGGAATGGAATAGTGGACAGATATGTAAGGACTTTAACTGGATAATCTACACTGACGGCTCTAAGATGGGCGGCGGAGTCAGTGCGGGTGTGTTTTCAGAATCTCTGAACATCTGCAAAGCCTATAGACTGCCCGACAATTCCAGCGTTTTCCAAGCCGAACTATTTGCAATCCGAGAAGCATGTCGTCAAATCAAATTACATCCAAATATCCTGCCAAGCCAGATTGTTGCCATATGCATTGATAGTCAAGCAGCCATCAAAGCTATTGCCTCCTTTACTTCACATTCAAAATTAGTACAGGAATGCCGAGCTGAAAAAGCGTCGTTAGAAGGTCAGCTCATCTCCCTTATATGGGTTCCCGGCCACAGTGCCATCCCAGGTAATGAGAAGGCCGAAGAACTTGCTAGAAAGGGATCTGCCCTTAACGCTCGCTTGCAGGTGAGGTTTTCATCTCACTACAAGCAGTTAAGGCTAATATATCCTCATACTTCATGAAGTAGCAAACCTAAGATGGGTCAGACTTACGAACTGTGCAACTTCAAGAAAAATATGGCCAGAATACAACCAATCAAAAACAAAAGATCTCCTTCGGCGAGCCCGTCATGATATTGCTAGACTAGTGGCTGTCTGCACAGGACACTGGCCGATTGGAGATCACCACACGACTCACATGGTAGACCCTTCTTCAACTCAATTAAAGAGATTTCTGCTCAGGATATTAAGGAACTTCTTAAATACCTCCGGCTGGATTTAGAGATATTTCAAATACACCAAAATAACATCATAAAAAAGGTAACAGAGCTGTGGTATTAAAACGGCACATAGTGCTAATTAGGTTCTCACTGAACCACCACTTTTACCTACCCTACCTAGCCAGCTGCACTCCACCCACTTATTACTTTCATTACGTCAACTTCAAGCCCAACTTCGGTCGTACAGTCAAGTATAGAGACTCGGTTATTTGAAGCACAACACGAATGTGGAACGCTCTACCACGCTCGGTGTTTCCCACTCATTACATTACTTTCACTCGCGTTATGTACTAACATTTTAAGGGTAGTCATAACCCCTTGTACGCGCGTGTTCGTTCAAAAAAAAAAGAAAACATCGCCGCCACTCCTTTTTTCAGTAGCCTTAAACTATTGAAATTTTATTTCACGTTTTGACTCTGTCCAAGTAAGGAAGCTTACGCCGGTAAAAATTATCCGGCTACGTTAATTTCGGTCAAAAAGTTTTATGCTTACGGTTACGTTTGAGTCATCGCTTCAGTAATCCTGTTAAATTTACCACAGGGCGTGTAGTTCAATTCAATATTCAAATTCCAGGGTCCACGGAAAGCACCCTGATCAGCAATGAGCGAATCTAAATTTTTTTCCTTTGATCAGTTTTGAATTTATTGAAACTATGAACAAACAGGAAAATAGAACAAATTATCCTTTTGGAAATCCACAGGACCAGTAAAACTATTCACCAGTTTACAATGTTAACAAAAATTTGCACACCTCCATGCGTGTCCAGTGTCAGTCACTGCAGCTGTGCAACAACGCCGCACTGCCCAACTCGTCCCTACGTCATTACCTAGTTAAACCTCTCACTCGTCCTAGTGCACGCACTAGTACACATACAGGAAGCCAGCAAAAAAGGAGTACTAACCAAAAACAAAGCTTTAAATGCATAGAAAAGGAGAACCACAAATAAAAATACATTCAAAATGTTCGGGTTTTTTTTTCGCTTCCTTTTTTCGTTTCACTTTGATTGTTTTGTTTTTATTAACTCTTTTCCCTCGTCTGGATCTATTGATTTTTCAATCAACCATTCTCAGATAACCAGCATCGAAAATGAGTTAGAAACGTACAATTCTTAATAAGCCTCTCCAAAAAAAATCTAATGCACTAGAATTGGTGTTGAGCCAAAAAAAGGATATGGTTTCATCAAAATTTACATAATGTGGCCATTCATTTAAATCAATTTCTCCGCAAGTACTAATCCCTTCCATTGACAGGGCCATGGAAGGGGAGGTTTGACAGTTTGAAGGGATTCAACATTCAACCCCTAAACCGCAGCTTTAAAGCTTTTGCCTGCACAAAAAAAAAACAAGAAAAAAAGAGGAGTAAAAAATTATTTTTTTCCACTCTTCCTATGAAAACAACAACGAGGACGAGATGGAAAAAAATTTAGACACTGCTGCGCATTGGGTCACACTTGGGATGATCTAGTAGCTTCTACTAAGGAAATTCTTAAAGACACTTAACATAAACATAAATACTTACGTCGACATTGCCATTCCACATGTAGTGCATTCCAACAGCAGCCGTTGGATCGTGATGCGTCTGTCCTGTCATATGCTCAGCCATCACCGCACTCATCCAATGCACTAGGCCTTGAGTTGGATTCTGGCCTTGCACCCCACCAATTGGCATACTGTTGCTGGAGGGTGTTATTCTGTTATTTGGTGAACCAATTCCGAGCTGTGATGGCGCGGATGATGGCGACGATGACGGTGGCGGTGGTGGTGGTGGTGCTCCTTCGTTCGATGATAGGTGAGACTTTGACGAGAGCCCTTGTTCTTGGTTGTTGCTGTCGCCTCCGACACTCGGATGATGATGGTTGTTATGGTGTTGCTGTGACGCTGAGTTGATGTGATTCTCTAGTGCATTGGGTGATGATGCCGTTGACCCTAGCACATTGTTGTCGGATGGCCAGCCAAAATTTGAAGGTTTCTAAAGCGAACAAAAAAATAAATGCAAACATTAATTTTGAACTGAACAAACAAATTGGATTGCATTATGATCTTCAAAAAGAAAGGTATAAAAGTTAAAAGTTTGCATGTTAAGATATTTACAAGAGGTCTTTTTGTAAAAGGAAAATAACAGGTACACGATGTTTTTTAAGTGCTTTTTTTTTGGAAAACAGGGTTTTTTAAATATTTTTTGAAGGTGATATTGGTCAAGTAGCCCCCGCCATTCTTGGTGTGAATTTGGTCTTCTTTTACAGCATTTTCAATCGTTTCGATGAGAACCATAGTCGATAAGTTGTCGTCTCTTTGAGACGGTTAAGAATCCGAATCTTGTTTTCGATGACCCATGACTGATTGAACTTAAAGGGAAAAAGTCTGGAGTTGTAAAATTGGTGGGGTACCTAGCCAGACAGTGTTTTTAACCAAAAGAAATGAGGCGACATGGATCCTTCAAAATATTCATCATCGCAGGAGTTGCGTCCGTCCTGTTTGTACCATACATACACAACAATATCCGTCAGTTAAAACTCGTTGATCACAATAGACGTGATGATATCTCTATGGTAAATGGCTCTCGTGAATGACACCTCCAGTCTCTGAGCCCAAGAAGCCCAGATTCTGTATCTTCATTCATTCGTTCAGATAAAACTTGTCCGCTTTGTTCTTAATGAATGTCTTGAGAAAATCGGTTACTACGTCGTGGGGGTAGTTTAGACACGATTGACGGTTTGCACCTTCAACTCTCTTTCCCTGCAATGGGACGCAGAGGCGAACTATGCTATGTTGGGTGTCTTTTATGTTGATGCAGTGTCTTCAAGGGTTCTAAGTGTTTGCTCTGAGAGTTGCGTTCCATATCTTCTCTACGTGTTACTGTTCACTTCACAAATAGCAAATTAAAACTGTCAGTTTATAGCATTGGTTATATCATATACAGCTTATAACAAAACTAAGCATACAGCGTATACTATACTCGAACTCGAATAGTCATCCCGTTCATTTTACTGGCTTGTCTAATCTACCGAGAACATTTTCGTTGCAATGTGTTGATGAAATTTGCGTAGGCGAAACAGTACTATCTGTAAAGTCGAAAGCTGTAGGAGTTGGCTATATCCACACACATTTTCAATTCCATAATTACTGCCGGAATTTATCCTCATGGGTGGAAAAACGCAACAATTATACCTGTTCCTAAAACATCTTCCCGTAGTAATGTCGAATTTAGACCCATTGCAATTCTCCCTTACTTCAGTAAAGTATTTGAAACAATCATAAGTAAACAGATAAAATTATTTCTTGAGGAACAGAATATCACAATAATCAGTTCTCAAAAGTTTTATCTATATTAGAGGGCGTGCCTCAAGGGTCTGTTTTAAGTCATCTATTGTTTACATTGTTTATCAACGATATCTCAAAGTCCATAAATTTTTGCCAACGCCAGATATGTGCAGATGATGTTCAGATATACAAAGAGGTACCAAAAACTGATCAATTGATGACGATTGCTGATTTTAACGCAGGTTTGAACTTCATATATTTGTAGTCAAAACATAACCAACTAGAGCTAAATGTATCTTAAACCAAAGCTATGCATGGAGGTCGGGTAGAAAATAGTTCTCCTCATCTCGTTATTAACAACACAGCAATTGAGTTCGTTAGCTCGTTGAAGAACCTTGGTGTTTATTTCAATCAGTACTTGAATTGGGATGTTCATAGCAACCATGTTGTTGCCAAGATTTATGGCATTCTTCGTGGTTTAAGTCTAACTAAGAGGTTTTTCCCTATAGAGGTGAAAGCCAAGTTGATCAAATCCAAATTTGGGGCACAACAGCTCCGTTTAGCGCCGTGGCCTAGCTTCACCATTTGTGCGTGCGTTTTAAATTTTTCGCAAATGACGGGGGTTGGACCTACTCCGAACGGCCCAAGAAGCTTATCTTGACATTTTGTACTCATCGGATTGATTGCCAGTCACTCGCGAGAGGTGGAGCCGTGAAAAAATGACAGATGTTCTTACCCGGATTTGAACACGGGTCTCCACGCTCAGGAGTAAACGCACTCACCACTGAGCCACGGCACCCATGGCCATATATCATACTCTCTGATTTTCTGCACCAGATATTCCCATGCTCGAAAACATTCATGTCTGGCTGCGGTGGTGTTCGACGACTTTTTCGAGCATTGAAGAGCAACTATTCTTTTACTACGAGCAAAGTATGCTTAGGGTAATCATACTATTGGAAAATAAATGACCCTTCTAAGCCTAAAATGTTGGCCCTCTGATGCAGTTTGCTCTTAAGAATGTTATGGTACATGTGTAAATCCATTATTTGGTCAATGAACACTAAAGAAGCCGCCATGCATCCCCACACCAAAAACAGACCCGGCCGCTATTTCGCGCATTGGCTCTGAGCTCTTTCAATGACGTCGGCTTGTAAGCATAAACCAATGACTTAACATAGCCATAAAGAAAATAATCTAGATGCGTTAAGTTACACGAACGAGGCGGCCAATCGGCGCCCATGTCTTGAGATAACACGCTCATCAAACTAACTCTTCAATAAATCGATTGTAAGGTGTGCCGTGTAGTTTATGGCACCATCCTGTCCTCCAAGTCCACATATTACAATTCGGGCCAAATATATTCGGTTATCAAGGCGCTGTAACGCTGGCCATTCACAGAAACTTCACGATCTTTATCGTCGACGAAAAAATATTGCCCAATAACGCCGCCGCCAGGCAAAATGCACTGTACAATTATCCTCCAATCGGAGGACGTACGTCGCTTTAAATGGTCCATCGGAATCAATTCTTGAGTCAGCTTGATCTTGTGTGGGAATAAACCGAGATCCTTTCACAAAATACGACATAATGTGGTCTGAGCGATGCCCAATACTTGAATTGACTGATTTGCATCGTTTTCTACGGAAGCCTGAACGGCAGCGATATTTTCGACACTTCGCCCAAACCCTTGTCTCACTGACACGGCAACATCACTTAACGAATATGTAGACTCAAATTTTTGGATTAAACTTGTTATTCCCTTTCTACTAGGGCGAGAAATACGACCGAAAATTGGAGTTAACGATCTTCGGTAGAAATTACTGAATAAATTGACAGTGACAGTTCGATGATAAGTGAATGGGTGCGTTCACAAAATAAATTTAAAGTTGTCCCTATTGGAAAACCCCTTATATAAAAAATAAATAAATAAATAAATATAAAAATAGATAAATTTATATATAAATAAATAAAATAAATAAATGAATAAATATATAAATAAATAAAAAAAGGGAGGCTAAAGTATTAACATTTTTTTGTTATATTTGTCAAAATTTCAATTCGATTAATGCAAACTTGATGAAGTTACGAAGTATTTTTATACCTGCCGGATGAACATTTTACACCAGATTTTTTTGTGTTCAAAACTTTAAAGCGTTTTTGCCCACAACTCAAGTTTTCAAAGTCGGTGTCCTTCATACCTTCAAAACTCCTGCAACGATCTAATAATAATAATAAAATAATAATAATGCTAATTTTGAACACTATTTCTGTACATAATTTTCGAGGTTACGCTGGAGTGTTTTTCCTATTTAGCTTAAGCGGCATGTAGCTCCATCATGCTGGAACCATAGCTGGCCCAAATCCGAATCCTCAATTTCTGGCTTTAAAAATTCGGCTATTATTGAAGTCTTCGAAAACAAAATGGGACGAGAATGCCGCCACTATAAAAACCAAACCAAACAGTCAGACTTTCAGGATGCATTGTCTTCTTTGAGACCAAGTATGGATTTTTTATTTAGCCGCCTAGGTGGAAATGTGTCTTCAGGTTTGCTTGTTATCAACTCATTTGTCCCCTCCGATTTTATTGGATACTTTTTTTTGTATCCAATCGATCAAGGGTCATTTTTATGATCAGCTAGCTCTAAAGGGTGTATCGGACCACGACTTCATTTTTGAAATTGAAAGATGTTCTGTTGTGCTCGCAATCACTCGTAAATTATGACCTGAAAAGCTAAATCAAATATGGTTTATCCAAGCTAAGCTTCTTGAATACTTTGAAGTAACCTCCGGTTTCTCGAAGTTAATGAAAAGGTCTTTTTTGACAATATTGTTGATGCAAACGAGCTGAGTATAGCCTTTTTATTTAAACCAGTAGACAATACTACCTTTCTCCTCGATCAATTTTATTCAAATCGCCGCTGCTGACTTCGACTTTGACGATAGCTCAGAGATAGACGATGTTAACCTAGTTCGTTCTTTAAGACGAAATGCGATTGGAGGGGAAAGAATTTATGATAAATGCTGAAAGCGTCATAAATACTCTTGGCCACTGACTTTTGCTCCATCAACATTTTTTTTGCGGCGTCTGTCAAAATTTTTAGAAAATGATTTCGAAAACATTGAAACCTTAGTTTGTAGACAAATAAGAAGAGCTCTAACCCGATGATTGGCTGGAGTAATGATCCTGTGGTCGCAATCTTCAAGTAAGACGGTGGTTTCAAAATGGTTGGTTGATGTTTCTCATCCGCCAATATTTGAAACCTCATTTGTATCAAGGAAATCTCAAAACAAATGTAAGCAACACACACCTTATCATCTTGTTTTTTTTATAATCATTCACGGGGTTATGAATACCCTACAATGCGGACGCATAACGCAGGTGGAAAGTAGCAAGGACTTTTTTGAAATTTAGAAAACTAAAAATTACGATGAAGTCGATAAGGGGACCAACTGAGAGTCGGACTTGCGCAAAGAAGGTTCTGTACAGACTTGTTAATATTGGATCAATGCAAAAGTTCGTACCTGTTCTTGGCGGCAAGTTTGCGGTGTGATTGTTTGATTTATGAACTTGTTGTATACCAAGAGATAGGAAGAGACATCAGAAATCATTAAATCGCTAGAACCCGTTGAGTTAAGTCAAAGTGTGAAAACAAAATTTTCTTAAATGCAGAACGACAAGTAACACCTTCGCCATGTAATGCTGTATGAGTTTCGAAAAGTCTGAAGTGTTGAAACAGCAACAAAGACATTCGAATCTTGCTCCTGCTCTCTTGACGAAGTGATTTGGTAGCGTTGAAATGACTTACGACGATCAATCTCGTTCTGGACGGAATTCCAAAATTGATAACGAAATTTTGCGAATCTTAATATAGTAAAAAATAGACCGAAGATTTCAACTGTGGAGATTGCTGAGAGGTTAAAAATTGATCGTTCGTCAGCATTTCGTCATTTAAAGAAGCTTGGATTCATTTCCAAGCACGATGTGTGGGTGCCATGAACTGCTGGACCATGAACCTTTCTTGAAACGAGTCGCAACAGGTGATCAAAAGTGAATTCTGAACAAGAACGTGAAGCGAAAACTAAGCTGGAAAGCAAGCAGGTGAAGGTGCAGAGTCCATAGATAAAGCTGGCTTACACCCAATGAAGGTTCTTTTATATGTTGATTCCAAGGGTATATTTTTTCGATCTTCTTTCACCTAGCAAATCAACCACGGCGAAGAAGTTCTGTGAGGAACTTTCTGAGCTGAATGAGAAATCTAAAAAAACCCGTTCGGTTTTGGCAAATCGAAAAGACGTCATCTTCCATCGACAGGTCACATGTCGCCCTACAAAAGCTGCAAAAACTGAAGGAGTTAAAATGGGAAATCCTTCAGCACCAAACATATTCCCCAGTTCGCGCTTCTGAAGATTTTCATCTGTTTTAGTGGTGAAGCTTTCGAAAACAACCTTTCGGCGTTTTTTAAAGAAACCAAGCAGTTTTTATAAAAACGGAATCCGCAAGCTTGTAAAATTTTGATAGACAATTGTAGAAAATAACAGTGACTGCATAATCGATGAATTAAACTTTGCCGCTTTTGTTTCTATATTTTGGAGCATCTAACAATGCAGCAAAAACGAACATATTTTTTGGACTGCGTTGATTTAGATGCTTGCTTTTTTTTTAAGGAACCGTATTAGTAAGTATTTGAATTTATTTATTTCAACTTGACACCTCAACGCGTTCCTAAGAAAATGGGTGATGACAGACAGACGGACAACAAAGAAATCCTTAAATAGTTCCGTTTTTGCTTTTGAGGAACGGAACCTTAAAAAATCACAAGACAGGAAACGTTACGTTGGTGTTAAAACGAGTCGTAATATTTTTGTCTTTTATAAGTTTAATCGCTCGATTTTTAAATCTGTGGAGCAAGTTGGAGATTATTTTTGGAGCGCCTCCCCATCCAATCATCCATACACTTGCGGCATGAAGAACAAAGGAACAAACTCTTAAGAGAGATCCAAAAACATGGGTCAACATCGCAAGACAATCTTTGTGAAATTCCTAAAGTACAATTGAGATCAAAAGCATGAGAAACTATCAAGAAGCTAATTGATAAAGCGCCCAAATTTATGCGGTCTGTGGTGGAGGTCTGACTTTTCCTTTATTTGGCGATTCCTTTTATTTATAAGGATGATTTTTTTTTTGTAAATTAGCAAGAAACTATTTAAAATAAATTATTTATAAATTTGTCTGACTGTCCAGAAACTTATGGAAGACAGTGTATTTAACTTTGTAAGGTGAGAAAATCAACACTTTATCCAGTTGGAAATTATCTTCAACCTAGTTTACGACATTTTCATCCAAAAAAAACAGAAACCTTTTGAAATACTAACACTCGATTCCAAATCGCTTGAAGGCGTATCACTGCGCTTCGCCACATCCGGACAGGAAAATAATAAATTCCTAGGAAAGTGCGCAAGATTTGCCTTCTCCTCGTCGCCGTCATGTTGCTCCAGCTGTTGCTGTTGCTGTTGCTGCTGCTGATGTTGTTTTTGTTGGAGGACCGCACTCGCAAATAAACTTTTATAAATTTCGGCCGGCAACAAAAACGGTGATTTCGTTTTCGAATGACCATAACCCGGATGAAATCCAACCGCCAATCGATGCGAAGACGTGTGTCCCGTATGATAGCCCCGCACCATACTCCCGCTGCTCATACCACGAGCATACACCGTCGAAAAGGGTTTAATATCCAACTCATGTTCGCGCTCATCGACGACACTAATCGGGCTAATTGAGCCCAAACGACAACTGTTGCGCTCACCATCGTCTTCGCCATTTCGAGTTCGTTTAGTCCTCTTGACCGAAATATTATCACTGCTTCGGTCTACAGATGTCAATTGATCCATAAGTGGTCAAAACATTCAACTTATGTATTCATATGAATCTGGTGTCGCCACGAAACACGAAGCACGAAACTTTTACAACTTCAAGTAGGCGCAGGGTGGGACACTGAAATAACTTTCTCTGCCCCAAAAGCCAAACTCAAAACAACACTTTTACTTTCGTAAACAAAAAAGTTTTTCTCCTTTTTATTTATTTTTTTTGCTGCAAACACACCGTCCCTTAATTCTGCAAGGACTTGTGTGCTCCTAGCCGTGGTCGTAACGCCGCAAAGTTGTAATTAACTGCGATAATTTGAATATACTTTTTAGCACTAGGTTAACTCTAACTACATGTAAATAGGATTTAACTAGATTCTAGATATTTTTAATATATATTTATTTTTTTAATTTTTTTAAACTTGCACTTGAGATAGGAACTTTCGTTTAGTTGAGGTTAGGTTTGGGGGAATAATTTTTTTTTTTGCTTTTTTTTAAATTTTACATTTTTTTATCACTTGATTTTAGGAACTTTTTGGATTTCGTTTAGTCGCGGATTGTTTCGAGATTGGAGGCAGTGTTGGTGGGATGCCTTTGGACCCTTGCATTGTAGATAGAACGGTGACCGTTTGGTGGTGGCATCCGCGCGCCAATACGTCCACGTATCCTTTTCAAAGAAAACTGGTTTCCGAGTGAGGATTGATTTTTTCTTAAGGTGCATTTTCTTTTTTCTGTATGTGAGTTTCGTTTGTATGTTTTTCATTTTTTTTTAAGTAATAATACTACATGTACACGAGAGGGAGGGAATAAAGTGGGCTGGTTGGGAGGGAAGTTGTGCTATATGTGCGGTGGTGCAGTCCCGCGGAGAGACGAGACAAGAAGAAAACGAAGACGAGACAAACCGTACCGAAGGACGACGACGACGATTGTGAATGCAATGATATTATTACTGTTTCTCTTACAAAAAGTAGAAGAAGAAGAAGAAAAATAAAAAAACAAGGAAACCTAACATGCTTCCAAGAAAGGATACATGCTTGCACTTTTTCCTTGCCACAGTGCTATAGCACTCATCTCCACCCAGCCCACCGTGGTTCACCTTCCTGTGTTCATTTTTTTTTGTTTTGTTTGTTTTTTTTTTACCAACGCTCTTCCCAGTTTTTCATTCTGTATTTTCATTTTTTTGTCTTGTTTTCATTTTTTTTTTGCGTTTTGTTATTTTGCGATTGCTTTCTTTTCGTTATATATATATATATATGTATTTTTTTTCTTTCGATTCTCAATCCCAACCAACAAGCAAACGGCGAGGAGCACACATATCCTTCGCTTGGTTTGTTTGCAGCAGCAGAGCAGGCGGTGGCGGTGCACATATACAGTGGCTATGAGAATTTCTCTTACAATTGTTCGATAGCTCGATAAGGATAATATTCATTTCAGAACGAAGCCTTTTTTTAACCTTAAATTACGTTCGATAAAAAAAATGTATAAAAATTCTATGCACACATCACAGCTCACAGCTTGTTCTTTTTAATATCCTCGGAAGACTTTGATCGCGTCTCCAGGGTTGGAACTGTTTGTGAGTAAACGTCAGGTGTTTGAGCTAGGAACACATTGAACGGTCGTTGCTTATCTCGAAGCTGAACATTTAACACTAGAAAAACCAGTCAAAATGGCTGGTCTTAAAAAAGTGTACAAATTAATTTTTGTTTTGTATTTATTGAAAAAAAATATCTAGCAAAAGATATAAAAGCATATTAAAAATTAATAATAAATAAAAATAATAGGGAAAAATAATCATAAAATTAAGTTAATAGTTAAGTTAATTAAAGTATTTATAGTTATAATATTGTTTTTCTTTTTAGTACATTTTCCGCACACATATTTTTTTACATATATCGCAAATAATATTAGTCTTATTATTGTTGCAATACCCAATTTGACACCATTTGCGTGTAGCAACTAAGGTCTTTGAAGTTGTAGATACATCAGCTGCTCGTGGTCTAACATTTTAAAAGGCAAGTTCATATGCCAATTGAAAAAGGAAACCCTCTTCTGGATATTTTTTCACCTGTTGTGTTTTTGTAGAAGATCCACGCATTTACGCCAGCTAAATCTAAAATGTTAAAAAAGACTTGCAGTGGCCATCTTCTTGATCCTGATTTTACGCTTTACTTTTTTGCCATTTGGTCTGAAACGTCAACGCCAAACTTAGTTTTGTTATAAAATTCCACAGTTTCAGACAAGAGCTTTTTACTTTTCTGAACATTGACGGATTTATGTTTGGAACTCAATATAAAAACTCTTTTCTTCGGCTTACTTTTGTAAATCGTAAGAACATACCCAGATGATTTGTAAAGTTTTGATGATAATGTAGCCATAGTATCCTTCTTTATTTTACAAATATTTGGCAGTTCTCTTTTGTTTCCACGTAAAGTAGCAACCAATGTAGTTTTTTTGGCTAGAGGTACGCTTGTAAAAAAGTTGTCAGTGGTTACGTTTCTTCCTTTCATAGTGAATGGCTTGCTAAGTACAACATGTTCACTTAGAGGCTGTGATTTTGCTCGTGTCTCATCTTTTCCTAAATAAGGAAACCCATTTGCAATATATTTTGTCTCAACATCACATGCCAGAATTTTATACCAAATTTATCAGGCTTATTTGGCAAATAATGTGTGAACCTGCATCTCGCTTTTGTTGGTAAAAGTTTTTCATCTATTGTTATATTTTGTCCTGGTATGTAGCAATTCTGGCTTTTGCAATAAATTTTTCCCATACCGTTGACACTAAAGCAAGCTTATCGTTTCGTAGACGTTGACTTCTCTCACTTTTTTTATCAAAGCGAATAAATCTCAAAATATCAGTGAAATCCTTTCTACTAATGGCGTTTGCCTAGAAAGTTAAAATTTTTCGCTTCATACAAAACTCGTCCATACAAAACTCCAATAAAAGCTCTAAATTTTTTACCCAAAACTCGAGAAGCTTCCTTTTCCGTACAAGATCTGTTATGTTCAAGCATATGGTCGTCGATTACCAAAGAAAATGCACTGCTTACTTCGCCTCTGATAATATTTCGTTTTGCATAACCTTTTGGATCAGAAGCATCTTTGAAGATACTGGCTATTGGTAATCTTCCAGGACCGCCACCTTCTCGTATTTTTTCCCAACATGTTCCGTCAGCAGCAATTTCATTCGCATTATCTTCATCTTCTGAACTTAAAAGCACTCGAGTATATCTTCTTCTACGGAAATTCAAATTGTTTTCAAGTTCACTATCACTTTTTGAACTATCTCCCATGTCGAAAATTTCATCTCCACTACTGGAAACATCGAATTGAGTTTCTTCAGCCGCAGAGCCTTCCATTCTCATATCGTTGATTTTTCCAGAGATTTTCAATCGTTTTGTCATTTTCTGGGCTTAGAAAAATGCCCTCGAAATAATCTGTGGCTTATAATAATTTATATATTTTATTTACACGTGGATATTAGCTGATGTGTGATAAGCTGATCTGTTGCTTTTTGTGCAATTTTCTTACCTGCAACCCACGCTAATACTTTACACAATAAGAAATTCCCCAAAAACCCCCTTTTTACACAAAATACCCTTCAAACCTAATACATACTATATAATAATCAACCTTTTTATTGCCTTAAATAGAATATTTGTACTGTAATGAATGAAAAGTTCCAATGACAATTCTAAAAAACCCATTTGTTGATCTGCAATTCCAGTGAATTTTTCCACGGTTAGCAAATTGCAAGGTACCAGTTATTTTGACAGGTGATGGTAGAAATAGGTATAATAAAAAATTATTTTGGAATCTATTGATAACAATTTTAAAAATATTCAGCGCTTCCAGTCATTTTGACCGATATGGTAGTTCAAGTGTTAATTCGAGTTTTCGAAGGGGTTATGTTAAATTTCTGTGTGTACATTTCAGCAAACGTGTTCAGTCAGTGGACTTTATTGCTAAAGATGGTGTACCTCAGGGAGCCCTCAAGGTTCCACTTCTATTTCCAATGACAAATTGCGATATCCCCAATCTAGTCAAATACCGCCTACCAACCTGCCTGTACCTATGAATTTATTTCACGTGCGAAAATGAAGATTGTGCAATCAGAGTAAAAGAGGTCACCGAAAATATCTCTTAGGTTGAGCGCAAAAACATCAAGCAGAACCGTGCTTAATCTAAAACTACGATCTGCTTGAGAAGATAAAAAATATCCTTTTTATTTTCAAGCTATTTACGATTTAACGATTAAGACGCTTTAAGCTGTAGTGACAATTCACATGTCTGGGTAAGAGACTATCTCCAAAAAAAAAACCCTCATAAGATATATTACATAAAAATTTCCTTTTACATAACATAGCTCAAATAAAAATAACGCTTCGGGCCATTTTGAGTTGTAAATTTTTTCTACGTATGCGAAATCTACGCGGACGAAGTCTCAGGGGACTAGAGGACTGCTTGTTATACATGAAATCAAACAGCCAATATTGTCGGTTTGATCATAGTTTAGATGAAACTTCGTCTAGCTAGAATTCGCAGTAAATTAAAGTACCAACATTAAATCAGAACTTGCCCGAAGAATCGATTTTTCCTAACGCTGTTTCTTTGGGCTGAGACAGTAACGGGGTAATAAAGCAAGCTTCATCGTACTAGAGCTGCAGCATAGACCTCATAAATAGTTGTTGAAATTGTTTGTACCTTTCGTTTTGTTTACTTCCCCTTAAACAATATACCCTTCTGATCCCTTTTTGAAACCAAATTACCCTTAGTATAGCTTCGAAACGGTTTTATTGGAAATGATCATGGAATACATTATTGATTGTAAGTTAACATTCTTAGCTTTAACGAGTCAGAGAGCTTCTATCCGTTCTAAATTTAAGCTCATCGTGCTAAAGGTTCTTTGCTCTAAACTCGATAATAATGCCGATCTATTTTTCGAATTTATTTGTTTATTTGTTTTGAGTCGTAATGTGCCAGTTACGAATTTATTTATAATTCTTTAGCACATTTATTTTTATTCAGTTTTTTTTCTTTTTAAATTCCTTAAATTTTTTTTTTTGAAGAACTTAATGCATCTGAGGTTAATTTTGTGAATTCGGTATTATTTAAGTTTTCTGTACAAAAAAATGTAAATTTGATACAAAATTAAAATTTATCTGTACATATATATTAGAACAAGATTTATAGTATATTCATGACTGACGATTAAGAAGGCCTGGCAGGGATGCTACTAATTACGTAAAATTTTCTCGACGAAAAACAAAATTAATTTTTAACTTAAGCAACTCCTGAAAATTTGAAATTTATTTTTTGTATATATTTAAGTCTTATTCAAACCGTTTGTATATTAATCATAACATATAGATTTACATATGTCACTGCGGGCTTTTTTATAGACCTTTTTGAGTTCAAAAACTTTTCTTTAGAAAGCAATTAAATCTGTCTTACCGTTAAGGCAGTACTCGCGTTCGAAACTATAATTACATAATTGGTCGCCCCGAATGTCCCTCTTACTTAAACGGAACAGTATAGGTACATGTCCTGTGGTCAAGCAGTTAAGTTTGTGTATCGGGGTTTTCATAACATGACCTCATATATCTTACGTATGGTATTCAAATGGTCGATTGAACTTATTTTATGCCGTCTGTTGACCAGCAGGTTGCATTTCCTGCAGCAAAACATAAATGATTTATTTGAAAATAATGTTCCTTTAAAACGTAAGATCCTGGCTTAAAGAAGTCATACTGATACTTATTCAAGAACGCAACGCCGCATATTCCGCTTTGAAACGGTATGAAGTTCAATTTCATGCGTCACATACATTTTCGATATAATTCCCAATTCTAAGAGTCGTAACTGTTTCGATTTGTTAAATCAATACTCACGCATATAGAAGCATACATAACTCAGAAACGTTTACTAAGTTCAGCTCAGTCCGGTTTCCGTGCAAATCGAAGTTTTAAAAAAGAGCGCTAGTATTTGTTGTTGATAACTTACGAGAAGCTCTGGATCGGAATCACTTCTCATCATTAACTTTACTAGATTTCTCGAAGGCGTTTGATTCTGTCGATCGTTTATTTTATGTGACAAATTATTTAAAATCTTTAATATCTCCCCGACATTCGTCAATGTACATAATGGTATACCACAGGGCTCCATTTCTGGTCCTCTGCTTTAATGTTTGTATGTTAATGGGCTTCCAAAACTAATAGCTGGAGCTCAAGTATTGTTTCAGTCACATGTATGCGGATGATGTTAAACTTAACCTAGCATAATATCGGCTGTAAACTAAAGAAACCAAGACTCGGCTCAAATTCAGCAGTGGGCATTAAAAAATAATTTAACAGCGAGGCAAGATATGTCTTTAGCAATAGACATTATGATCATTTAGCACCATATGCCAAAAAGATTTCTAGTCTTTCTTGAAAGCCTTGTGAAATATATTAATATATAAATACTATTGCAGGGAATTATCAAAAAACAGCAGCCTGATTATCTATTCAAACGACCCAAAATTTAAAAAATAAAATAGATCGAGAATCGCTTGTTAACATCTGAATGAACTTACTGTGCCTTTGCTGCTCTTGAATGGAATTCAAGTCTAACCTTTTTAAATAAAGGAATTTCCAATAGGTCCTTGACAACTTTGGATTTATTCTGTGAACGCACTGTTTCACAAATCATCGAACTGTCATTGCACAATCAACATTTTCATCACGGTAAAGAACACGAACAAGCAACGTCTGCAAATTATAAAAACTTTCTACCGAAATTCGGAGTCGATGACCGCAACTTTAAGATCTTTTTTTTTTTATTCGTAATTCTCGCCCTAATAGACAATAACAAATTAAGTTTAAAAATTTGTGTCTACATATACATTGTGTGATGTTGCCGTATCAGTGAGACAACGGATTGGTCGAAGTGTCGAAAATATCGCTGCCGTTAAGGCGTCCGTAGCGGTCTCAAGAAATGAACATCGCTCAGACCACATCATGGCGTATTTTGCGAAAGGATCTTGGTTGACACTCATACAAGATCAAGCTGACTCAAGAATTGAAGCCGATGGACCATTTGAAGCGACGTACGTTCTTCGATTGGGCTTTGGAGAAGATGCGCCAAGATGATGAATTTCATCGCAAAATCATTTTTAGCTCAATGGTTTCGTCAATAAGCAAAATAAACGTTGTTGGCCGGGTGAAAATCCACATGGGCTTCACGAATCGCCATTTCATCTACAAAAAATAACTGGTTGATGACGTTTTGCAAGTTGGCGGCGTTATTGGGCCATATTTTCTCGTCGACAACAATGAACGCGAAATAGCAACCGTTTCGGCCGAAATGAGTGGCAGAGTCATCGAAATTGGGTCCAACGAATCAATCGCTGCCAACGTGCCCGCGGTGGCCATTTGAACGACGTCGATATCACTTTATTCATGCTATGATTGTACTTCAAGCCGATAATAAAGTTTTCGAAAGATCTCAAATTGTTGCCCTATTGTTTTAGAAAACAAGTTGTCAAGTCCTTGTCGGAAAACCCTTTACTTGGCTCGAGATATGAAATATAAATACATACATTTCTAGACAATTTCAACTTGATGTTTTGATATTCTTTTTTAAGATTTCTTTTCGTGTATTTCTGTCATAAAATATTTTTTTTATATTATCTACTGTCATCATTTTTGAAGCACAATAAACTCTTAATCTGCAAAATCTCAAGGCAAAATACTTTATAGTATATCTAATCAAACAACAGAATGCCTTGAAGATAAGCTGTCTGAAAAGAAATGCACGGAGGACAAAATTTTTATAATAATAAAAATGATTAGCTCTTTTGTTATGAAAATAATACAAAAAAATATAAGAAGACGTTGGAATTCATATTTTTATCTCTCTCATATAATACGTTGCACATATTTGATAAAATGTGAACTCAGGGAACTGACTGAAACATTTGAATATTTGAGACGAAACAAAATTTTAAAAAATAAAGTTTATCAAGTTGTTTCACTGGCATATTAAAAAAAATATTGCCACGTTATCAAGTACACAAATATATTATTCTTATTGTAGTTTAATTTATTTAATATTTTTATGCAAGAACACAAAAAAGCCTCGAAAAAACTGTAATGCTTTTACCATTAAAATTGAATTTATAGAATTATAAGATGTAAGTTAAGGTTTCTTTTTTATCTGAAATTAAAGACAGCTGCGAAAATATTCCTTCTATTCGGATTCTTTTTAAATATCTATTTTCATTTTGATCTGACCGAGTTTTCAGTCATCGTCTTAAATTATCAACAGGTTCTTGCTAATCTGGAAGCTGAGTGGAAGATAAGATTAAAAAAAAAAAAACTCTTTAAAATTTTTGTTCAAGGTTTCGATATAAACAGGCCTGACAGCTTCACTTTTTAAAATGTTTTCAGGGTTCCGTACCTCGAAAGCAAAAAACGGATAGGATCACTTTGTTGTCCGTCCGTCAAGACCCTTTTCCTCAAGAACGCGTGGAGGTATCAAGCTGGAATTAATTTCAAATACTCAGGTCTACTGTCCCTTGGAGCTGTGAAAGAATCTAGGCCAACACAATCAAAAGAAGCAGCCGTTTTTGCCGCAAATTTTCGACACTCGCAAGGGAATCAAAACGTACAGGGTACTTACCGTGAATTCAGAATTTTGAAATTTGGTACGAAGCAACGTCTTGTAGCATTAATAAAGGAAAATTTCCAAAAACCTTAAATTTTTAGTTATATCAGACATATTTTCTTTTAAAAATAATTAACTTATTAACCTTTTCCTCATGAAAGCGTAGATATGTCAAGTTGAAACTAATATCAAATACTTAGATCTAATTGCCTTAAAGCTGTGAAAAAAAAAAATTTCTAAGTCAACGCAAAAAGGTACAACCATTTTTACCGCATATTTTGAAACTCGCAACTACCTGTGATTATAAACATAATCGTAGTTACCGCAATGACCGCGACTTGTCTCTATGTATGGGTAGGGGACAGAATTTTTCAAACAGCTTGTCATATTATATTATAATATTGTCAAACATATCAGAAAGCTTCCTATTATATTTTATTTTGCAAGGCTGCTGCAAGGCTAGTGAAGGTATTTCAGTTATATACCTTTGTCTTCCAGCACCAGATCCACCAGCTTTCCATTTTGTAATGTTATGGATTTCATTTTGCAATAAAAATACCATGATTAGACAGGTTTGTACGGAGCCCTCGTTGCGCGAGTCCGACTCGCACTTTGCCGTAGTTTTTTTCCAATTATGTTTGCGTACAGGAAATTTCACAGAGCATAAAAAAATACGCACCAGGCGAAAGCAATACAAGTAATGCTTTTGCATTGCATTTGACAACAAACACCGCCCTGATGTCGATGAAGCTGAGCCAAGCCCCTTAAATGAATTGCTTTGTTAAAAAGGAAATAGGAGATAGCAGGGCGATGGAATCTGTGTAAAATACCATTTAATATTTGGCGATTTTTTTAAGTTTAATTTAAATTTTATTTCTACGAGCCTAAGTCTCCATCAGTGTCATTTATCGACTTTTTGTTGAAAAGGCTATGCAGACAATTTCTTCATCAGTGCCTTTGTCCATCTACCATATTTGCTAGAATTACGTGTCCTGCCCACTGTCACTAGAGTACATAAGCTTTTTCTAAAACTTCCATTATGTTAAAGACTTTTCAAATATTTTCGTTCTATACCCACTGACATCTGGAGACTTCAAAATGATACTTCTTCACAGCTCTTTGCCTGACTTGAAAGTCTTGGTAGATGTCCTATCATATTTTAAGGTCAAATACATGTCCGTTAACTGCTTCAAATTGTTTTTGTTCCTCTCCTGTCAATTTTGTTTCATTTATATGTTTAAAGGAATTTGACTAATTCAAATCTTCCTCTTCCATCATCCCTTCCTTTTAGCACTTTCCAATTTCTTACAAAAAGTTCTTTCACGCGAGTCTGATTCTGATTAATTTTATCTAGTAAACAATTGAAATAATTTTGACAGTATCCTTTTTGGTCTGTAGTTGTCTAGATTTCCTAAGTCTCCATTTTTATGAATGAATTTAAAAAATGTGCCTTTACCTAATTTGAAAAGGTCAGTACTACAGATAGTTCCTCTTATCGAGTTTTCGATATTTTCGATTTTATTTCTACATTCTCAGTATATTTGTCCTTCTTAAAGAAATCGATTGCAGCTTTAAGGAAATACCGTTCCTCTCTGGCGATCAATCCTTCGAGAATCATA
Organism: Orthonevra nobilis; assembly: GCA_963555765.1. NCBI lineage: Eukaryota > Metazoa > Arthropoda > Insecta > Diptera > Syrphidae > Orthonevra > Orthonevra nobilis. The sequence continues at coordinate 55,267,980 of OY743227.1, forward strand.
AGCCTAAATTAAGGGCTGCTTTCTTTCATATGAAAATGCAGAGCGTGTAAAAAACGTTGTCAAAACCATTCCAGGGACTTCCTCTAATACTGTTCAGAATGAATCGAAAGTCATATTTTCACTCAAAACGAAAAAGGGCGTTACATATAGAAAAAAATATTGGGGCTAAGGGCGCTTAACCTAAAGCTTTACTTCTGGAATTAACAATACTAATTAGTTCATCAGAAGGATACCCACAGCCAGCGTCCAGCCTAAGCTTATAAAAAACTGATCTACAACAATTGAGTCCACTCCATTTCAAACATTCTCGTATGCGAATATGCGAAAATGAAAAGCGTATAAAATGAGCCTCATCCATGGAGGAAATGTTGCGTGAAAATTGGCCATCCAAACCCTGATATTCAAGCACCCAATTGGGCGTATTCTTTGGTAAGCGGCCTTCAGAGCTTGAAGTTGAACACAGTATAACTTTGTAATTGTACATAATCCAAAAACGAAATTCGTTTAGGGTAAAAGAAACAAGGATGTCAAATGCGGTCCACGAATTGGATTGCCCTTAAAATGGTAAATTTAATAAATGAATGTCTTTCACTCTGAAGATGTTGTATTCTAGTGTGCTGTGAAAAAAAGGTTAAGTGAGAGTCGGACACTCACACAAAGAGTTCCGTACCACCGTACAAAGTACTAAACATTTTTCTAGTTTTAAGTTTCTCATAGCCTACTTTTTGCTTTTTAAAATTTAATGATTCAAATTTAATGATTCAAAAACAACTAGATGTCGATTTAGAAGCTTGATTTTTACAGCGTTAAGGGACCGCAGTCATAAGTATCGTAATAAACTTCCGCTTGATGCCTCAACGCTTTCCTGAGAAGAAGAGCCCTGACAGGCAGACGGACAACGGCGTGATCCTACAATGACTCCGTTTCTCTTGTTGAGTTACGAAACCTTAAAAAATATAATTTACGGATGACATAAATATCGGACACATAGAAAATGTAGCGCTTAAGGAGGTATTCTAGTCTAGAGGCATGAATTTCATGTAAGTTTTTTTATAAGTTTTTTTAAAAATTATAAAAAATTGAAAATTTCAAAAACTAGCAGTTGATGAAGTGGGGGGTCGCAAAAAATTGGCGCGTAAACATACCCACGATTTCAACCCCCTTAGCAATCTGAAACCAATTAAGAAAGAAAAAGATTATTAATCTGGAATAATGTCGCAATATCTGGAACTACGGAAAAGTTGAAAAGATTTTTTTTCACAAAATGGCGATTGCCTGAAACAAAAAAACAATTTTTGTACCACTTTTTTGACTGTTTCGAATTTAAAAAAAAATGGTAATAGAAATTTGGGGATGGGGGGATAGTTCCAGGCATAGACAAGTCTATAAAGAAGACTCTAAAAATTGTAGGTAAATCGGTCCAGCAGAACCTCAGAAATCGTGGGTATTGTTTTGAAAAAAGACAGTTTCGAGAAAAAATGCGTTTAAAGATTCGCGTAAAGTTTTTTCGCGGTCTAAGACATGAAATGATACTGTCTGTAGACTTACATTTTTTCAATCTGCAATTCCTGCCTTCATATATCGCACCTTCCTCGACTTCGAAAAAACTATTTTCCGCGTTTCTCTCTTCATATTGAGCAGTTCTGGCCTCTGCGTTGGATGCTCGTATCTCGGAGCGGTCAATCCGGGGCGTTGTCTCGTTTCACAAATGAATGAGATTCCGGGGGCCAATTTTCATTCCCATAAGCTCCATCATTTTTGAAATAAGATGAAGCCTTCATTAAAAAATACAAACAACAATAAACGTCGCTATCTCAATCATCTTAGGTCCGGATTGAATATGTTTTGGATCGAAAGTCAAAATCAAAGAGTTTAGAGACTCATTATTATTTTGAGTTTCTGAACCTAAATATCGAGTCAATAATTCCTCTGAAGATAAACTCTCGTAAATTCGACAAAAGGTTTTACTGAGAAATATGGATTCAGGTAGACGAAGCATCCCTAATGTCTTTTGTTCGATTAGTTCCGGCTTCGATAAGTTTGGATGCCGGGTCAGCATAATACCGATATCTCCGAAAATGATTTGGATTTTGAAAAATCCCCTTGTAGATATATTCTTGAATAGTTAAACTTTGAAAATATAAAAAAATCGATTTTTTTAAATTTCCAGACTTAAACTCAAACTTTTGTCCAAAAGCTTGAGATATTTTGGATTTTCATTCATTTACTACTGCTCGGCGCAAAACTTAATTCTAGAATTTGAACATAACTTGACTCCATGAGTAAAGCGCCAGGATCAGTTGGTTGCTTTAGGCCTGCTAGAAACCGGTACCTCCACCTTATCATAAAATATTGAGGCCAGCTTTCAGCTCTAAAAGGGTTATCCTATCAGAACAGGTTTCCAATCATTTTGGACGATTTTACAAAACTTGAACTCTGATAATACTCGCTTGTTTCGTGTGAGTCACTGTTTACACTAATACCTATATAAATCTATAATTTTCTTTATGTGGAAAATGCAAGAAAAATGTAAGCCCGTTTATTTCCTTCTTCCCATTTTCCCAATATACATGTTGTTGTTGTTGGGTATTTTTTTCCTTAAGATTATTTTTTCTATATATATTTCTTGTATTTTTTTTTTGATCCTTTAGTGCTTTTATTTTTACTCCTTTCGCCAGCAATACAAGTATGTGTGTGCGCCGTCATTTTTCTAAGAGCATCTCGAACTCGTCCTCTTTTTCCTTCCTCCTCCTGCTGGCAAAAAAGGAGTAATGTGTGCATGTGGGTAATGTTTTTCTTTATCCAACGTTTCTTTTGAAATGTTTTTAGTTCAATTTTTTTTCTTTTCCACTTTTGTTTTGTTTCCTTTCTTGAAATGATTTTTTTTTTTTGTTTTTTTTGTTTTTCTTAGTCCTTTCTTGGGTGAGAGTGCTCCATCAATGCGTTCAAATTTGGCGGTATGGGGTGTAGTATGTTTGTCATTGCATTCGATTCGTTTGTTGTTACTGCAATCGGCAAGGATATGAGACGATGGCGACCGCCTCTTTGGTGTAAGGGTGGTGTGATTTGTTTGGGTGGCCAATTAGGGAAATAAAAAACGTCACACGTTGAAGAATATCTGCATGGAAATGGTGACGAGAGGAGCGATAAGCAAATACTTTGGATGAATGAAAGTTTTATAAGCTATTGGCGAGCGAAATTGAATGCATCAAGAGGCGAAGACACAATTGAGGATTATTTGAAACTAAAATTCATGTTGGCTTCCGTTAAGGATGAAATAAATACGGTGCCAAGTTTAACGAAGATTATTGGACACCTGTTGCATTCGGAGTTGCAATGGCGTGGCAGCGCACATCTTAAGTACACGCTATTGTATTTCAATTCATCGGAATGCAGATAAAAGAGTTTATCCTTGTGGACTGTTGTTGTGTCTATACAGGTACTTTTAATTTGTTTGACATTGAATTCTTTGTTCTGTATATTATTTAAAAAATGAATTTTTAATAGTTCACTGAATTAATAATAATAAGAAGACTTCAAGAAGTAGATTAATCCGCGCTATCTAGGAGTCCTGGAAAGAAGTACAACTTCCGAGAACCGTGTTGAGCCTCTCCTGGCACATAGGACTTTACAAATCATCCCCATCTCAGCTTAGGATTAAGAGGTTACCATAAAGATCCTGGCTGAACAGAATGAAGATTTCACACATTCGCGAAATAGCAGACAAGGAGAAGACAAAAACCTCGACATCGATTCAGATGAAAAGTTGTAAAGGAAGTGAGGAATTTTGAAATTTCCATGGGGTACCTCAAAGACTCGGGATGATGACAAAGGCGATTCAACAGTATGATCAGCACATTCGTAGGAAAATTTCTCATTTAATCTCAGTAAGAATTTAACAAGCCCTATTTATTTAACGATATTAATTTTTCCAGATTTATCATCGCACATTACAAAAGGACATCAACGTTGGGTCGGGGAAAATGCATCCAATCTAGG
>OY743227.1:55272178-55335481 GCA_963555765.1 Orthonevra nobilis
CTCAGTAAGAATTTAACAAGCCCTATTTATTTAACGATATTAATTTTTCCAGATTTATCATCGCACATACAAAAGGACATCAACGTTGGGTCGGGAAAATGCATCCAATCTAGGTCTCAATTTGAATGGAATACAATGAAAAGGAACTAGTAAAGTAAGACCATCTAAATAACAAAATGATCGCTAAAGACCTTCAAAATGATATTGCGCACTGGCGATCGGAGAACACTGGTTTACCATGTTCCATGACGATAATTTGGCAAATGATGTCATCGCCAATGAAAGGATTCACCCTCCGTTCATTTCAAAGGAAGATCTCGTTGTTATTTGCGGTTCACTGAGAAGTAAGAAATCTGTGGGAATCGACGAAATACTTAACATTGTTCTTACACACCTTCCTCTAGAAGCGGTTAACATTTACGCCATCCTGTTTAACAATTTGCTGAATAATGCACATTATCCAGCTCATTGGAAGACAGCGGTGGTGTAACCCATTCCTAAACGGAATAAAGACACATCCAATCCGGCAAATCTCCGGTCGATAAGTCTCCTTCCAACATCAGCAAAGTGTTTGAAAAAGTGATCAATAGAGCCTTGACCGAGTGGGTTGAGGACAAAAATATTATTCCGGATAACCAATTCGGTTTCAGAGCGGGGCATGATTGTATACATTCCGCGTCTCAACTGGTATCGGATATCCAATGGAACAAAGGTAAGAAACAATGCACGGGTGCCTTGCTGATTGATTTGGAAAAGGCCTTTGACACTGCATGGTTGAAGGGGCTCTTTTTCAAGCTTGACCAGCTCGGCATAAGCAAACCGCTGCTGTACATAATCTTAGATATGCTCACCAGCAGACAGTTTATTGTGAAAAATGGCAGTGTAACGTCTGCTGGAACTTCGAACGACTTCGAAAAGATTCAGGAATATTGCGATGGTTGGAAGTTGAAGATCAATTTCCAAAAGTGCGAGACCATTCTGTTCAGGACTCCGTTGTCTAGGGCTTCTAGAAATGCTAGAAAGAAGTGGCGAATGTTCGCAATCGTTGGACAGAACGGGCAGCCACTCGCGAATCGAAGTTGTTGTCAGATCCTTGGGATCTGGCTTGATCAGTATCTATATTTTAACAAACATATAGATACGGCGCTAGCCAACATGATCAGAGTGGAAAACTTTTTGATAAGGCTAATTCGAAGTCACATTGCAAGAGCAATGACTTCGAACAACAATTTGATCTCCGGGCATTTTACCCCAATGATTTACACCATGAGACAGTGCGCCTTAACGGCCTTATTCCCCCAGAAGCGTTTCTATATCTCGATAGAAAAGGTCTGGTCCAGGATAGATTGGCGGTGACCGTTAATCTTCCACGTTGGTCGAAAAGCTGTGGACGGGCGAGTCAACAACGATCAAGACCTCGCAAGTAGCTCACCGGAGACCATTAAGTTTAGTAGGGCGGTATCAGACCGCGACAGAGCGGATGTCGAAAGGCAATTCCAACCACTATTGGTGGCTTAACGGAAAATGATCTCGGTCGTTTGTATAATTTTAATCCTGAGTGCCCTTAAGGCAAGTAAAATAGCTTATCCTGATAGCCCTGGCCGGCTTACGTGTGTATATTTAAGGTAGAGTAAGTTGTCTTTATTGTTTTTGTATTATAATAGTTAGTTTTTAATGTAATTTAAGTTAGGTTAACATTTTAAGCCTTAGATTAATTTTAAGTTTAGTTTAGATTTAGATTAAGTGACGCAAAATACACAGCCCATATACTAAGTTTTTCGTTTCGAACAATAAAATTTTTCTTAGTTTTCGTATAAGTTAGTATAAATTTAAATATAATAAGTAGTATTAAGTCGAAAGACATATTTTAAGATGTTAGGTTTAGCTAAGAGCGCCCGCATAGGGCCAGTAAGTTACTTTAAATATTGCTCAGTTAATTAAGCTAGAATTAAGCATTTTTGACAAGCAAGTAAGGTTATGGATTGAATAATAAAAAATGCTGTAAAAAAAATGATCGTTAAAGATACTAACTTTTCATAATAGAATCAGTGAAGAAGTCACAGGCGTCATCTTTTTGTGTAAGAAAGCTAAGCAGAAAAGGTCACCAAATGGCGGGAAAATTAACTGAAGTAGAAATTGGAATAGAGCTTAAAATACTGAGTAAAAGTGAAGCTGGCTAGATAGATAGATGCATATTTTATTTTAATCTCTAAATTACAATGGAACAACAAAAAAAAAGACGAATACGAAGATAAAGAATGTTATTTGTAATAAATAAATAATTAGAACAAACGATAAAAAACATGCAAAAAAAATTAAATAAATAAATAAATAATTAAATAAATAAAAAAAATAATTTGAATATTATAGAATAAAAATAATAATTAATAAAATAATATAATAAAAATAATTAATTAAGTAATAATAAATAAAAATAGATAGATAACTGATTAACCAGAATATTGGTGAGCCCTATTGACGCATGATGAACTTATCGAATCAAATGAACGAATGAACGTCGATGTTGAAAGATGTTCTTTACTACTATTGTATGATGCCTTTGAAGATCAAAATAAATAAAAACGTAAATAATTTGATTTATAAATAAATACAGACTTTGAATTTGAATAAATAAAATAAAGCTTTAGATAAAAATAGAATAACGAAAAAAATAATAATTAAATAATAATAAATAAAAATAAATATTTTATGAGTGGTATCAATTATATAATTGATTTATCAGAAAACAGTCGGCGAATGCACAGCGGTATTTGAATTTCACTTTAAGTTCTTAGATTCTAGCTGAGATCAATTCAACATTCCCATTTTTTTGTAGATAAGAGGTTGAATAATGCCAGGGAAGGCTAAGGATCATCTTCAAAAATCTGTTTTGCGATACTTGCTACCTCAACGCTTGACAAGCATAAAGAAAGATCACTTGAAAAATAACTTTATACATAATAATTTTAAAATTAGTAAGAGATTTTGTTATGTGCTCATTAATTGTTCACCTGCTCTCAAGATGTATGTCAAGATATTAAATGGATGGTTCCCAAGTGAGTTCAACACCATTTATAAAAATTTGGTTTACAGGAACAAAGCATTGATTTCTTTTTCGTGTTAAAAAAAATTGCATACATCTTTTCAACATTAACCTTAATTTTTAATTTTTGATAATATTTTAATAGAATTTCAAACGCATTACTCAATATTGAGAGAAAATTCATGTGATGTGAAAACTGCTGTGTCATCAGCATATAAGGCGGTAGCTTCGGAACGCCAGCTATAAATTAATTGTATAATATTGGGTTGGTAGACTTTGAACAATTTTACACAGATATAAAGGAAAACGGAAATCTATCATTTAATAAATGAGACCATCGTGCCACATGGAGTCGAAGGACTTTTCAATGTCGAGAAGTATCATACCTGTAGTTTTGCCGACAGTTCGGTTCAGTCTAATAGGCTCGTATATTCAGAGCATTTGATGTACTGTCCTTTAGAATTTGCTCGTAGATTTAGCTTATTGTGCTCAATAAACTAATGGGTCAATAGCTTCTTGGATCCGTCGCAGGCTTACCAGCTTTCAAAATTGTTACTGCCAAAGCGGTCTTCCAAGACTAAGGAAAGTACTACATTTTTTCACAAGAGTTTATAATGAATATCAAATACTAAATCCCTGCGGCCGGTAGTTCTTTAATGCATATGTTTTTTATGCGATCAAGACCGCCTGACTTTTTCACTTTCAAGTCAGCAACAGCATCCCAGCATCTTCATCCGTTACTTTAACGTCAGATGGTGTATCGGATTCTGTTGAATTGAAAACTATTTTGCCACTTTTGACAACTACAGAAGCTGTCAATATGAAATGGAGCCTAAGACCAACAAACTGTGTGGATTATCTTACCGACATTTGCGACGTCTCCGCTTCACGGTTAACAGAACGCATGAAGAACTTGAGCCACTAGCAATAGGCTCTACTTAACGAGTTGCTGTTAACTCAACTCTTAACGAAGCGCATCCTCTCCAACTTTACATAACGCAATAAAAATTCTTTTCATCGTTCTACTGAAGTCGTATGGGTGCAGTTTCCCCAAACGGCAACAAGAGCTAGAATTTCGAAAACCGGCAAACTCGAGCTCTTGATTCTAGGGAAACCACGAAAGTTATGCTAGACTTATCTCCCCTGCCCTACCAGTGTCAAAAATTGACAAAGATAATTGCTTTTAAAAAAAAATTAATCAAATCAACGAAGTAAAGTGATTCACAGTTTACAAGGTTAAGCGATGTTTAAAACCTTTACTTGAATTTAAAAAACTTTTTGTCAATACACGTTAACGTTTTCTAAATTCAATTAACTAACACATACGTAACCTAAACAAATTAAGTCATACTCTGATGTGATGGCATACAACAATAACAAACTCCTAACAGGACTTGCTTATCCTTAGCGTTAGCTAAGACAATAATTTCTCGCATCGGAACCCAAAAGACCATCAACAATTTTAAAGAAAACAACCCAACGAAAGAATTTATCTTTATCTTTTTTAACGAAAATAAAAACTGCATTCTTTTCCAACACCCAAAATATTTTTGAAAGACAAACTACCACAAAAGGGTAGCGACGAATTGTGCCAAAAAAAAATGCTCCAAAAACAGGGAGTAGCTCAGATTCAAACCTTCTGCGTATCTGTATTTTTTTCTAGTAGCACAGACAGCGACTATGAAGGAAGTTGCCACAAAGGATACGCAGGAAATTCAATATTTTTTTTTTTAGTTCTCCTCTTTGTGGAAGACAACAGAACGCATGCACATGCTGTCCTGCAACATGAAGCAAGTGGATCGTAACAAGTGTCATCTATCTTCTCACTCCATCTGACATTTGTCGCTTTCGAGTGGGCGGTAGGTTCATCTCTTTCTTTTGATTCCTCCAATTATTTTTATTTCAGCAACGCCCACTTTTTTGGTTAGAGTGCTTTTGGGACTCCTTGTGGTGTGCAGTTGTATGATTGGTTGTGGAAAAAACGGAGTGTTTATTTAATTGATTTGAGTGGGAATGAAAATGTTTGAGTGTTAAATTATTTGAGTATATTTTGAAATGATTTTGTCCCAGGAATTCTTACAATATTCTTTTGTTCCTTCTTTCAGACAAAGTCGGCAAATTACTGCGGAGCTATTGAAATGCTTCTTTTATTTTCTTTTGTGATTTGTGACTCAATGTGAATATGCATATTGTATCTACAAGCGGACGCCCGCCACTTGGCAGGCGTAGATTTCGTGAACGAAGAAAAGTTGTAGAACTCAAAAATGTCAATTCGCTAATTACTTGTCCAGAATTAGAATTGTTATCTGCATAAAATTTCCTCGACGATAATGAAAATTGATTTGATAGATTTCGAAAATGAGCCTAAATTGTTTAACTGCAGGCACGAAGGTTGAGGATAGCCGAAAATTTATGTCTTTTGAACTAAATGTTTGTCGAAATTTAGTATCAGCAAGTTTGTGAGACTGATTAACTGATTGATAACTGAACTGTGTTCGTTTCGTGAGTGCAAAATTTTGAGAACAAGATTTTTTACGCATAAATCTGAGATCCTCAACGCTTGAGAAATGTCGAAATGTGTCTTGTTTGACTTTGTTTTATCGCTATTTCTACCACCAATGCTCCGACGAAATAGATAATTGCATTTCGCCCCTTCAGCAATTCACTCGCAACACCCGTACATCATCGACTGCTCATCAGTTTACCCTTACGTCTATTTTTGGGCGTACTGTGAAATTTAGAAATTATTTTATAAGCCGCACAATGCGCATGTGGAATGCATTACCTCGCTCTATTATTCCTTTGCACTGCAACCTACCACAATTTAAAACAAATGTGCACTATAAACACCTTTCTTCTTCTTCTGCTCGTGCTGTGTAAAAAATCACTTTAAGAGTACTTCCAATCCCTTGAGCACTTGAGCACATTTTGCATTTGGGGCTCGAAACATTCACAATTTTTAATAAAGTTAAATCATTCTGAACGTTAGCATTGTTGGACCATTTTCTTCCAAGATGAAATGGTATCGACTCATGATGAACTTATCTTGCAAAGATATAGTTACCAAGTATCAAATCGTTTCGAATAAAATACTGTGAATTAAGTGAATGCAAATAAGTCGATGTTTAACGATATTACTTTGCCGCAGTGAAGCTGCGATATGATGCTGTTGAGTTATATTGTGTGGTGCCATTGAAGATCGAAACTATGTGAATATTCCAAGGACGACTTAGAACGTCATTTGTATTAAATATATTATTCGTAAAAGCGGAAGAGTTAAGCCCGTTGTAAACGACATGCAAATCGTTGCATGCACATGCGACACAGACATCATTCAAACAACCGAATCACTCACAATGGTTGCATGTATTTGATATGTCGTGTACCCCATTACAATTAACTTGGGAGTCCAAACGAAACCTTGCATGAAAACGTGCAGATTTTTTAGATGTCGTGTTCTAGCACGTCGCATACACGTTGAGACTACAAACGACACATTTTCGGGTGGGCTGCATGCAAAATACATGCGTTTGCACAAAAACAACTTTTTCACATCCAACAAATATTTATGAAGTTTTCCAATCAGAAGCTGTTATTGCCATCAAAAATGCTTTGTTCTAGTTGTGGTTTCAATTTTATTTAATTTTTCATTTTATAAATTTTTGCGATTTTCTGTTTTTAATTTTCCGTTTACATTGTGAAGATATAGTGGCAGAACGAAATTCCGGATTCGGTTCAGTTTGCGGTTTTAGTTTGCGAAATGAAGCAGATTTTGGGACTGCACGCTCTCTCTTGCGGCGTTGTCTCTTGGACGTTGTGGCCGAACAATCTGAATTGTACAAATTTTATTAAGTTTTACAGGGTGGCACCAAATATACGTTAAGATTTATTTATTGTATCCTTTTTCAATAAGATTTTGTTTTTAGGAATTCACTTTGAAAAACTTGGGAAATTTATGATGGAAAGATCCTACACAGAACTAAACAGTAAAGTGCTAAAATTGTTATTTATTTATTTATTAAAACTAACAAACAATACTAAAATTACCAAGCTAATAACAAACTGAGACCTTAGCTACAAAGGCTTCCGGCTCATAGGTTAAAATACATTTACTTTTCAATTTTAATTTTAGTTTAGAAATATTATCATTAATACATTTTATGCTATCTTCATTGATGTTTAACAATGTATAGTTAATAGATTTGTTTTTAGCAAATAACATAAAATTCAGATGGTTAAGCAGTCGGAAGAGACAGAAGGAGGGTCCCGTATCAGAAAGTGTTGACATTGAAGGAAAACGGGGTTGGATTTTACTGCCATTTATTCTCGTAGAGTGATGATTATACGAAGACCAGTGAGCTTTCTATTCTGAATTAGTTTTTTTTCATTATAAGTTTAAGAACATCAGATTTGCTGTGAATATCAATGGTGAATGTAGGATTTTTATTGGTTCAATTGGCTAGTTTATCGGCATATTCATTTCCTTCAATTCCTTCGTAGTCGGCTACCCGCATTAATCTAATAAAGCTGTGTCTGATTTTCGAAATAATGTTGGAGTCATGAATGACTGAAAGATTGTCGGTGGATATTGCCAATCGCCATTTTACGTTGCTTGCATATGTTGCAGCTTCCAGAAGCGCAATAGCTCCGGCGGAAAAAATAGTTACATGATGTACCAAGTTAAGTACAACAAATTTGAGTGTCAGTGAGACAACGGATTGGTCGAATTGTCGAAAACATCGCTGCGGTTCAGGCGTCCGTAGCAAATGATCCAAATCAGTAAATTCCACGGCGTTCTCAGGAATTGGGCATCGCTCAGACCACATTATGGCGTATTTCGCATTAGGATCTTGGCTTACAGTCATACAAGATGCAGTTTCCATGCCGGCGGCGTTATTGGGCCATATTTTTTCGTCGACGATAACGATTGTCACGTTACTGTGAATGGCCAGCATTATCGCGGCATGATTACCGATATTTTTGGACCGAATCCGGGTGTTTTCAACAGGATGGTGGCCCAAACCACACAGCAAACCTTAAATAAGTTTGATTATCTAAATAAATAGGCCAGTCGATTGGCCGCCTCGTTCGTTCGATTTAACGCCTCTTGAATGACGCCTTGACTTCTAAGTCATTGTTTTATGCCATCAAGCCGACGACGTGGGAAAGCTTAGAGCCAACATTGAACGCCAAGTAGCGGCTGAAATGTGTGTCGGAAATCGGGTCCAACTAACCGACCACTGTAAACGCGGCCGAACGAAGTCGAAATCCATTCATAAATGTTTTGATTTTACTTCAAGCCGACTATAAAGTTTTTAAAAAAATCTCAAATGGTTTGCGTTTTATTAAAAAAAAAGTTGTCAAGTCCTTATTGGAAAACCCTTTACATCTGATGCAGTCCTGCTGAACCACTAATAGGCTTCATTTCATTCCAAATGCTAGAAAATGAGGAGCTTGGATTGGTGGAAGAAGTGAAATAATTTTGAAAGTCGACATTCAATCACAAGGATTATATCATGTTCGAAATGCGGACTGTGCTCCAAAAATTTACCTTTTTTTCCAGTGTTTTCAACAACAAGGGGCTGTTTGTGATTCAAAATGCTCAGCGTTTTCAAGACATGTTCCGAGAGAACAATGAGCGATGAGGCCCATTTTCACCTCATCGGGTAACATGAATAAACAAAATTGCAGAAACAATTTGCGGTTAATGTGGATGGCGTTCAATCCTGGGCAATGATTGACCATTTTTTAAGGCTACATGAAGAGAAAAATTCAGAATTGTAATTCAAACAAGTTGTAGCCACAGCTTGTACAACTATGGCACCCCTGAGTGAATTTTATGGTGCTCGGTTTTTCTCTGTTTTTTTTTATTTTAACTGGCCACCCAATAAGCCAAGAACTATACAACAACTTAAGGCCAATATCCTAGAAGGAGTGAGGGGGCTGGTACCTAAAATTCAAAGAAAAGTAAAGGAAAATGGAAAATGCTCTTGAGGGAGCACATCAGGTTGCAGTAAACACTGGGCACCATTTGAGAGATATTTTCATATATTTTAACATATTTCCAAACCATAATCTAAATTTAAACAAATGACAAGGTTAAATAAAATCGAAAAGAAAAGTGTTATTCATCAAAAAGATCTTAATGATTCTTGTGCGTCAACCTGTTTATGTAGAATACACGCAACAATACATGCAACCAGTGTACATGTGGTTTTTTGGGACCAAAATCAACATGTCGTGTTTACATGCGGCTTTTTTTTTTCGTGAGATCATGTAGTGCAGAATTTACACTTCCCACAGCAACAATTTATAAAAAAATATTGAATATGTTTTTTTTGATATAGCCTTTTTAAAAAAAATCATGCAGATGGCCCACCACCTACGAATTGTCAAAGTCTTGCAACTTGTTTGATGTTTGATGCTTCCGTCAAACTGTTATTGATATATTATAATTATATTATATTTAATTTACAATCAAGAAAAAAAATGGATATCATTGTGTAGTTCATACAAAAAACTAGAGGCGAATGATTCTTAAATAAAGATAAAGTAGGGTAAAACTAATTTCAAAAATTGTACAATATTTTCACAATAAATAAAGAATAAAAAACATTAAAGCAAATCAATGAGCTATATCGTAATAATAATAATAACAATAAATAACAATCAGACAAAAAAAACGGTACTACAAATATACTATTAAATTAATAAGAAGAATATATTCGAAATTTGAGTTAACAAAAACTTTGACTTCTGAACTTAAGGACAGTCCTCTACGTGCGCTTTCCAAGACTTGTTTTTATCTATTAATACGCCTAGATAATATGGCTATTAACAACCTCTATTTTGGAGCAGCTTGGACTATACACTAAACCTTTATTAAAGTTGCTTTTACCGCATGTATCAATAGATAACGAAAATCTTGTGCAACAGTTTGAATGAAAGATGGCATCACAGCCAAGTGGAAAGGCTTCTATAAAAATACATATCATGAATATACCTCTTTATCCCGGCCTATACAATTTATTGAGAAAAATATTCAAATAGCTGGGTGGAGGATTTGGTAGAACGCTTGCTTTTGATTGAATTGATAGGTCCCAGGTTCGATTCCTAGAGTGGTCTAGTTTTTCGAATCTGGTCCAATCACCATTGGCCATTGGGATAAAGTTAATGGCACTATCACTGGATTGTTCGACCAGCGATAGTAGCCTGACTTAATTGGCGGCGTTGTAGTAGTGGTTGTTGTATCGGCTTAATTCCTAGTTCAAGTTGTCAAAAAAGTTTGTGTAGATTGTGTGTATGGCTCTGCTGTGAATAAAAACGATATACTATAATACGTTTTTTCATCAGCTTTTCAAATAATTTACAGAATGAAGGAAGTATAGAAATTGGTCGATATTGGGTTACCGAATTTCTATTACATATCTCAAATGGAGTAATGACTTCGGCGTTTTTCAAAGATTAGGAGAAATTACCACAGTGAACACTCATTTCATTTATTGGATTCATGATATCTTTTACATAGACTCTAAGCCTTAATCGCAAAAGTTAAATTGTGTAATTTAAATTCAAGTAAATACATAGAAAAGTAAGAAAATAAAGTATAATAATATATTAGTAATAATAAAAAAATAATCATGACGATATGAGGAAAAAAAATATATATTTTTGAGTTTTTATTTTTTAAAAGAGAAAAGAAGAAAAGGATCAAAACCATATTACATCATATACAAAAAAAACTAAGATAATTAGTTAGCTAGACAAATATCTGAAAACTTTACTTCCAAAGTGTTTGGTTGGTTGTTTGGAATTGAACATTCGGATAACATGAACAAAAAATTGTCGCTCAGTATTTCTGCAAGTGAATCTTGGTTGAGTAAATGTTGAGGAGCATTTAGAATTTGAAATTTCAATCTTTTCAAGGAGATAAATGTGTTCTTTGGTTGTTAAGATGTTGTTAAAGGTCTTAAGGGGACAGTAAGTAAGATAAGAGTGGAGACTACAGGAGTTGATATTTTTATATCAATTTTGCACAAACACATACAGTCATGTATTTTCCATATCCACTAAAAGGTGCAAGAAAAATAAGTTCCTTAAACCATGGATGAATGAGAGTTTACTGAGGCAAATTAGAAAAAAGAGCAAAATCAGTATAAAAGTCAGAAAACATCCATGTAATGCAAAATTAAAAAAGTATTACCTTAAACTGTGTAAAGCTATTGGCTCAAATATTGAATTGGCTCGGGAAAAATATTATTCTTATTTGTTTGAAAAGTCTAAGGGAAATATTAGAGAAGAATGGCAAGTTATTGACAGCATTTTAGGAAAAAAAAGGAAGTCAAATATAATAGAAACTATTGTAGTTGATGATGTTTCCCTCAAAGATTTTAGCTGTATATCAAAAAAATTCAATGAATATTTTACTGAAATATCTGAATCACTGAAACCATCTATCGATACCGGCGGCGCCTGTGATTGTTATAACCAACATTTTTTGGATGCTGAATTCTTAAACGCAAAAAGCTTCTGTTTCAATCCTATCACCTCATTTGAAACCTACAAAATTATTTTATCTCTAAAAAGTAAAAATTCTTGTACCTCAGATGAAATATCTAGTAATTTACTTAAAAAAATTGCATTTTATGTCAGACGTTTTAAGTTATTTATTCAACTTGAGTGTTGAACAGGGCTGTTTCCCCCAACAATTTAAATGCGCTGAGGTTATTCCACTTTTTAAAAAGGGAGACAAAAAAAGTATGACAAATTACAGACCCATTTCTATCCTTCCTACTTTTTCAAAAATTTTTGAAAAACTTATGATTAGTAGAATAACTTGCTTCCTAAATAAAAACAGTTTTTTTTAGCGAAAATCAATTTGGTTTCCGTTCAGGAAAATCAACCAAAGATGGAATTCTAAGGCTTTGCAGTCAGCTTTACGGCTGCTTAAGCAAAAATAAATTTACAATGGCTCTATTTATCGATATGACAAACGCATTTGATATGGTTGATCACGACTTATTACTTAGTAAGCTGTACAATGCAGGATTTAGAGGAGATATTTTTAAATGCTTGCAGTCATATTTAAAAGGAAGAGTTCAAAAGGTTATTGTAAATGGTACACACAGTGAACCTCGCTTTTTAAAAAGAGGAGTGCCACAAGGATCCGTACTCGGCCCTTTGTTCTTCTTGGTGTACATAAGCTCGATTTTTAAGCTGCCGTTAAGTGGCCTTTCAACGGATGTTGCGGATGATATTGTATTTACTTACGAGTCATATTCTGATTTTGACTGTATCTTACAAATTGAAGAGGACCTTGAAGTTCTAAGAACTTGGTTTTCTAACCACAAATTAATTGTAAGTCAAAAAACTAAGTTCATGACTTTTAAAACGTTTGGTAATCCAATTTGTAGTTACAATCTTTTTTTCCATGATTCAAAGTGTGAACAATTCAGTTTTCCAGTACATAATTGTGGTAAACCAAATTTCCAAGATGAAAACTCATGTTCCGATTCTTGCTTCAAAATTGATTCTGTAAAAAATTTCAAATATTTAGGTGTTACAATTGATGTTTATCTTAATTGGAAAGACCATAGCCAAAATCTGAAAAATTATTTGATGCTTATTAGGCGAAAAATGTAACTTTTAAAACCATTCTGCTCAAAAACGATCTTATGGCCTTGCACACTCTAAATTGCAATACGGGTTGTCTAGCTGGGGTGGTTCCTATGCAAATACTTTAAGACCTTTACTGATTGCTCAAAAACATCTCATTCGAATAATTTGCAACAAAAATCGTTTTAGCGAAAGTTGGCCACTATACAAAGAATTGCTAATTCTTCCAATGAGGCATCTTTATATTTTAAAAGAATTAAAAGAATTTTCCAAGGAAAGTGGTAACATTCCTAGTAGAAACTCGCAGATATATAATCTTAGAATTAACAACATGCACCTTGTCAATGTACCTACTGCTCACAAAACTCAGTACATGATATTACTCAGGTCAGTGTTTAACCTTAAAGCACCGTCTTCTATCATTCCAAGCTTGCAACTTAAATTTAACTTTGCAGCATCAGCAAAGAGATGAACAGACGAATTTCTGAAAGCTCAAGTTGAACAAATAACTTTAAACATCAATTATATAAAAAGAAATACGTTTTAAGAGCCAGTTCGTTATACCATCGGAGGTGCAAGAGTTCATTGGATTTATTATTTAAGAAAATAATTGGTAGATTTTAAAATTGATTGAAGTCATCAAAGCATCCTCACTTTAAAAGGAACGTCACCTTCACTTTTACGAGAAAAAAAACATGTTTAAAGATCTAAAGACAATTTGCAACTGTTTATGAATTAAACGCTGTTCGAGATGGTTTAACTCCAGCAGTCTTCTTATAGTTATCCGTTCCTATATTCTCTCGCACAGATGGATTTATACAAGACAAATTATTAACTAATAACATTAATTATAGAACAAGACAACACACCCTTAGCTAGCATGTCCTCAGGTCATTGCCTACATCGTTATGACAATATCATTGCCACCTGTGCTTGGTTCATAGCCAACCAAGAGTGTACATTTCTTGCAGATACATTCATTCATAACCGCCGGAGAACTAATGCCCGAAAATAAATCCCATGATGAAAGTAACAAATGATTTGAAAAATTGCGCATTAGATGCGAGCCAGAAGCTCTTTTTCTGTATGATAATGGATTGCAGACAATTTGGCCAATTGGCTTAGCAAATGATTTCGTCTGCAAGTGGATGTTTCGTGTTCGAAAACGAAGAAGACGAAATTTATGTACAGATGTGATGGAAGATTAACCAAGATAACCAAACGGAGAATGAAATAAATTGTGGTTGACCTAGAAGTTTGCCGCTGGCTGGTGGCTGGTGGCTGGTGGATTTCCATCGAAGTAGTTGCCTCATTGATTTTTTTTTATGCATTCGGCATGCGGTATAATCGTACAATCGGCTGTGATGTGATGACATTTCTGTACAGGATGGCCTTCCTTGAAAAACAGAATAGTCAAACTCATTTCGTGAGAGTACGTGGTCCATTGTTTTCGAAGAAGGCACTGAGTACAGCTTTTGAGCTTCTTCAAGCTTTAGTTAGCAAAATTAGGTTTGTTTTCAAACGTATTCCCTCAGAAAGACTTATTTACTTACTGATCCTTTTTTTCTTAAAAGCCGAACCCAAATAAGAGCTGGACATTCACAAAGATTGCGTAAAGCAGTTTCGTCATCTTTTAAGCCTAGTCGGCATTCGGTGATTGTACTGAGCCCTAGTTTGGTTAGATGTGATCTCAAGGGTCAATGGCCTGAGAGGAAGCTCACAAGCTTTCTTATGTTCTCCTTTTTGAGTTTAAGGATTTCTCTGTAAGAGCAGGGATTGATTTGTAGTTAAGATTGTCTGAGTCCCGGTAGATTTCTCCAGCGGGCAATGCGTAGCTTGTTTTCCCACTTATGGGTCAGACCTATCGCCGTAGCCCAGCTTACGCCACAAATAAGATTCTGGACCAGTGAATACGGTTTTGAAACCAGCTCTGCTGGCAAGTTCGTCTGCAATTTCATTGCCTTGGATTCCATGATGACCTGGAACCCTTGCTAAACTAACATTGCTGCATTGGGCTATGGATTGTAAGACGTTGTAGCAGCTTTTGACACATTTTGATTCCATTAGATTGGATGACAATGCCTTGAGCGTTGCTTGGCTGTCTGAATATATTAATATTCTGGCCCTTTTTTGGCCTTTTGCAAGGTTTTCTATGGCACCAAATTCGATGGCTTGTAGCTCAGCCTAGAAAACACTTGGATGCTTTCCCGTGGGTACCTTCTCCATTTGCGATTTTTGAGCCATTAGGATACCAGATTAAGTGTCTTTAATCGGGGGCAGGTGTGTTGCTCGACCAATGATCACAGTTAGGAATGTCTACCTCAAATAGACGCCCAAAACAGTCTGTTGCCTTCATACTATCTGGGATCGAGCAGAACATGTCTTTATCCGTGATGAAATTGATTATTTTCAAGTGTCCCTAGTTTGTTTCATTCATTCATTGCCAGTTGCATCTTTAGGGCATTTCTGGCGGCTAATGAAAATGTGAAGTGGAGACAGCCCAATTACTGCTTCCAGCAATGCCCAAACAAGCTATTCGTTGGACTTTTTCCAGCTTTTTAGAAGTTTTTACTTCTAAAGTTCTGGACCACAAAATTATGGCTGCGTATGTATTTATAGGTCCAACCATCAGCCAGTAAAGCATGTTAGGTTTGAGATCCCAAGTCCTACCGTAAAACCGCTTACAGGCCCACATGAACTTGATGGCGCGTTCTGTGATGTGATATGTGAAGTCCAGTTCAGTTTCTTATCCAAATAACACCGAGATACTTGACTTCACTGGAGTATTCCAGTGAGGTTCCTTCAATTACAATTGGAGACCGAGTCAGTTGTCTCCTCATTGTGAAGGGGGAACAGAACGGTTTTGCTAGAATTCACAGGGAGTCCTTCATACTTGCACCATTCTAAGACTTTCGTTAATATGATTGTAATGTCATATATGCCTCCTATAACCATAGCCAGATCATCAGCAAAGTCTATTGTGACAAAGCCTATCTCATTGAGGCTAACTAGGAATTTATCTATGACCAATGACCAATGACCAGAGGCTACAGAAAACCTCCCTGAGGACAACCTCTCGTTGCAGTGACCGACTTTGACACGCTTCCAAGGGAGAAAATTAAAACTCAATTTTCTAGCATGGATATTGGTCTTTGTAGGATTTGAGCCTACCTCATACTTTACGGTCACGGTCACGGGCACTCTACTTCCAGTTTGTAAGGGCAAGTTCAACACATCCATGATCTTTGAAACAGCGGTTCTTTTTTTTTACTTGAGCCCTGCGAATAGTATTCGGAGGCAATCTTTGCTGAAAGATTTATGTCGATTTGCCAACATGATCGAGCCATTGTCGTCGCCTTCCAGGCAAGATCATTGCGCAACTTCTTCAGCTCGCGATTCTATCTTCTTTTCCATTCGCCCTCTTCGGTAATAAGACCGTATATCCGAAGGAGAATTTTTCTGTCAAAGATCCCTGAAATATCTTCGGCTGTCTTGCTTATCGTCCTTCATTCGGTTTCATATAGGGGAAAATGGCAAGACGAGTATTTTGTTGAGCATAATTTTTGTTTACCAAGTTTTTTTGTCAAGAGTTTTGATTCTAATTGCTTAGACAAGCCAAAGTATCTAGATCCACCATGGTAGCGTTCGTGAGGTCGATCTTTGTCACTAGATGATAATCTCCTTCACCACTTCAAAGCTTAAGTTTTGTACGGATCACTTTTTTACCTTATTTATTTGACCCACTGTTCTGGCCTTTATCAAAGCACGTATCGAGGGAGGGTTGAAAAATAAATTGACTTCCATTCCGGTCGCAATATCATGCATGTTTTTGACGTGCAATCGACGGCCATCGCGATGAATAGTTCACTGGGATCAATGCCGAAATATGCGGCTTTGAAACCGGTGACTATTCAAAAAGTATCGACGTAAAATTCGTTGATATCTTCCAGAATATGGCGTAGTTTGAAAATTTGGTCTTTTCTCTGATTACCTAGCCGCACAGCCTCCATCGGAGCCGAAACAAGGAAATGTAAAGTCTCAGAAGGGACACCACAAGGAGGAATTATAGCTCCCTAGAAAAGTAGAAAGAACATGCGACAAATGCACAGACGACCTAGCAATCCTAGATCAAGGAAAACACCTTAACATAATAGAGAAAATCATGCAGGACATTCTCAACACCGTTACAACATGGGTGATTTTAAACCGACTTAATGTTAACCCTAGCCAAACGGTTTTGGCCCTCTTCACAAAAAAGCCCAAAATTAGTGACTTCTACATCCTTGAGATTTGATGAACTAAATTAACAATCAAAAACAGAATGAAGTACTTAGGGTTGATAATCGATAAAAAAAAAACTCAACTGGAGGAAAAACGTAGAGGAACGTTCTACTAAAGCAAAGAGGGCATATTGGATATGCAGAGGGGCGTTTGGGAAGTCCTGGGGACTGAAATCAAAACAAGTTTACTGTGCAATGAAAACAATCCTTCTTTACGGCATTATAGTATGGTGGAATACGATAGATAAAAAAAAATTTAGTCGACAGGCTCACTAAAGCGCAACGTTTGGCATGCCTGGTAATGACAGGCACACAAAACTCTACGCCGACATAACACCAGTATAACTGGAAGTGAAAAGACTAGAGGCCTGAGACACTTTGACGACAGGAAAAACACCAGACATAGGAAAATTAGAAACATTGTAAGGGCGAGGACACCACTACTAGATCGCCAAAGCGACCTAGATGGGAAACGTCCACCTTCAAAAACAATTTCAATTCTTCAAACCAGAACTTATCGGACGAACGGAAACAATACAAGAGACACCGGTGTTATCACAATTTATGCGGACGGTTCTTACATATCGTCTGAATCGGGGGCAGGGATTTACTGTCCGAATTCACCGATATCAATCTCAAATCATCTTAAGCCATTCGTCACGTTGTTTCAAGTAGAAGTTTTCGCAGCAGGGAGAAACAAAATTCTTATCTGATCCGATATTACTGCAGCTATCAAAGGTTTACAAACCCTCCATCAGTATCGCCACTGGTAAGGAAGTTCAAACACAAACTTAATAAACTAGCAACAGTGAACAACGAAGCTGACAAACTGGCTAGGAGAGGAGCAGGAAATAGCCATCCAAACCCTATAAAGGGAAAAGGCTTCGCGTTGACAACTACTAAAAAGGCTTTAAGCGAATGGGCTTCTCGGGAATCCAAAAATCAATGGATCAACCTAACAACGTGTAGAAGAGCAAAATAGATTTCTTATAGAAAATATAGGAAAACCGATAACCAAGGTAAAGAACTCAATCAAATGGAATCTAAGGCCAATGGTGGAACTGGTCCACTGGAGTCAGCACTGAAACCGAATTTTGTGCACCTAACTAAATTAGGATCAGTGAGATCACAAAGTTCGCAAAACGAACTAAAAGATTTCCCGACCTTACAAGTAATGCCTCTGATGTCACCCACCTTCTTTCCACTACAACCCTCCCACTTTAAACAAAATCTTCTCCACACAGGAAATAGGGGAACACAACGGGCCCAACCAGTGGCCTAAGTGAAGAGTTAACAAAGCTAACACTAACCAACCAACCAACCATCCAACCATTTACGTAGCCGCAAGCCCAATCCGTGTTCGATACTTGTTTCTAAACATAGGGTCGCCTTTTGTTTGGGTGGAACGGAAAGTTCTTATACTCGATGGGGCACGCTTTCTACCTTCCAAACCTGACAGATGATCCCGTGTTTACTTCCAACTACAACGTCTCTAAAGGTTCAACTTTGCTGTTGACAACACTTGCACTAACTTCATTTACAGCCGATGGTAGAACTACTTCATCAGCTAGAATTGGGTTTCCCTCCTGATCATGAGGTGATATGACTTCACCGTTGTTTGAATTCTAAATTTTTTTCTTCCAAATTTGAACGCGATCGAACAGACTCAGGATTATCTCAGGAGCATCTGCCAGACAGGCAAGTTGTATTTAAACTTTAGGTGACAGACGAATTCCATGGAGTAAAGTATTTATATTTATTGTAGCATATTTAATAAATTTATTCCTTAACTATATTGCACATTGTTCTAGAGATAAGGTAGCGGTACGGAACCCTTCGTGTATTTATGCTAACCTCTGCAAATTGTTGTGTTAAGAAAATATTGAGCGTGAGAGAGCGTTCAACATTCGTGTTGTGCGCGTTGAAAACGAATCCCCACATGTGGCCGTACGGCCATATTGGGAAGGGACTGGCTAAAGTGACAATAGACATCATTGTGATTTGGAGGCATTAAAGTCCACTCTATTCACAGAGACCCATAATAAAATAATATGTAGAAGAGATTCGGGGACAATATGGAGCCTTGTGGAACACCAGCATTTATATGGGGGATTGCAGATTTTGTAACGTTCCATCTACTCGGAAAGAGCTTTTACAATGAATTTAACAATTCTCTGGTTACTTAGCCAATATATTTGAGTGGGGAAGTACGGAAAAAACCCACTATGTAGTTACAAAAAAAAATATATAAATGTTTATATGGATGATGAAAAACAAAAAAATAAATTAAAAAAAGGATAATAAACGGAACAGAAATAATATTTCGATATCAGAGCTTTAAGAAAACATAGAGCGATAAATATTTAAACATAAATATAATAAGTATACTATTATAATATATATTTATTATTATAATATTATAATATTATAATTTATATAATTATAATATTATAACCAAACTCTTCCAAAACGGCTTGACTGATTTTTATGAAATTTTTCGTGTATATTCGGTTGGTCTGAGAATAGGTCGTAAAATTTTTAAATACCCTTCAGTGATAAGGGTGGGTGACCCCAAAAAATGTTTCTTGTATTTTTTGAACAACATTTTATATATTTTTTTATTTAATGATTAAGCCTTCATTTTCACCCTTCTACCACCAAACCCCATTTTTTAATAGCCATATTAGTAGTGTAATAATCTTCAACTCTCAGTGGTCAATAACAATCGATCAGTTATTGCCGCCAGTCGTCTACCGATGTCACTTCTCACTTAGCAATCAGCACGGAGTAGGGATGAGAACGAAGCAAGTCTCCTGTGTTTCTCACACAAATATTCCCATATATTGATAATTTTTTATTTATTATTAAACGACAATTTATAATATTATTAATTACTTTGTAATTATATAATAATAAAACTAAGTGCGTGAAAACTTTTGTGGGAATCATTTGACAATAAACGATAAATATATATCTGTTTTATGATTGTGAAAGGTAGGAACCTAAACGCTAAAAGGTGTACAGGTGCCTGTCTAGTGGATATCGAGAAAGTCTTCGACACGGTTTGGATTGACGGTCTTATATATAAATTAATCAGATATGAGTTTCCCCCTCATCTTATAAATATTATCAGCTCAATGGTACGCGAATTGGAGCTGATAATATAAAAATTTGTTGTAACAGATAGAGAGTACACCACGACTATGATTTTTGATGCCACCGACGGTCTGTTGCAAGGCACAGTATCGGCACCAATTCTTTTTAACATTCACGTTCCTAAAATGATTAGGGATTTGAATAACTCGATTGCATTGGCCATGATGTAATCCTGTACGACAAGCTAAGTTCGATAATCTGCAAACTTTCTGTCAAGATTGGAAACTTAGAATAAACTTTTCCAAATGTGAAACCATACTGTTCCGCACCCCAGTAGGACAGGGTAATTCAGACTTGCGACGCATTTGGAGAAACCTGGCAATAACATCCTCAAGTGGACTTCGCATCGAGTCAAAGACAGTTGTGAAGTATTTGGGTGTTCATTTGGACAATTTGGACAGATAAAAAAAGCAAGGGCAGCATTCATGTCCTTAAGAAGTCTGTCCAATCGTGACCTATGCGAGTCCAGTATGGTGGAACATAAGCCCTTCCTATATGGAAAAATATAGAGTTTTCGAAAGAAAGTGCCTGCGAACACCCGATTGTACAGAAGCACTCATTCCGACTTTCGGCATTACGTCTTGAACAAAAGACTATTGGATGCTTCCGGAGTGTCCAAGATTGACAACGTTATTCTGGGCCTTGTGAGGAATCATTTTGCGTGATCGACAAATGTAATTGAGAACGAGCTCATATCGGGCTTGTTTTATCCTAACCCGGGATATTTTAGAAACTCGTTAGAAAAGGGACACATCCCACCTGAGGCATTTTTGTATCTAGACGCACATGGCTGCTTGTCCGACTCGAGCAATGTCCCATAATATACCATGCTGCAAGAAGAGAAACAGATAAAAGAGTCCTGTATATGCCAACAGAATCTCGTGAAAGAGCTCCTGTCTGGTGTTACTGCATGAGCGTACCTGAAAAAGATACACTAAATAATGAAAGGCTAAATCGCAACAAATACTGGTGGCTTGATTGAGTGGAAACTGATGCTTAGGTTCAGTGTTTTTTATGTTTTTAAGGTTAATTATTGTAGGTAGTTTTAGGTAGTATTAAGCTTAGTTTTTTTTTAGAATAATAAAAAAAAACAATATACCAAGTAATTTTTTAACTTTAACATTAACTTTGTACATAACATTAGTTTATAAGTACTTAACTTGTTTTGCTTTTAATTGTAATATTAGTTTTTTAAGTGGTTATAAATAAGTTTTTTTCAAAAAAAAAAAATGGTAGGAAAAATACTGATTTCAAAGCGGACAATTTGGGCCATCGAATGAATAGAATAGAAATATAGGAGCCCAAAGAACAGACGAACAAATCCACACGAACAATTCACGTGGCATATTCTCGCGTCGATAAACCATCCAGTTTGTTTGTGTTGGCTAAAGACGGACTAACCAAAAATATCATTTATAACATTTATATAACTTTTAAGAGATATAATTTTAAATTTACAAGTTAAGTTAATAAAGTACAATGAATTAAAAATGAATGTTTGGTTATTTTTATGGGCCGTCATCGTCCACAGTCGTCGATTTGTCTTTCAGACATAGACCAGATCCATACGTTCATACAATAAGGTAGTTAATTTTTATTTTACTACCTAAATATTCACTTGAAAAAAACTATGTGTCAAAACAATGTTTGTGCTGACCCAACAAGTATAAATATATTAATATATAAACTTATAAGTAGATTATATAAAAAATTAAATAAATAACTTATTAACTGAATAAATAAATCAATAAATAAGTTGATAAATATATAAATAGTAAAATAAATAAATAAACAAATGTATAAATAAATAAATAGAAACATAAATTAATAAGTCGATAAATAGATTAATAAAAAAATTATTTAAGTAAATAAATAAATATGTTAGTAAATAAATAAGTATTAATACATAGATAACCGAAACATATAAAACAAATATGATGAATTGTGTGTGCATCTCAAGTAAAGAATTATTCAATTGATTTATTAATGGATTATTAGGAAATTCACATCTGACCAAAAAAGTATCGATGAGTTTTCGAATTCTGACAGAGACCAATTCAACGTTGGATTTATCATAAAGATCTGAAGTTAAGTGATGCCAGAGAGGATTTAATATCATTTTCAATAGTTTGTTTGAATTTAAAAAAATTATTAAAATAGAATTGACTAACAACTTTAATCCGCACAAAATAATAATTTTCTTTTTTAAAAAAATTAGTGCCTTTGTCGCAAAATATTTATCCGATGAGCGCAAATGTTAACCTGTTTTAAATTTGAAGCTTATAATTTAGCCGTGACGTAATTATTCCGAAGGCCTTGGCTCTTGTCCAGCATATTGTTGGACATGTACTTAAACTTTTTTGTAGGAATACCCTTGGCAGCAATAGAAGAATATAAACGTTTTCGTAACCAGTGCAAAAATTATAGCAATTATGACAAGATCAACTACGTTCCGTTCCTAAGTTCAATCTCGTTTAAGACACATAAAAATAATTATAGATTCACAAGGTGTAAATTTAGTTATTATATACTTGAATGCGTGCATTTTTTATTATTATTGATCGTGTTTAATAAAAGTTCCCTTGTTAAGTTTAATTAAGTATAACGCATAATAATTTATTTTAATTTTAAATTGGAGCGAAAAACCATGATATTATGTCAAGAGAACATATCATGTAATTTAAAATAGTTTTTTTCTGCGTTTGTAATTATTTTAAATATAATTATAGATTTACATGTTGCGGAGGTATTATTGTATGCTATTAAAATAATGCTACTGGGCTTTCTATAAGTATGGGAATATTTAAAGGGGGGAGCAAATCCTAGACACCCGCATTTGGGACAATTTTTTTGTCCATTTCTCTAGAGCTTGGTTAGAAGTTATCATGCACAACAGTGATGAAATTTCCCCACATTAGATTGGATCAATCTTACAGTGATGAGTTTTTGTCTCACGGCATCATTTGCGCGATTAATTGGCTCATAACCCTCACTTTCTGGCCTTGATAAATCATGGTTCGGTAGCGCTCGACTGTAAACATACAACTCTGAAAACCAAACCAAACAGAAACACATTCACGCATTGGCAACCAAAAAAAATAAAGTTTTTATGCTTTTTTGAACATAATGACAATTTCGAACCGATCATTTTGTTTCAATTCCTGAGTCGTTTGGAGCTTGTAACCGAACGATCCGGGATCTTAGAATTCTTCTCAAGTTAGTGCGAACAATGTTCGGTTAAGTCACACACTTCCGCTAACAGCTGCAATTTCCTCCATTTCAACATTGTCGCATAACGCGAGTGGAAAGATCAGATTGTAAGGTTCCGTACCTCAAAAGGAAAAACAGAACTTATTCTTAGGAACATGTGGAGGCATCAAATTAAAGTTGTTGTTCAATACTTATAACTGTGGCTTCTTAAAGTTGTAAGAAAATTAAGCTTCCAAGTCGACGCAGTCAAAAGACACGGCTGTCTAGACCTAGCCTATTTGGAACTTCCCGGTGATCTAGAATTATAAAATTGGGCAAAAAGCAATGTCTTATAAAACAAGTAAGAGGAAAATTTCGAAAACCATAATATTGATATTACATCAGAAAAAAAATAAAAAAATCAGAAATTTAATATTAGTACATTGAGCGGTACGGAACCCTACGTGTATGTGTTCGAGTCGCACCTCCTGGCCACTCTATGCTAACCTCTGCAATATGTTGTGGTAGAAAAATATTGAGTGTGAGAGAGCGTTCATCATTTGTGTTGTGCGCGTTTAAAACGAATTCCCCATATTTGACCGTACGTTCATATTGGGAAGGGACTGGCTAAAGTGACAGTAGACATCATTGCGTTTTGGAGACATTTAATTCCACTCTATTGATAGAGACCCATAATAATATAATGTGCTTTTGATATAGGAAATGAAAAAGCAGATCATGTATGAAAAAAAAGAAGAGATTCGGGGACAATTTGGATCCCTGTGGAACATCAGCATTTATATGGTGGATTGCATCTACTCGGAAAGACGAACGTAGAACGTAGAAGAACAGTGTTTGGAAGACTTTTAGGTGCGTTGATTGAACAATCAAACCGCCGCAGAAATTCAGAAACATCGTAACGAGGTGAAATAGAACACTGAATGGTTTGGTCAAAAATTCAAAACCGTGAAAAATAACAATAATAATATTCTTCAAGGCTTCGAATATTCTTACATCTGGTGTTCTATATTCAGATGCGGATATGGCTAACGCGTTTGCAGCTGAGTACCATAATGTTTCTCAAAACATTGGGGATCCTCGCTAAAATATTTCTGTTGATAATACTGTCAATTTGAAAATAAACCAACGACCAGAAACTTGAATTGTGAGAAGCTTACGACTTAGGAAAGCAGGTGGAATAGATGGAGTCGAACATATACATTTAAAGCATCTACCTTAAGCTCGCTTACAATTCCAAACATTTCTCTTAAATACTTGCTTTAAAATAAAATACTTTCCCGACGCGTGGAAAACAGCAAAAGTGGCAGGGATTGGAAATCTTCAAACAGCTACAGACCTACATATTAGTCTCTTGAGTTGCCTTAGCAAAGTCTTTGAAAGATTCCTAAAAGAGAAAAAATCCAAAGATCCTCATCAACAATTCGGATTAAGAAGTCAGAAGTATTAACTCCTCTCATCAGGTATTAAGACTGAGTCAGCATTTAAAAGAACCGTGCGTTGGTAAATTCAACTGCTATGGTGTTCTTTTTGTTTTTTTTGTATAGTTGCATTTTTATTTGTTAATTCATATACTTACATGCTAGATAAAAAAATGCTTAAATCTAGCTTTATTAACTTAACTTTTTAAAGACTTAAGATTACTTTTATATTTCAATTTACGCAACTACAGATTTAAAAATTCAGAAAAATTAAGATTGAAAACTTAATAAATGGACTTTGTATGTTGTTTTTTTGTTTGTTTTAAAACAATACCTAAAAGCTTAACTAACAACGAAATTAAAAGCTAGTCTAAAACCTTTAAAGCATAATCTTATTTAAAATTATAAACTTACTAGCTAATTACTAACTACTTCAAGTACATTAACCCTTGTGTTCATACCCAAACTTACTAACGTCGTTTGGCACCCAGGGTACCCAGGTACCCATTTCATGAAATTTTTAATTTTTTTATATTTTGATTAAATAAAAAGTGTTTAGAGAATTTTTTCTCTACAATATACATTGCTATGAAGTATTTGAGAAAGTTTTAAAACAGAAAATGCTGCAGAAATGTATTTAGCATGAAAAATTAGTTAAGGGCACCTCAGGTAGAAGACCTATTTCAATTGTTCGGAGCACAGCAGCTGCTCCCTTCATAGAAAAGAATGTCAAGGTCAATTTTTGTCGTTTCTACCGCGTAGTGGAGGGAATGTTAGCTCCCTTCAGTATAGTTTGAGTTTCTGGTGAATTCAGACGTGTTTAGAATATTCAGAGTCAAGCGGAAAGGAATAATGGAAGAACTATCCAGAGAAGAATTTGCTCGGTAAGTAAATAAAATATCAATTAATATTTATTAATATGAAGTATTATTGTATTATATTATGGTCTGTATGGTATTATTGTACACAACAAAACATTCATTTATTGTTCAGAATGAGTGCAGCAGAACAAGATGCCTACTTGAAGTCCATTTTAAGTGATGAAGATACAGATTCAAGTGGAGTGTCTGATAGCGAGGACGAGGACTGGGTTCCGGAGCCCATTTCAACTGCTCCAGTTACAGATAACGACTCCGAAAATGAAGAATCACAAAATTGTGAAAATACAGAGGATGATGTCGACGAGCAAGCAGACGAACAAGAAGCGATTGAGTCTCACAATAGTGAGAGTGAGGAAGACGATGCAGCAGAAACTGCAGAGTCAAAAGGTAGTGAACATTTTTATTGCTAATTATGATGGAGAAGTCATTTTTTTATTTGAATATTAAATTTATTTGGTATTAATTGCTTATTGTAGAATCAGTAACCAGCAGTTTTATTGCGAAGGATAAAACTGTGTGGAAGGAAACGCCACCGCATGAACATCAGACTGCAGCTCGTAATGTTTTACGTCAGCGAAGTGGACCTCATCGCAGCACTGAAACCTTATCGATAAGCGAAACATTCAAGAAAATCTTCACAGAGAATATGGTGGACATTATCGTCAGACACACGAATAAGAAAGCTTCATCCATCTATCTGAGTTACAATGAAAATCATCCAGATTCGCAGCGAGAATGGAAGCCTGTGACGATCCCAGAAATTTATTCATTCTTTGCTGTTTTGATTTGTGCTGGTGCAAATAATTCCAACATCGACCATTCTTCTGATATGTGGCATTCTAATTCTTATCCACTGTATCGCGCGACAATGGGAATTAACAGATTCCACAACATCATGCGTTTTTTAAGATTTGATGACGCTAATACTCGCAATCAACGCAAGAAAGAGGATAAAGCAGCTCCAATTCGGGATTTGTGGACAATGTTGAATGCAAATTTATCGCAGATGTACAAGCCTACGGAAAATTTGACAATCGATGAACAATTATATCCATATCGAGGTCGGACAGGATTTACTCAGTATTTACCTTCGAAGCCAGCTAAGTATGGTATAAAATCTGGTGGATTTGTGATGCTGAAAACGCCTATCCTTTACACGGGATAATTTATACTGGCAAAATAAATGATACCCGCGAAAAAAATCAGGGAGAGAGAGTGGTGAAAGAATTAGCAGCTCTCTATCGAGGAAGTGGAAGAAATATCTGTATGGATAATTTTTTTTACAACTCTACCCGTTGCAAAGCACTTGCTATCATGGAATCTTACCATTGTTGAAACAATAAAGAGTAATAAACCATACATCCCTGGTATCATGGCAGCAAATAAGTCACGAGAGCAATACTCACCAGTTTTTGGATTTCACGACAAAGTAACGATGTGTTCTTACGTACCTAAAAAAAACAAAGCAGTAATTCTGATATCAACAATGCATTCGGATATGTCTGCAAAGAAGAAGCCTGATATCAACAGTTATTATAACAAATACAAAACTGGTGTTGACACTATGGACCAAATGCTCAGAAGGTACACAAGTCAGCGGCGCTCTTCGAGATGGCCAATGGCAATGTTCTTCAACATATTAGACATCGCTGCACTCGCGGCATATCTAATTTATTATGAAAATAATAAAATGATTAAAAAGAAAACAGCGGAACGACGCCAATGATTGAAGAACGTATGACGAATCCTCAAGTGATGCGTAATTATACTACAAAAATTGCAATTGAGAGTATCATAGGTCGTGAAATAACAAGGGCAACGCAAGACCCTGGTCCATTGGTTGCAACGGACAAAACTGGGAGAAAGAAAATTACTGGATCCTCTTACTTATGTTACAAAATAACGATAAAAAGACGACGAAAAACGCGTAAGAGCTGCAGTGAATGTGAACGACCAGTTTGCGATGAACACACAGCTCATGTTGTAGAATGTATAGAATGCAATGAATAATATTATTTGTAAATAAACATGTCTTGTAATTCCCTGTTTTAATAATAAAATCAATTATCATCCCTGAACACAATTAATTTCAATCGTATTCCATACAAATACTGCAGTGGGTACCCGGGTACGCGATGGCTTAAGTTTAAGCTAATGAAAAAAATGAAAAAAATTAAAAATTTTTTTTTTTAAATACATGATTTGTTCGCTTTTTACCTTAATAACGAGGATCTGAGAGCTCAAAAATAAATTTTTATTATTTGTCACTTTTTATCACGAAAATACATCGCAGTGGGCACCCGGGTACCCGGGTATGAACACAAGGGTTAAACTTACATATGCCAGCCGGCCAAGGCTAAGAGGCATCAAAGATTACTAATAGACGACAATGTTCTACCCTTCGTCCAATCACCAAAACTATTTATATTGCCTTACGACATCAGCTCTGTCGCGGTCTGATACCGCCCTTCTAAACCTCAGAGTCTCCGCTGAGTTAATTACGAGGTCTTGGTCATAGTTGACTCACCCGTTCACAGCTTTTCGGGCCAGGTGGTCCTTCCACCTTCCAGAAACTCCACGGGACGCTTGGGGTAAAAAGCCCCGGAGATCAAGTTGTTGGTCGAAGTCATTACTCTTGCAATGTGAGACATTAAAAAGGTCTTTGACTCGGTGTGGCACAATAGTCTCATTTCCAAAATGTTTAACCTGGAACTTTCACATTATTTGAAGCATATCATACAAAGTTTTTTGTCAAACAGAAGCTCCAAAGTTTTTGTAAATTGTGATGTTTCAGTGTCCACAAAGTTGAGTTCTAAGTCCTAAGCAGAAAAAGAAAGCATTGTTTCATTCCAAGCACTATCTTAAATTTAAACAGAGTCAAATATCTTGGAATCCATCTCGATAAGAGACTTACTGTTTAACTTTTAAATGCTATTCCGTCTAATAAATAGAAAGTCGCTACTTATTAAGGAAAACAAAACGATATTACATAAAGTCATATTCCAATCCACTCTCGTCTACGGATGTTTCAAGACTGCAAAGCAAGCAGAAGATATCACTCTTCTCATAATCTGCATTCACAAGTGAAAGTTAAACTTCTTGAGCAAATGTATATATTAGAATAATGCTCTGATAAATGCCTTAGTTTTTTGATTTTATTTCTGATGTAACACATTTCTTGTTACTAATTATTGCAACTTAATGATTTCTACGATTTCTATAAGACTGTGTTAATCTTTTTAATTAATTATTTATTTTTTTATATTCATTACATATTTATCTACTTTCTTTCTTATTTATTTATTTATGGTCAATTATTTGTTCCTCACATTAAAATTATGTTTATATATTTACTTATTTAAATCTATGTATTATTTTTAATTTTGGACAAACATTATATTTTATTATTCTTACATTGGAGGTTTTTTATGGCAAAATATATGGTATATCGAATCTTTGTATAAATTGTGCGATAAAAATTGATGTAAACTTAATACGAAAATAAAAAATATCTATATATCTATATAGGGTGGGTCATCTCTTGGTTTCATCATTGAAACTTAATAACTAGACAATGAGCACAAAAATAACACGACTAATGATTTAGCATCATTGGGAGATATTGCGAAATGAAGTATACTGTTTTGCAGAAACATTGTGAATTTCGAAAAGAAAGTCTTTGCCTAGATCTGAAAACATTGACATTCAAGTCGCACTAGCCTGAATAGAATTTCGCTCGGAACTCGGATTATTCGTTTATTCGATCAATCAACTCCGGCAATGTGTAGGTATCTTCAACTTGTAACTCTCTATTTGAAGTGGCTGCATTATTGGCCCATTTTTCCTCCAAGACGACAATGGATGAAACTTTACAGTCTATGGAAAGCCCTACCGAGGGATTACTTTCCCAATATTTATAACCAGATTTAAAGGATTTGAATTTGTGCAAACTACGGCTTTCTTAAATTGTAACTACCTGCCACACACGCTATCTAACAGTGATTTTTTGCACACTGGGCTGAATAATCGTGTTTTCAGTTTTTTTTAAACACTGAATGTCAGGGACTCGTGTGTGCCCGGAAATTAAGTTTTATCGATTTACCGTCGGGCTCAGGAACTTAGCACTTGACCGAATATCGCTTAATGATACGGGTCAGAGAAGTTCGATTGACGCTTGAGCTTCCTTCCAATCAAATCTTTTTTAATATTTCTGCTTTGCAAAAATATTGGAAAATTTCTGTATAGACTGTCCTGATTGAAGCCAAGTACGGCAGAGGGCAACATTCTCAAAAGCATTTCTGTTTCTAGACTTCTATATACATTCAGTATCAACAAGGAACTATGAGTGTAAGACGGCGACCTCTCGTTTTTCCGGACGGATTCGTTATTCCTCGAATAAATAGTTCACTCCTGAAAAATTAACCTTAAAAAAATAAACGTGATACTGCCAAACTGAGATGAAAAATAAACGTGATACTGCCAAACTGAGATGGGAACGATTTGAACTTCCGAATATTGCGATACTTTTCTTCAGCTTAGAAATTCCAAAATAAAACAATCCAAAAAAGAATTCTACAAAACTCATTTTAATGACAATCTTCCTCCTAAATCAGTGTGGAGGAATTTGCGTGACTAAGGCGTTAGTTGTACCAAAACAGACGTACCTGGAAGATACTGACCTAAACCAACTTTAAAGGAATTCCAGTGCCGTTTTTACCACATCGACCGAGAAAACGTTTACACGTTTGCTTACAATAACTCTTTAGCTTTGAGTTTCGAAGAGTTGAAGAAGCAGATCTTGGAAGGGCTGTCATGAAAATAAGGTCATAGGTTTAGATGAAATACATCCAATATTTAAAAAAATGATACTCCCCTACATTCTCACTTCTTTTACGCGCTTTTTCAATGCTATATTAACAACATTGACATTTCCGCGCTTTTAAAAGCGAGCCAAAATTATTCCAGTACTGAAAAAGATAGCGACTTCCAATTGCCAATCTCCCTGTCCTATTCAAGTTGTTTGCAAAGCTGATACACCAACAAATATCTGCAACGGAGCTAGTTATTGCGGATGACACACGAGTTGCCGACGACAGAAACCAAATCACTTTTTAAGTCTTTTACGTTTCCCAAAGGCCTTCGATGTGGTAAGCCATTTTAAACTTGTAAGCAAACTTACATCTAAGTATTGTTTCTCCTCTTCTGCTTCGAATTTTATTCAATCATACCTCTATCGAAGTAAACAATCAGTTTTTGCTCAAATGTTATATCCAAGTTTATTCAAACAACAGCAGATGCACCACAAGGATCAATACTGGGACCATTAGTATTTAATAAACTCAACGTGCAGCTTAATGTAAAAGAAGATACTATTGGTACTGCTGTTTGTAAACTTAATGAGGACCTCCTTAATATTCTGCTAAGGTATCGCGAGCATTTTTTGAGAATCGATGACAGCAAATTGAAGAGGTTAAAGGTCGGCAGGAATGAAGATGATTCTGGGAGCATCAGCGTTGTTTTTCTGGATACCAAGGGAATTGAGTTTTTGAGGAGAGCCAAAAATCTTGGCATTTTTTTCGACTGAAAGTTTTACTGGGACTCACTTCCAGAATCGCTAAGAAATCTATGTGTTCAGTGTTCCTGAAACTCATTATTACATATGAATATGAAGTATGTTGCTGTTTAAATTCAAACACCAAGAGTAGGCTAAATATTGCGTAAAACAATAAATTTTCCCCATAGGCGTAATGACCATGTTTCATGATTTTCGAAATACTCTCTTGGGTGTTCAACTTTTGACTTTTGCATGAGCAAATGCCTTCACAGGGTCATCGCCAGCAAACAAACATCGTTTTACAGTCACCAGCATAATGCATTCAGCATTAATGCATGTCTCAGAATGGTGTTAGTGTGAAGGACTCTTTGTGAAACCTGGCAAAACCCTTCACAATCTCACAAGTATCTCGGTGTTAAGAGACTGAACTGGACTTCACACATCGAGTCAATCAAAGATCGCGCTACCAAGGCCATGTGGGCCTGTAAGCGGTTGTACCGTAGGACTTGGGATCTCAAACCTAAGATGATTTACTGATTGATGGTTGGACCTAAAAATACTAACGCAGACATAATTTGGTGACCCAAAACTTAAGAATTAATAACTTCTAAAAAGCTGGAAAAAGTCCAAAGTATAGCTGGATTGGGCATCACTGGTGATATGACCACATGCCTTACGGCAGCACTAGAAGCTGTCATTGGGCTGTTTCCTCTTGACATTTTCATAAGGCCGCGAGAAATGTCCGTAAAATGCAACTGGGAACGAAAAATAAACGAGGTGACCAAACAGGAAACTTGAGAATAATCAATTTCATCATGGATAAAGATAAAGATAAATGTTCTGCTCGATCCCAGGTTGTATGAAGGCAACATACTGTTTTGGGCGCCTCTCTTGAGGTAGACATTCATAACCGTGATCATTGGTCGAGCAACTCCCGAACAAAGACACTTAATCTGGTAAACTGCGAAAATGGCAAATGGCGTAGGTACCCACGGGAAAGCATCCAAGTGTTTTCCAGGCTGAGCTACGAGCCATCGAATCCTGTGCCATAAAACCTTGCAAAAGGCCAAAAAGGTCGAGAATTCTTTTGTCTTTAGACAGCCAAGCAGCGCTCACGGCACTGATCCAATTTTATGGAATCCAATAGTCTCAAAAGCTGCTACGACGCCCGACGTAAAAAATTAAGGTTAGGATGGGTTCCATGTCGTCATTGAATCGCAGGCAATAAAATTGCAGACGAACTAGTCAGGGCTAGTTCAAAAACCGCGTTCACTGGTCCGGAACCTTTCTGCAGCGTAAGCTTGACTGCAGCCACAAGTCTGACCAATAAGTAGGAAAACAAGCTACGCATTTCCCACTGAAGAAATCTACCGGGACTCAGAAAATCTAAATTACTAATCAATACCTTCTCTTACAGAGAAATCCTTAAACTCCACAAGGAGAACATAAGAAAGCTTGTGAGCTTCCTCTCCGGCCATTGCCGCTTGAGATCACATTTAACCAAATTAGGACTCAGTACGACCACCGAAGGCCGACTCTGTTTAGAAGACGACTAAGCGGCTTTACACAATCTTTCTGAATGTTCAGCTCTTATTTGGCTTAGACCGCGTGACCATCATCAGACGGATGGAATGTCTGTTAGTCTTAAATAACTCCCCAAGACAGAACAGGGGTATTCCTTCAGACCGTAGTGTCGGCCACTTGGACAGGGGCAGATATTAAAAAAAACGAATTTTTTGTTCTCAGACTCTGGAGTTCTACTATATATAAATGGAGACAAGCCCTAAGACATTGCTCGAATCTTAACCTACATACGTTGAATCACCCGGCACATCCATGGCCGAATGAGGACCGTATACCTCATTGGAAAAGTCTCTTTGTCAAGGCAAAAGCCGCTTTGGCTCTGACTAGAGCAGCTTCTATGATATATGTTTGTTAAAATATAGATACTAATCTAGTCCAGATCTGGACAACGCATCAACCGATAACGCCAACGAACTTTTATCCCCGATAACTTTTTTCCCGTTGGCATTCAGTAAAGCTGTGAAATACTGACTAAAATACATAGAGCTTCATATATAAGGATTGAGTTAGTATAACTCTAAACAAAACAGTCTTTATTTAGAGAGCACTTTCAGGATTTAAAATACTTTCTTCTTAGCTGAAGATGTATTAGCGTTTTCATAACGCTAAGAAAAGTCCAAAACAGTGCTCATGACAATCGAGTTTCACATTAATCTTAGAAAAATAACTCTTCAGTTTCGGTAAAGCCCCTTGAAAAACGTTGAGTAGAGTAGACTTATCGAAGCTCTGAATTTTACTTGTACAGTCAGGACTGTATCTTCCAGGCGATAACTGCTTGAATCATCACCCAGCCCTACATTTGCATAGTTGGGTTAGTGTTATATTTCATATTAAATTTTTTTTCATCTTGAAAGAAAAAACACCTTTCTTTTTGGTGGTCCGAAATGCCTCCATTAACGCTTAAACAACACTGAAAAACATTGCAAAATTACTTCCAAAATGCAAGTTGCTTTCATTCCGGTTGCACAAGTTTAAGAACCAGGCTTGCTGACTGATACCCCGTGTCCTGTGCGGTCAGCAGAGATATTAAAACAATTGTTCCCGAAAGTCATTAACGCGGCAGAGACATGCAACAGTAATAAGTCGCACTTGCCTCGGATTATGCGCTTAAAAGATCCAATCAACTGAAAATCGCTTCTCCGTTTGAGCTTTAATGAAGATCGTAATTGACAACAATTTCACTCAAAAAAAAACATCTCTTGAGATGAGGCTCATTTCCATGTCGACGGCTTTGTAATCAGGTATTTTCGAGCCGCTTTTTAATCTCAAAAATTCCGCACGCGTTTTTGACAGTTTCAACTGTTTTAAACTTTACAGTCAGTTATTCAATAAATGTGTAATAAATTGTTTTGACGATGTTGCTATACCGACACGGAACTGCGAATTGATGCCGTTGTCATTTTTGTGGGATGCCAATCGAACAATCCAGAGACGACTCGAAATCTCAAGTATAGGCTCATGAAAAAAAGG
The DNA here is from genome assembly GCA_963555765.1 of Orthonevra nobilis. Taxonomy (NCBI): domain Eukaryota; kingdom Metazoa; phylum Arthropoda; class Insecta; order Diptera; family Syrphidae; genus Orthonevra; species Orthonevra nobilis. Next base: position 55,306,390 of record OY743227.1, read on the forward strand.
ATGGATTAGAGCCAATCCAGTCATTTAAAATAGTTTTTTGAGTTGAGCAACAAGCGTTTAAAAAAAATGAACAGTCTTGTCTGATAGCTTCACAACGAAGAAACCAAAAAATCGCACACCCTTTAGATGGGCTTCTTCCTTCGAAGCATCAATTGAAAACCCGGCATAAAAAAAAACATCCAATCAGTTTTAGGGACAGTTTGATGTTGGACAAGAGAATGGGCCCGTGATTGATTGTCAAGTTTATCTATTTTAACTCATTAGTACAAAGCTTCTAGTACCATCTTAATTAAAAAAAAAAAACTCACCTTGAATGGTGAGGCGCACTCGAAAGCTAAGTAGTTCTCATTGTATCCAGATTCTAGCTTGATTGGTGGCGGTGCGGCAACAGCCAGCGGATGCCGAAAGTGTTTCTGATGAAACTGAGGTCCTTTGTACCATGAATGCATGCTCTACGCCAGAGCCATTTGCTCTCAACAGGAGCCCTATGCAAGTGAATCCTGTCACTAAACTTCTTCTTCTTCTTCCAACACTTCACTTCACTGACAACCTTTTTCTTTAACTTCCTTTTTTTTGCAGCAAACTTCTCACATTCACTAAACACCTGTTTTGGCGGCTTTAATCACTGGAAATTATTCTATCACACTTGAAATCACTATCATCAGGCGGAAGTGGTGTGCTCGCACCAACCTGCCCCAAATCAATTTCCATCAGCCGGTGGCTAATTAAAAATCGCGCGTAAATCACACTCAACGTCACGGAAAAAAGCACGCAAAGCAATTTTTTTTTTTCTGTCGTTGTTGATTTTCTTTTCAATTGAAACTAATTTGAGTTTAACGCGTGCTTACACTTTTTTTTTTGCTTTATTATTGTAGTGGAAGCGCAACAGAAGAAAAAATACGCCGCGGACCGTTCAAACAAATACACGAATGCGGGGGAAAAATATTTGCAACACGGCTCGCATCGAAATACCAGTTTTTCGTCAATTTTTAGGCCAAAAGACGTTCAGTGACTGGCGTTCTGCCTCTTTGGCTGAAAGGAATCTCGCCCCGCATTGAACGAACGAACGGATGTGTGTTGAGCAGACAGAAGAGCGGTTGAGTCCACTTGGAAAATACACGGACGCAGTAGCAGGAGCAGCAAAAAGCAGCTTCCAACTCGCTGGAATTCCGAACTCGAATGCTCGCTCTGAGCAGCATCCACAAAAAACCGAGAATGCCAGCCCGTTGTGTGGTGTCATGAATCCGGGATGTTTGGATGTGTTGGATGGCCTGTTGTCGCATAGGCCGTCACCGACTGCCACTTTTGGCCAACTGTATGACAATAAACATCTCGCATACATGTGCAGAGGACTGCCGCATTGGCTGAAATCCAGTTCCCTTTGGACATAGGGAGATGGATGGCAGGTTGTGCTCACAGGTGCAACAGAGAAGGCAAGGCAAAACTCCGTTTGGGTTTTATGTGGTGTTTGAGATAAAGAAGCGAAAGATACTCGGATTGTGCTTGTGGAACGTATGCGAGTACCACTCAATTCGAATCGCACTCAAATTGTGCCTTCATCAGTGTTGCCATTTGTATTTTGTTAATTATTCTTATAAACATAAAATTAGTTGAAATATTAAAAGAAGAAACAATGCGGCACTTTCGATTGAGTAGAAACAATGAGATCTTATGTGGTTACACTAAATGTGACCTCGCGCGTTTGATCGTAAATATTGTAAGCCCGGCCTCAACGTCGAAGAAGATCAACTCTCTACTTTGGTGGCGCGTTTAACAGCTCACTACCAGCTGTTAATTATTTTGGATTGGAATTTGTCTTGGAATTGTCCGATTTTAACACCAGGGTCAGCCGTTGTGTTGGTAATGAGTTCTATTACTTTGACTTGGCTGCAGAAAAATGTTTTTTTGGCTAAAAATTAATTTTAAAAAGGTTCTAAAACCCGTAAATTGGCATTTATCTTCATGGAGTCACATTGTGTGTTACAACTTTTGAAGTAGTGCGTTGTAACAGAGTTTATCATAAGCGTGATTTGCCTCTAATGCTAAAATATACAGCACAATCTACCAGCACTTTTGGCTAGTTATAATAGATTTTCAAAATTTAAGAATCAAATCCAAAATAAATCGGTATTGTCAACAATTCAAAAGCAATACCATGATCAAAAAGTTCCCGAAATAATCACCGTGTGGTGCTCGCATCGTTCCAATTTGAGTTCTGTTTTTTTTTTTTTTTAAGTTGGTACATCTGTTTTTGATATTCCCTCTAAATCTAAGCGTCATAGCTTGACATTTTTGCAAAAGTTACGTAGGCAAGAGTATATCTTTCTCTGTGTGTGTTGGCGATTTTTTTACAATTTTAAAAATGTGACGCCGCAAAAGACATGTTTTGCGACGTTGAATCCGATCCCACATTCATCAAAAGAATCATTACTGGAGACGAGACGTGGGTTTATGAGTTCGACAGGCAATCCAGACATCAGGCGAGTGAATAGCGTTAACCAAATGAGTCGAGACCAAAATAACCACAAGAAGGCAATACTCACGGTTTTCGGTGTCAGAACAGGTGTCTTCGGTGTCAGGCCAGACAGTAAACAAAGAGTCTTACTTGGGCATTATGAGACGTAAGCGTGAAGTAATTCACTGAAAGAGACCAGAATTGTGGGCAAAAAACTCGTGGATTTTGCACCATCATAATGCACCGTCGTACAGTGTCATCATTATGCGCAAATTTTTGACAAGAAATGCAACAAAAACCATCCAACAGCCACCGAATTCACCTGATTTGGCGCCCTGTGACTTCTTTCTGTTAAATCGAGTAAAAAAACTATTTCGGGGAACTTGTTTCAGCAGCCGAGTGGAAGTAATGGAAAAATAGCAGGAAGCACTGATGGACTTACCGAGGATTGGATCAGGCGCTGGCATAAGTGTGTTGAAATCGATGGCAATTACTTTAAAGGGGACAATATAGATTGAGATGAATAAACTTGTTTTTTTAATTTTCTGAATAAATTCCGGGAACGTTTTGGTCAAGGAAGTTTATCTCAATCGACAGCTTCAACATTGCAGTAGTTAAAGACTTAATCATAAACTAAATATCAACTCCTCCAATGACGTCTTTGAGGTATTGCTTTGTCCAAGCTACTGGGATTAAAAATGCATTCATTCTTCAAAAAAATCATATTTCAAATTCGTCTAATTAGGAAAGAGGTTACATTCGTTAAATTTACGAGCTATGCAATGATGTGTGTAAAATTCGTTGACTACAATGCCAAGGCAACATTGAACAAGTGAACAACAATGCTCCAGCTGAGAGTGTCTTCGCATCCCAGACACCAATATTGAGGGCAGACCTTGGATGGATGTAGTTCTTCTATCTAACGAACACTTTCGACTGAAAATTTTGGAAAGCAATTATTTTTTTTTATGTAGTCGTAGTCTATTTAGTACAGTTTTTGCCATCGTATATGCTACTTCTTTTCTTTTGATGCTGGTCAGACCCAGGATCCAAATATGTGAGGAAGGACACAGGGTTTCTCATTTTTATCGTACAGATATCGCAATTTTGTTTGCCTTAAAAAATCGGTGAAAGCTTGCACCATTCTTAGCTGTGCCAATAAGTCAAACGAGCTGATATAAATTTGTATATAAGGATGGAAAATTTGAAGAACACATCTGCAGATTTACCATCTTTGAAGTGAAAGCAGTGATAGAAAGACTCAAATCCAAGAGGGCCGCTGGTACAGATTTTAAAGGGTTCGCCAAATAAATTTTTTTTTTGAAAATGCTATAAAAAAAAACTGCTGAATATTTTCTCAAATTTCTTTTTTTATTTGAAAGTACAATCCTTCCGGTTAATAATGGAAAACAATTTCATTCAAATGGCTGCCTCGGCTGGCACTGCGGTAGCCTACACGATCGGTCCAATTTTAAGCACATTATCGATTGTGTGCAGCTGTATTTCACCATTGGCTTCATGAATATTGTTTGTGGGCAGCCCACAAATAATAGTCCAACGGTGTCAAATCGCAGCTCCGAGGTAGCCAAACGACATCAGCGCTGCGGCTGATAATGCGATCTTCAAAAACAGGGCGCAAAACATCGAGTGTAACTTCGGCTGTGTGGCACGTAGCGCCGTCCTGTTGAAACCAAATGTTGCCAATATCCTCCTCTTCAATTTTTGTGAACGAAAATTCGTTCAGCATGGCCCGATAATGATCGCCATTGACTGTAACGTCCACTCCTTGCTCATTTTCGAAGAAAAATGGCCCAATTATGCCTCTGGACCAAAATCCGCACCAAACAGTGACTCGTTTTGGGTGCATCGGCTTTTCAATGTATGCGTGCCGGTTTTCTGTGCCAAAAATGTGACAATTTTGCTTGTTTACATACCCGCCAAGATCAAAATGAGCTTCATCTGAAAAGATGATTTTTTTGGCAAAATCGGCATCTTCTGTAAGTCGATCGCAGGCACACTAAGCGAAGCGAAAACACATTGGATGGTCAGTTGGCTTCAACTCCTGAACCAATTGGACTTTGTGTGGCGTCAATTGTTGAGAACGACGGTGAATTGATGTTGATGGCGCTTCACGCACACTTTCTGCCACAGCAGCAATATTCTCGGGTATACGCACTGTTTTTGGCTTTTCACGCTTTAGTCGCTTACGGAGCAGACGGTGCTTCTCTTCTTCCAAAATCCGTACGCAATTTTCGCACACATTCTGCAACATTACCATGATTTTCAAAGTAATGTCGCAATATTTCCCAGCGTTGTTCAAGCGTGTACACAAGCAGAAGGATAAAACTAATTATCTATCAAATCAGACATGAGCTAAGTGTTACCATTCACGCAATAAGCACTAGTTGAAAAATAAAGGTTAGATGGTGGACCCTTTATTACTGCCGAACTTCTGAAAGCAGCAGTCTTATTAACTCTAAAAATGTATACGAAATCGAGGTGTATTAGAATTGTAATAGTTTAATGTTAAATGATATTTATATTGGCGCTAATGCAGAAACTAATATAAAGGAATTAAGTATAACCATTGATGAAGAAAAAAATATTCAAACAAATATGAAATTATTTTAGTTCGATTTTAAAAAATGAAAATTGCACTGCTAGAAAAAATTATTTCGGAAAATAATTCTATTTTTCCATTATTGAATGATTTTTCAAATATCTTTAATCACAACAACTGAGTTTAAAAAGTTACAATTACAAAAAAACTTCAAACATGTTGATAATATTGAGAAATGTTGGGGCTTTAATCGATTCTTTAAAAATCCACAAAAATATAGATTGTTTGAAAATCTTGCACAATTTGCAAACAAACTATTGCGTTTACCTCATACTTCAGCTCCAGCTGAGAGGGTGTTTTTTAATAAAACATAATTAGACCAATAAATATGATTTGAAAACAATTGAATCATTAATGTTTGCAAATCTTATTATTATTATATGAGACTTCTATATATAATAATAAATTGGAAAGATTTATTTAATTATTATTATTTTGATTTTTATTTAAGGTCGTTTGGAACTTTGTCAACCTAGGAGTTCCTTATCATTCCGGTCCTGCTGTATCGATATTTTCAAAGGCGGATGAGAGCGACTTAGATTAGAGACTTAGAGAGAATAGTTCCACGTGTAATTTACGGTCGCGTCGACCTAGCCAAAAGGACAAAAGGACGTAGAACGAAAAGTAGAACGAATGGCCACCATTGTAACGGCCAGGTAAGTCTTCGAATCCTCCCACTAGGGACGGCGCTGTAGGAAAGACAGAGACTCAAGTGGCGCATACAAGTGGGAGAGGACCTCAACAAACTTGTGAAAAACTGGAGACATCTAGCTAGGGATGAGTTGACTGGAGAAGCTTTTTGATTGAGGCGGTGGTCCACCCCGGACTGTAGCTCAACATCAAGTAAGTAAGCCACAGTTCATCGTTTCGGAGAATGATCCTTTAGCATATATTAATTATTCTGAAGAGATACTGAAGTCAGAACACTTTCCACTACCTTGACATGATACTTTTTCAGCACGAAAACAGTCACATTTTCTGAGTCCTATTTTCTACACATGCTCTTTGGAGTAGTTACACTTGAGTGAACATCAAACATTTGAGTGAGTGAATTCCTATAGTTTTTCGTGCACATACTGTCACACTCACTGTTTCTGTAGACATTGACTAGGTATCTTTACACACAGCAGCAAAAAAACAAAGTATCAATACCTGATGAACTGGACAGAGCACAATCCGCAAGGGCCACTTCAATGAACATCCGAAAGAGATGGCATGCATAGATTCTTTTTATTTTTTTTACACAAGGACTTCCAATAGCAATCCAGTTGATACACAACAATTACCAAATGCACCCATAACAATAATTACGAGCAACTGCGAAAAGGGCGGGAGGAAGTCGATCCTTTTTTTTTGCTTGCATGCTTTGAAAACAACACGAAAAAAGTGTTTACGGTTGGTATCAACATTCAGCCTCCATGTTGTCCACTTGTTTGCAAGTAATCAATTAATTCAGTTGTGTTTTTTTTTGTTTGTCTACATGCTGCACTTTCTACACAGTAGATTCGCTTTTGAAAATTTTTCGTGTCCACATGAAATTTTTCCAACTGACTTGCCTCTGATAATTCTAATCTCTGATTTGTTTTTTCTCCAATTTTTGTTTTTTGTTTTTTAATTTGAACAAAGTACCTTCAATTTGGAGATCGCGATCACGACCATTAAACTAATTCAACCAAATTACTATTCGTTAAAAAAAAAAGTTGCTGTTGCTATCTTATTATAATGGAACCCTGGCCACACTAGAATTAGTTTCACGTTTTATGACTATTCTGTCGGACTTTAGTGATTAGTTTTACATATTTTTTTTTCTATTTTTGTATTGTTTTGTTATACAAAATGTAATCTAGTAATTTGTTTGAAAACTATTCTAATCAATTTTTTTTTGAACATAGGAAAAATGCATTTTTCATCGCGAATAGATACATTTTTAAGTGCAGGCAAATTTGTAAAAGATGGACTCCACCAATGTAATCTCATTTCTCTTTGTTCATTCGCGTTGCTGTCATAAATTTGTCATGAATATTGTTTCATGTGTAATGATGTATCTTTGCTGATTATTATTCATAGAGGGCGTCACGCTGGTTTCATTTTATAAATGTATCTGAAAGATGGTACACCAGGACTGCATGAGAACGTCGTTGTATTCTTTTAGAGGCCTTATTTTTCTTGCTCCTTTGTTTCTTCTTCTATACAAACTTAATGGTTTTCTCAGTGAGTAGCCTTTTTTTGATAGTGAACTTTTATTTGGGGCAGTGCTTTTGGCCGCATTTATTTTTGTCTTGAGACCACACGATGATGGGCTTATTCAATTGTTCTTGGAATGGGTCCGTTTTCACAAACCAAAAATTTTGTTTACATATCTCTCAAGGTCCCTGGAGTCAAATAACATTGTTCCGTGAACGATGCCTGTGTGTGTTGTACGCACGTTCATTTGTAAGTATTTTTTTTTGTCTCTCTTATTTCGAGAAAAAATCAAGCTATCGATTGGTTTAATTTAAAGCGTATTCGCAAAATCAACACCTGAAAGCTTTGTGCTTAATTTTAATTGGTGGTTTATGTTTTATAACAAAAAACACATAGTTCAAGTGTATTATAAGATATAACAACATGCTTTTCTATACACACTGCGGTTCATTAGTTTCGGGACAATACATTGTTTGTGTCAACATGATTTCGAATTGTAAGCCAAATGACCAAATCAAGTTAACCTTGTCAAGTTGTTATTAAAACGAAATTGGAACTTTTGATCGTCAAAAAATCCACCCTTACCGTAAATTTGGCTGTCAAACAAGGCATCAATTTTTGTGGATCTTCCAAAGTTTGGCTTTCGATTGCGGGTGCTGTTCTCGGAACTTTTGCCACTAAAACAGATGTGCCCCTTTTTTTTAACGATCACGCGCGTACAAGGGGTTATGACTACCCTTAAAATGTTGGTACACACAACGCGAATGGAAGGGATCAGGGAGGAAATAGGGATAAGTACTGATGCTTTTTGTTTTTGAATTTGAATTTTTGCAGATTGTAATGAGTGGGAAATACCGAGCGCGGTAGAGCGTTCCACATTCGTGTTGTGCGTTAATAAACGAGTCTTTATACTTGGCATCGCTTCAGGAAACCTAGACATTTCGCAGCATTTTTAGCGATAACGGTTATGTGATCATTTCAACCGAGGTTGTTGTTTCTACACGTACCAAGTACTGAAAGTTTTTCGGCTTCAGCATATTGGAAACGAATATGAAAAACTGAGAGAACTATCATCAGCGAATGAGTATTGGATTGAATGTAGCAGACAGAAGATCGTTAATGAAAATTAAAAAGAGAGTCGGTGACAAGTCGGGGAACACCAGCATTTATGTGGTGGATATAAGACTTGGCACCATCCAAAACAACTTGAATTGAACGTCCCGAAATAAAGTTTCTAATCCATTGTATTAAAGATTCGTCGGTGCCAAATGCACGCATTTTAGACAAAAGGCCATGGTGCCCTGGTTCACCATAAAGATGTAGAAAGTGGTTCCACTTTTCGGTGGGATATACCATCAGTGGACCTTTTGCTACGAAAACCGTACTGCCTGCCATTCAGAAGTTTTCATATTTCGAGATATTTCATTAGCTGATGATTAATCAGCGTTTCCAAGACTTTGGAAAACAGGGACATTGGTCCAATAGGTCGATAATGTGAGGCAAAAAAAGATTCGCCTTTTTTAGGGACAGGTTGGACAAATGATGTTGCTGTTTTCCATCTACTCGGGAAGAGACCAGAAGAAGAAAAAGCTTACGCAATGGTTTAGCCAACGTGGAAGAATACCTCTTCAGAAGAATGGGGGGAATACCATCTAGACCAGCGGATTTATGAATATCAAGATCTTTGAGTACTCTTGCTACTGTACGAGGGCGGAAATAGATCCGTCCCATGGAAAAGTTGACGCGCTCGAGTACGGTTAAGCTACTTCTTGAAGTGTTGACCTGGCGGCAAAATGGTCCGCGAGAAGTTTCTCTTTGTCCACAGAGCTGACAGCTGGAATGTCATTGAAAACGAGTGTTGGGATGGAAGATGAGACACAATTTTTTATATTCTTCACGAACGACCAAAAGTTCTTGCTACCCATGGGACATTGTACCACTCTTTGTCTCAGATTTCGTTCGTGGGTAAATTTTGCACAACGGATTTTGGCATAACAGTCATTTCGAGCTTTTTTGCGCCTTTTTTTTTATTCCGAAAACATAACTCCCTCAACCTTTTAGCTTCTTCACAGCTCGAGTCGTACCCTTTCTCAGCTTGTGCCCTATTTTAAGACAGCGATGTAATGTAGCATAGAAGGTCCTATCAAACGTACGTTTTTGAACGTTTGAGGCCTTTCTGCAACACACTCATCGGCGCGTACTAGTATGGCTTCTGGCCCGGCAGATCAACGATCGACCAATTATTCTCACTGAGGTGAATCCTGGAAAAAACTTAAGTATTTGAAGTCGTGACTCACCATCTCTTCATAGACTTTCAAATGTGCGCTGGATTCCGGCAAGAAGATGCAATATCATGTGACTTCTTCAATCTCATGGAAGATACTAATTGCAACAAGTCTTTTCAGCTGCTGGGATGTGCAGACATCATCGACATCATCGGTCGCTCCCAGCGCGCCGTCCTAGAGACTTTTACAGCAGGAGGACAGGTTAAACGAGTTAGCCGTGAAGTTAGCGGGGACAAGGCCAAGTACATGTTGTCAACAAACAAAGAAATATCTGTCCACCGCATAGGACAAGATGTCACTGTCGGCAACAGTAATTTCGAGGTGGTAAAGAAGTTAACCTACCACGGAAAAAATATCAACTCCTCGTATAACACCTTAGTGGAGATTGAGCGAAAACTGAGCCAAGGAAACCGCTGCTACTTCAGTTTGGCGAAACAAATGGGTTCAAGACTCCAAACTCGAAGGACGAAATGTATGCTCTACAAATCTTTGATCCTGCCACGGCAGAGTAGGTGTTGAGCAATTTCGAGTAAAAAATTCTTCGTCGAATATTTGGTCCAGAATGCGAGGAGGGCGAATGAATGTGTGTGAGCTCGCTTATGGTTGCTCGGCTGTGCTTGTCGGACGGGTCAGTCCTTGTCCTCCTTTCCTTATATCTCCTTCTCATCAGCAAAGAGGAGTCGTGCCAAAAACAGAGAGAGATAGTGGATAGAAAGATGATAGAAAGAAAGCGGAAAAAGGCGGTGCTCAGGGTTACCTTCTTAATGGAGATCTTAGTAAAAAGAACCGGGGCCGACTTATCCTAGCTATCCTTAAGTTATCCTTATTGCAAACAAAAAAAACATGGTTAACCTATCCTTATCCTATTCTACCTTAAACCTAACCTAGCTCCCTAAACTAACTAGCCTAACTGTTATGTGCCTGGCTCGGCTTTTTCTATCTCCCTGGCCAGTTATTTCGGGAGATAGTTCTAAGGTGGACACAGCCCAATCCTGGTCTCAGTCGTAGTCCTGTGGAATTACAATATCCTAGCCTAAAGAATGGACGATCTTCCCCTTATTATCACCAAATGGAACTCACTCGCTCATCATATTGCGATTTTGACGTCTCACCAAAAAGAAACTACATATGTGGAGTAAGGCTTAAAATGATTTTTTTTCTTATTTGTCCACCAATGATTTAGGACTTCAAGCAGATTTAGCATTTAATAAAATGAAATAAAAAAACCAAAAGGAACTCACTCGTTAATTTTTCGATCCCTCGTAGTCCTGTCGGCATCACAAATCTAGAACTGTCACTGTACTTATCATACAAAAACAATTCACTTCATTTTAGAATTACAAACTAAGTCTTATCAAATACCACAATTGAAACTATAAAAAAAAATTCAAAAATAGGAAAACCAAAAAATCTTTTTTTTCATTGTCCAACACTACAACTACAACAACTGCGAACTCTATGATCTGTTACAAGATGTGGATGTAGTCCAAGAAGGCAAAATACGACGACTACACTGACTCGGCCACATTGAGCGTTTGGACAATAATGCTCCAGCAAAGAGGATTTTTGAATCACAGGCCCCAGTTTCGAGACAACAAAAAAGACCGAATCTCGGTCTTAAGGATCAAGCAATCGCGGATGTCAGAGCAATTAGTCTAGATAACTGGACGGCTGCCGTGTCTCATGCAGAGACTCTTCACGAGCCGGGTTCTCCGTTAGAAAGTAAGTTTCTCAATCATTTTGTATTGAAAGCTTATTCGTGTTACATGATTTTCCTATTTAATGCTTTCGTCGGAACAGATGAGTCTGCAACACTGTCGCACGACAAACATCCCTGAACTGCCCAGCCATGGAGCATCTTTCCTTTAGGTTTTCAACGCTTTCGTATAAAAGGCTTTTCAGCTAGTCTATTGACATCCGATGGACTTAGCTTTAAAGTTGCAATAAAGGTTTCCTGGAGGACGAATCTTATGATGGTTGGCCCAAATTCTCCACCGACGATACAAATAATGCCCTGATGAAGGGTTTAATTGAAGAAGACCTCAGAGTGGTACCGGAGATGATAGCGGATGAGCTGGGCTTGAATGCCTTGACTATATCATCACATGAAATATTCGAAGAAGTTAGTTTGATGGGCTTATCAAAATTTAAATGAAGATCGAAAAGAGGCTCGTTTTCGTTTTGCTCAATATTTCTTGGATAAATTTGAAAATGGAGAGTCAAGCTGATTTAATAAGATGATCACAGGTGATGAAATTTGGTTTAAGATGTACGACCCGGAAACCAAAAGCAGTCCAAAGTTTAGAGCCCTGAAGGTGCAAATCCTCCAGTAAAGAGCAAAAAACAAAAGTCAGCGACAAGAGTTATGATGTCAATGTACTTCACTAGGGCGAAAATGGTCGCGCAATCCCGCTTAAAACTTATCAGAATGTCACTGCCACAAGTGTTGCTAATACACCGAAAAAGAGGAGCTGCACCGTTGCTTTTTGCACCACAACAATGTGCCCGCGAACAATACTAAAAACACCAACAATATTCTTGTGCTCTCGGGCATCAATGAAAGTCGCCCATCACTTTATTCTTCGGTTTATGCGCCGTGTGAATTTTGGCTGTTTCCGGATACAAAAAAAAAGACTTGCAGGGAAAGATCTTCACATCGAATGAGGAAATTATTACTGCAGTCAATGTCAAAATCGAAAAGCACAAAAAAAGCGTTTTGAAACCTGTTTTGAAAGATGGATCTATCGGCTGAAGAAATGTTTTTTTTGCAATAATTGGAATTTTGTGGAGAACTTAAAATTAGATAAAGATTTAATATCTAAAGTTAAAGTTATGTTTTATTTTATTATTTAATGAACTATGAGCTAACTTTTGTTGCGGTTATTTGAAAATATAATCACTCCACAATTACAGAAATCTGTCTCTAACAAAAACCTCTTAATTACGCATCATTCTGACTTTCGGTCAAAAAGAAGTCCCTTATTTTTATTGCTGATGAGATAAGAAATGCGTTAGATAGTAACTATCTAACATTTCTAATGCTTCTAGATTTTTCCAAAGCCTTTGACTCAGTCAACAACTTAGGCAGTATTTCAAATTCTCAACACTTTCTTCTAAACTTATTTTTTCCTACTTGAATTGGAGGCAGCAACGAGTAGTAGTAGGCCACAAAATTCTCTCTTAGTGGAGTCTCACAAGGATCTATTCTTGGACCTTTTTTATTCTCGCTCTACGTTAACGCGCTGCCCAAAATTTAAAGACACTTCAAAAACCATATGAATGCGGATGACGTCCAACTTCCTCGCTTAAGCTAACGAAGCCATCAGTCTTATAAATGAAGATCTCAACAATATCTACCCAAGCTCACTTAGACATGATTTTCGTTTAAATGCTGATAAATCTAAGGTGCTTGCTATTCACCGAAAAGTTCAAGACATTCAGAGAGTCCGTTTAAATCATAGTCCCATAGAGTGGGTTGTCTCCGCCAAAAATCTTGGTATGGTATGCTACCCTCATCAAAAATGTTATCAGTAAGAGGTATGGTGGACTACGTACTCTATGGGCCACACAGCTTCTCTGTTCCGCCACCAAAAAAGAATAGAAAACACAAATAGTCTTAAAATATCTCTTTTTGAGCACTTGGCCTCTGAATCAAACTGATTATCCATTGTTTAATGAATTCCATTTAGAATGAATTACATAATTTTATATTCTTATTTTCATTTTATATTAAAGCAACCGTTTATTTATATTTCCTTTCCTTTTTGTATTTTGAATTTTTGTTCACCTCTCCCATTATTGCCATATTTTAAATTAATACAAGTAGAACCTTGCTAAAAGTTGTTAACGTCTAACATGATTTATAAGATTGTATAGTATTGCATTGTATTTGATTAAATAAACATTAACGTAAACATGAACTTATTAATAGTTTAATGAACACGCATATGTCTGGACCCATAACATTTTGTGTTGCGAAAAGTGATTTATTGCCACTTTTTCTAACTACGTCCACTTAAACTATTTCGAAACATTTTTTTCCTGAAAGTGGTGTCTTTTTTCCAATTGCATTTTGCTAATAACCTTAAAAATTAAACGACGAAATTTATTTCTATTTCCTAAATGTCCACCTTAGATATACTTTTTAATTTTGTTACCAAAGTTAATTGCCCAGTCAGCTCTCAAAGCACGATTAATAGCAATTTTTATTTTGTTTCATTAGTGTGTTTACTTTTGTTATACATATAAATAGTTTTTTTAGTATTACAACCCGACGTTTTCATTGCCGAACATTGACTTGTCTGCGGGTTCAGCAAATGTTCTTCCACTGTTCGAATTTTCAATGAGCTACGTAGATACATCTGTATTTGACAATGAGTTTTCATTGAGCCGTTTAACATCCCGTACATTTTATATGACTATGACGCACATTCGCTCCGAATAACTTTTTTTCGTTGCTTAAATCCGAATCGATTTAGATATTCTAACATATGATGCTGAAGCTCTGTGCAGGACTCCACGTGTCGTAAGGATGAGATTAAGAGATCTGATGAGACTGTTGGCATAGTAGAAAAATCTTTGCTTTTTCGCGTTTTTGAAACTTTAGATGTATTTTGATATCTTATTTTTTTGACGGATGCATTTCCGCCATTGGTGTAACCGAATCCGTGTTTTGGTATATCTTTAATAACTCCGAGGTATTGTCGAAATTCTTGCACTTCGAATTTTGTTCTTCATATGACTTTTTGCTTATCTGAAGTACTATCATGGTTTTGGACCTCCTGGCGTTGATTTTCGTACCTAGTCGACCTATTTATAAGTTCTGTTGCAAATATAAGACACTTTAGAAAAAATATAAGTTTAAATCCACGGCACGAGACCGGGGGTCTATCTCGCCCAGTTTATGAGGTAGGGGCAATTTAAAAAAAAAACTACTTTGAAAACAAAATCTAATTGAGCACTTCATTTCAAAATTTTGGAAAAAATTGTTCTAAACTTTTTTCTTCATTTGTTTTTATCAAAATTTTGAGTTTGCATGCGAATTTTTCAAAAACTATTAACATAAATTAATAAATTTATATTAAGGATTAAAGAATAGGCTTCTGGCTTTCAAATTCGGCATAGAACTTTATTGTAAGTGTTGCCGTTGGGTTGTACTATTTTTTTCTTTTTGCATTTAAAACATTTTTTTCTTAAATAGCCCCCTAAAACCTGCTTGGCTTCGACCTCCCTATATGTAGCCGTTGTTATTTTTGGCGCCGAAAATATCGTCCTTGTGATCCCTTCCCTTATTCTTAAAAAAACTTCGATTCTTACGCGTATTTCTTCCGCAAATATTTGTTCGAGAGTTTATTAAAATATATAAATTTTTTTTCAATTTCTACAAACACTAGACAACAAATAAGTTTCAGCGTCAAATGCGACAAAATTTTATGGAATAAAACCAGGATACTGCGTTTGGTTTCCACAAGAGGACAAAAGAAGAAATTGTTTTTTTTTTTGGCAAAAAACTGAAACTGAACTTAATTCAGCGGGACCTCGAAGTAAAAGTATTACCAAATGGAAAAAAGTAAAATTAATTTCGATAATCTGATTATTTAACTAATTTCATTTATAGGTATGGAAAGATACAAAGAAATATGTTAAGGCAAATGCGGGAATGAACCTTAAAACTAAGAATGGAACCTGAGGTGGACCCAATAAAGAGCAGCGATTCTCAGACGCAAAGCAGCCAATTTTCAATATAATTGGGATGAAAGAGGCTGTAGAATTTGTTGCTGAAATGAACACAAAAGAAAAGTGGACCCGCTTGAAAAAATTGTGGCTTCTTCACCTCAAACCAATCAACAAGTGACGCTAAAAAATAAATTGGAGTAGTCCATCTCCTATCCGAAGGCAATTGCAAGAAAAATCATAGTACAGCCTCTGAAGTTCTTGAAAAAGAACTCATTGTTCAAAAGGAATTGCTTGAAGCCGTCAAAGTATGTATCATTCCCTCGACAAAATTTACGATATAAAAAAGCAAAGCCTAAAATTAGAATATGAGAAGCTTGAAGAAACCAAGCGCCACAACTACGTCGTTGAAAGTTGTAGAAAACTGCAAGTCGAAGACAACATTGAACAAAATCGACGATATCAAGAAATCGAGGACGTAGAACCCTTCGGGTTCTTCTTTGCTGGGCTGTAGTGTAGTTTCTATCGCACCAAGAAGACATCTCTATCTACTTTTAAAAACTCTATACGAGAGTTCAATTGAAGGAATCAAGACATGCACCAGGATGGGAAGCGTCGATATACTGAACTCTACATTCGTCATCACAAAGCTGCAAATCATAAATTGCATTTAAATCGAAGAGCACAAATAAGCGAACTTATCAGCATGACATTTAAGCTGTATGTTCCTTTTCTATTATAAAATAAAAGTTTTTTTAGCTGAAGTCGCAATGATCTGAACGTGGGTGCCGTCAAGGTATATATTTCTATTCAATGTGTTTATCCATAGTGGACAAAGCTGTGAGCACCTTACTTAAACTGGATTGGGCCAGGCCAATACTTTGGTCTTTACCAACTCCCGTTTGGTATACTCCTTTAGCAAAAAAGTGCAAACACGCACTCAGTTTCGTTTCACTTTTCCGACTTCGAAGGGGAAATATCGTCTTCGGGGAATTTTTTTCCCCGGGAATATTTAGAATTGAGCTGACTGTATTCAAAATTGTTTCATCAATTGAACAACAATATTGATCATTAAAAAATTATCAATATCACTAGAAATGACTGCCTTTTATTTTCAAATGGTTTCCATGGAGATCGTGGACGCTGCTCTGGTTAATGTTCTTCTGAGGCTTTCCAAATGTCGATGGTTAGTTTTGCCGGGTATATTTTCCAATTCTGACGACAAGCAATAATTCAGAGGATTCGAATATGGAAACTCCGACGGCCAATCTTCTGTTGCTATAAAGCCAGGAGTTCTGCAGGAAAATTCCACCATACTTACACAGAGCGACCGGAAGAATTAGTAGAAGAATGAAAGATTGTGTAGTGGTTTGAGAAACTCAGATGTATTTGGTTTCAAATCACTTCCGTGGGACGGAGGATTTTCGATATGGACCCATTAGTTTTCACCTAATTCGCAGGATTTTGTTGTTATTCTTATTATAATTATTTTTTTACTATTATTATTCATAAGTTTGATGTATGTACTTTGAAAGTTCGGAAGATTTAGCTAAACACCCCGTTGTCAGTGTTATGCCTTCACAGCAGAGCCATCTACACACAAACCACAATTTTGACAACACATGCTAGGAATTAAGCGGATACAACAACCACTACAATAACGACACCCATTAATCAAGACTACTATCGCTGGTCGACCAACCCACTGGTGACTGGAACAGATTCGAAAAACTAGACCACTCTAGGAATCGAAAATGGGACCAATCAATTGAAAGACAGGCGCTCTACCAACTCAGCTGTATGACTTTTAGTCTTGTTCAAAGTTGCTCACATGCTGAAATCCCAAAAAAAAAAATCAACAAAACGATTAAAGTTCCACAAACTGCAACAAAATCGTTTGAAGTCCCATAGACTTCATCGAAAAATGTTGAAGTCTCAAAGACTTCAAAGTGACTTCAATGTAGGCAGTGTAGTTCTAAAGACGGGAATGCAATCACAAGAGTAGTCGCAAAGACTTATCCAGTCAAGACTTCAAAAAGAATGTGAGATTGCAATGCTGAAGTCTAAATTCCAAAGCGAAATCAAGAATTCAAAATGCAAAAGCATGAAGCTAAATGATTTCTTTAACATCTTTGTATGGATCCAGTCTTAGATCTTTGATGGAAAACTATAAATAAGGTGAACTTCGAGCCAGTTTAATTATTGTTTGCTCTAAGAAAAGATAAAACATGCCCTACGACAACGCTACTTTGTATTTGAGTTAACTTTTTTTACCGCAGTTTAAATTCCAGTTTACTTGAAACCACATTAGCTTACGTAAAACGCTCTCCTTGTCAATATTTTAATTGTGTTATAGGCGACAATTAAGTCACCCAGACATCCTTCATAAATTATTTAATAATACGCATTATCGACCAGAAAAACTAGTCAAAACAGTTTTCCCGGCCAACTTTTTCATTTCATACCATTGCCGTGAGACAATTTTCATTACTCTTAGAAGTAAATTATTCCAATGCTAATCTTAAATGCACGAAAAAAACGCAACAAATTTGCATGCTTAATTTAATACAATCGATAATTTGTTTACGACAAAATAATCCAGTAAAATAATTTCATTGCGAAAACGCTGCGCTGTCGAATCTGCACTCGAAACTGCACACAACGTAATTTTCCAAATGAAGCAATTTCGCAATTACTTTGTATTGAGTTAGAAATGAAACAAAAAGCAAAAGTAAACAGAAACAGAAACAGAAACCGCCGAAAAAAACACAAGAGAAGGAGAAAGAAAAACAATCAAAAATGCACACGAGCGAACGCATATCTATTGCAACTTAAAAATTCGAACAATGTGGGTTTTATGGTAAAATTTTAGCTTAATTAAATATTTGCCCGAGTCCGTTCCGTTGTTGTGCTCCTAGCCCCGCACTTCTTTCATTGTTAACCTTTCGACAGAGAGACATAAGCTCACGACATGGGGACACTTTTCTAACCATGTGCGCTTGCGGGGCTTCCGTACGAGTATGTGTTAGATACAGATACTTCCTTTGTGTGTTGCATCTTAGGTGCTGGCTGGCTCACAGCACCTACAAGTCTCATATACCATCGCATTATTGGTTTGGGGAGGGAGGGCATACATATAACGCGCAATCGCTGGAGCCGATTCCCCGCCTTCGAATTGTCGTCGAACGGTGCCAAGTGTTCCAAGTGCTGCCCTCCCATTGGCCGCCCACCAAGAAAGCCTATCTTCTCGAGTGGAAACGAAAAACGAACGACAAGCAAAGAGGGCACAGCAAGTAGGTGGCATGGTTCTATTGTCCCCTCCGACTCTCAAGTGCTGGTTGTTTGTGTTTCGCACAGATACAATAAGGCTTACTGGAAAACTGGTTACAGCAAAGTTCCTCTCTTTGGATGTTGAATGTTTTTCGGCAGTTTCCACTCAATTATGAGTGAGTTTTTTTTGTCGCCGCTCTTTTCTTAGGTTCCACTTGTTTGGAAAAATTCAATTTATTGGATTTTTTATCACGCAATAGTTCAGCTTGTTGTGAGATGAAAAACGTGCTACTCATGCTATTAATGCGAGAGTGTCCACAAAAACGTGTTACCTAAATTGTTTAGCAAAATTCTCGTCGGGCTTGAAGCTTGAAATTCGACATGTAGTCAGATAGGAGATGAGATGTGAGAATGAAAAAAATTGGTTTAGGTGCGATAGGCTTGCCCTTTTAGGTCCTATTTTATTTGCACCCATCATCAACTTTACTTTGGGTTATGAAAGAATCCAAACAAAAATGAAGATACAATTTTTTTTAAGCTTTAATTAATTAATTTAAACCAATTAATTTCAAAGCTCATACTATTAGAACGCAATAAGGAGTGGAACAAGAAACTTGAAACTCTAGAAAAAAATTCAAGACCATTCTGGAACATAGTCAAAATCCTAAAAAATATTGGGTTTGCAACTAAGTAATTGCGGACTTCACTCAAAGATGACTTAAGTAGAATTTTAAGGTTTGTTGACGTAATCGAAATGTCAAACACATTTTGTTATTTGATAGTTGGTATTTCAACTGTCAATCAGTAAAAAAACATTTTGACCGGTTGTGTAGTTTTTGTTTGGCGTCTGTAGAAAAATGGAAAATCAAAACGTACCATTACGTCATATTTTGTTTTTTTTTATTTCCGGAAAGGAAAAAACGCGTCGCAAGCTCACAAAAAGTTGTGTGCAGTTGCTGGTGACGCCAGTGTCAAAATTGGTTTGCCAAATTACGTTCTGGTGATTTTTCACTCAGGGATAAAAAAAAGCTCAGTTGAAGTTGATGACGACCAAATCAAAGCAATAATCGATTCGATGCAGACAGTCCAGCAAAATTTCGCATAAAACCCCTTGATTTTCAAATTTCCATATCTGCGACAAAAATCGCTTGTTTTAATCAAAATTTCTGAATTTGTTCCGGGATATCAGTAGACATGAAATTGTATAGCTTAGTTCGAGTTTTCAGAAATTTCATGAAAAAAACGCATTCCGAAGTGATGGGCTATAGCCCAGCAAAATTTCGCAAAAAACCCTTGATTTTCAAATTCCATATTTTCGACAAAAACTGATTGTTTTAATCAAAATTGGTGAATTTGTACCAGGCTTTCAGTAATCATGACTATCTATAGCTAAGTTAACGCTTTCAGAGATTTCACGAAAAAAGCGCTTCCCGAAGTCATGGGCTATAGTCCAGCAAAATTTCGCAAAAAACCCTTGATTTTCAAATTCCCATATTTTCGACAAAAATTTATTGTTTTAATCAAAATTGGTGAATTTTTGCCAGGCTTTCAGTAATCATGACTATCTATAGCTAAGTTAACGCTTTCAGAAATTTCGTGAATTTGTACCAGGCTTTCAGTAATCATGACTATCTATATCTAAGTTAACGCTTTCAGAAATTTCATGAAAAAAGCGCATTCCGAAGTGATGGGCTATAGTCCAGCAAAATTTCGCAAAAAATCCTTGATTTTCAAATTCCCTTATCTTCGACAAAAATTGATTGTTTTAATCAAAAATGGTGAATTTATGCTTAGATATGCGTAGCCATGAATATCTATAGCTTAGTTTACATTTCTAGAAATTTCATGAAAAAAGCGCATTCCGAAGTGATGGGCTATAGTCCAGCAAAATTTCGCAAAAAACCCTTGATTTTCAAATTCCCATATCTTCGACAAAAATTGATTGTTTTAATCAAAATTGGTGAATTTATGCTTAGATATGTGTAGCCATGAATATCTATAGCTTAGTTTACGTTTTTAGAAATTTCATGAAAAAAGCGCATTCCGAAGTGATGGGCTATAGTCCAGCAAAATTTCGCAAAAAACCCTTGATTTTCAAATTCCCATATCTTCGACAAAAATTGATTGTTTTAATCAAAATTGGTGAATTTATGCTTAGATATGTGTAGCCATGAATATCTATAGCTTAGTTTACGTTTTTAGAAATTTCATGAAAAAAGCGCATTCCGAAGTGATGGGCTATAGTCCAGCAAAATTTCGCAAAAAACCCTTGATTTTCAAATTCCCATATTTTCGACAAAAACTGATTGTTTTAATCAAAATTGGTGAATTTGTACCAGGCTTTCAGTAATCATGACTATCTATAGCTAAGTTAACGCTTTCAGAGATTTCACGAAAAAAGCGCTTCCCGAAGTCATGGGCTATAGTCCAGCAAAATTTCGCAAAAAACCCTTGATTTTCAAATTCCCATATTTTCGACAAAAATTTATTGTTTTAATCAAAATTGGTGAATTTTTGCCAGGCTTTCAGTAATCATGACTATCTATAGCTAAGTTAACGCTTTCAGAAATTTCGTGAATTTGTACCAGGCTTTCAGTAATCATGACTATCTATATCTAAGTTAACGCTTTCAGAAATTTCATGAAAAAAGCGCATTCCGAAGTGATGGGCTATAGTCCAGCAAAATTTCGCAAAAAACCCTTGATTTTCAAATTCCATATTTTCGACAAAAACTGATTGTTTTAATCAAAATTGGTGAATTTGTACCAGGCTTTCAGTAATCATGACTATCTATAGCTAAGTTAACGCTTTCAGAGATTTCACGAAAAAAGCGCTTCCCGAAGTCATGGGCTATAGTCCAGCAAAATTTCGCAAAAAACCCTTGATTTTCAAATTCCCATATTTTCGACAAAAATTTATTGTTTTAATCAAAATTGGTGAATTTTTGCCAGGCTTTCAGTAATCATGACTATCTATAGCTAAGTTAACGCTTTCAGAAATTTCGTGAATTTGTACCAGGCTTTCAGTAATCATGACTATCTATATCTAAGTTAACGCTTTCAGAAATTTCATGAAAAAAGCGCATTCCGAAGTGATGGGCTATAGTCCAGCAAAATTTCGCAAAAAATCCTTGATTTTCAAATTCCCTTATCTTCGACAAAAATTGATTGTTTTAATCAAAAATGGTGAATTTATGCTTAGATATGCGTAGCCATGAATATCTATAGCTTAGTTTACATTTCTAGAAATTTCATGAAAAAAGCGCATTCCGAAGTGATGGGCTATAGTCCAGCAAAATTTCGCAAAAAACCCTTGATTTTCAAATTCCCATATCTTCGACAAAAATTGATTGTTTTAATCAAAATTGGTGAATTTATGCTTAGATATGTGTAGCCATGAATATCTATAGCTTAGTTTACGTTTTTAGAAATTTCATGAAAAAAGCGCATTCCGAAGTGATGGGCTATAGTCCAGCAAAATTTCGCAAAAAACCCTTGATTTTCAAATTCCCATATCTTCGACAAAAATTGATTGTTTTAATCAAAATTGGTGAATTTATGCTTAGATATGTGTAGCCATGAATATCTATAGCTTAGTTTACGTTTTTAGAAATTTCATGAAAAAAGCGCATTCCGAAGTGATGGGCTGTAGTCCAGCAAAATTTCGCAAAAAACCCTTGATTTTCAAATTCCCATATCTTCGACAAAAATTGATTGTTTTAATCAAACTTAGTGAATTTGTACCTGGATATCAGTAGCCATTAAAATGTACAGCTTAGTTTACGTTTTTAGAAATTTCATGAAAAATGCGCATTCCGAAGTGATGGGCTATAGTCCAGCAAAATTTCGCAAAAAACCCTTGATTTTCAAATTCCCATATCTTTGACAAAAATTGATTTTTTTAATCAAAATTGGTGAATTTGTACCTGGCTTTCAGTAATCATGACTATCTATAGCTAAGTTAACGCTTTCAGAGATTTCACGAAAAAAGCGCATTCCGAAGTGATGGGCTATACCTCAGCAAAATTTCGCAAAAAACCCTTGATTTTCAAATTCCCATATCTTCGACATAAATTGATTATTTTTATCAAAAATGGTGAATTTATGCTTAGATATGCGTAGCCATGAACATCTTAAGCTTAGTCAACGCTTTCAGAAATTTCATGAAAAAAGCGCATTCCGAAGTGATGGGCTATAGTCCAGCAAAATTTCGCAAAAAACCCTTGATTTTCAAATTCCCATATCTTCGACAAAAATTTATTGTTTTAATCAAACTTAGTGAATTTGTACCTGGATATTAGTAGCCATGAAAATGTACAGCTTAGTTTACGTTTTTAGAAATTTCATGAAAAATGCGCATTCCGAAGTGATGGGCTATAGTCCAGCAAAATTTCGCAAAAAACCCTTGATTTTCAAATTCCCATATCTTTGACAAAAATTTATTTTTTTAATCAAAATTGGTGAATTTGTACCTGGCTTTCAGTAATCATGACTATCTATAGCTAAGTTAACGCTTTCAGAGATTTCACGAAAAAAGCGCATTCCGAAGTGATGGGCTATACCTCAGCAAAATTTCGCAAAAAACCCTTGATTTTCAAATTCCCATATCTTCGACAAAAATTGATTGTTTTAATCAAACTTAGTGAATTTGTACCAGGATATCAGTAGCCATGAAAATGTACAGCTTAGTTTACGTTTTTAGAAATTTCATGAAAAAAGCGCATTCCGAAGTGATGGGCTATAGTCCAGCAAAATTTCGCAAAAAACCCTTGATTTTCAAATTCCCATATCTTTGACAAAAATTTATTTTTTTAATCAAAATTGGTGAATTTGTACCTGGCTTTCAGTAATCATGACTATCTATAGCTAAGTTAACGCTTTCAGAGATTTCACGAAAAAAGCGCATTCCGAAGTGATGGGCTATACCTCAGCAAAATTTCGCAAAAAACCCTTGATTTTCAAATTCCCATATCTTCGACAAAAATTGATTGTTTTAATCAAACTTAGTGAATTTGTACCAGGATATCAGTAGCCATGAAAATGTACAGCTTAGTTTACGTTTTTAGAGATTTCACGAAAAAAGCGCATTCCGAAGTGATGGGCTATACCTCAGCAAAATTTCGCAAAAAACCCTTGATTTTCAAATTCCCATATCTTCGACATAAATTGATTATTTTTATCAAAAATGGTGAATTTATGCTTAGATATGCGTAGCCATGAACATCTTAAGCTTAGTCAACGCTTTCAGAAATTTCATGAAAAAAGCGCATTCCGAAGTGATGGGCTATAGTCCAGCAAAATTTTGCAAAAAACCCTTGATTTTCAAATTCCCATATCTTCGACAAAAATTTATTGTTTTAATCCAAAATGGTGAATTTATGCTTAGATATGCGTAGCCATGAACACCTATAGCTTAGTTTACGTTTTTAGAAATTTCATGGAAAAAGTGCATTCCGAAGTGATGGGCTATAGTCCAGCAAAATTTCGCAAAAAACCCTTGATTTTCGAATTCCCATATCTTCGACAAAAATTGATTGTTTTAATCAAAAATGGCGAATTTATGCTTAGATATGCGTAGCCATGAACACCTATAGCTTAGTTTACGTTTTTAGAAATTTCATGGAAAAAGTGCATTCCGAAGTGATGGGCTATAGTCCAGCAAAATTTCGCAAAAAACCCTTGATTTTCGAATTCCCATATCTTCGACAAAAATTGATTGTGTTAATCAAACTTAGTGAATTTGTACCAGGATATCAGTAGCCATGAAAATGTACAGCTTAGTTTACGTTTTTAGAAATTTCATGAAAAAAGCGCATTCCGAAGTGATGGGCTATAGTCCAGCAAAATTTCGCAAAAAACCCTTGATTTTCAAATTCCCATATCTTCGACAAAAATTGATTGTGTTAATCAAACTTAGTGAATTTGTACCAGGATATCAGTAGCCATGAAAATGTACAGCTTAGTTTACGTTTTTAGAAATTTCATGAAAAAAGCGCATTCCGAAGTGATGGGCTATAGTCCAGCAAAATTTCGCAAAAAACCCTTGATTTTCGAATTCCCATATCTTCGACAAAATTGATTGTTTTAATCAAAAATGGCGAATTTATGCTTAGATATGCGTAGCCATGAACACCTATAGCTTAGTTTACGTTTTTAGAAATTTCATGGAAAAAGTGCATTCCGAAGTGATGGGCTATAGTCCAGCAAAATTTCGCAAAAAACCCTTGATTTTCGAATTCCCATATCTTCGACAAAAATTGATTGTGTTAATCAAACTTAGTGAATTTGTACCAGGATATCAGTAGCCATGAAAATGTACAGCTTAGTTTACGTTTTTAGAAATTTCATGAAAAAAGCGCATTCCGAAGTGATGGGCTATAGTCCAGCAAAATTTCGCAAAAAACCCTTGATTTTCGAATTCCCATATCTTCGACAAAAATTGGTTGTTTTAATCAAACTTAGTGAATTTGTACCAGGATATCAGTAGCCATGAAAATGTACAGCTTAGTTTACGTTTTTAGAAATTTCATGAAAAAAGCGCATTCCGAAGTGATGGGCTATAGTCCAGCAAAATTTCGCAAAAAAACCCTTGATTTTCAAATTCCCATATCTTCGACAAAAATTGATTGTTTTAATCAAAAATGGTGAATTTATACTTATATATGCGTAGCCATGAACATCTATAACTAAGTTAACGCTTTCAGAAATTTCATGAAAAAAAGCCCATTCCGAAGTCATGGGCTATAGTCCAGCAAAATTTCGCAAAAAACCCTTGATTTTCAAATTCCCATATCTTTGACAAAAATTGATTGTTTTAATCCAAAATGGAGAATTTATGCTAAGATATGCGTAGCCATGAACATCAATAGCTAAGTTAATATTTTCAGAAATTTCATGAAAAAATCGCATTCCGAAGTGATGGGCTATAGTCCAGCAAAATTTCGCAAAAAAACCCTTGATTTTCAAATTCCCATATCTTCGACAAAAATTGATTGTTTTAATCAAAAATGGTGAATTTATGCTTAGATATGCGTAAATGAACATCTATAACTAAGTTAACGCTTTCAGAAATTTCATGAAAAAAAGCCCATTCCGAAGTCATGGGCTATAGTCCAGCAAAATTTCGCAAAAAACCCTTGATTTTCAAATTCCCATATCTTCGACAAAAATTGATTTTTTTAATCAAAATTGGTGAATTTGTACCTGGCTTTCAGTAATCATGACTATCTATAGCTAAGTTAACGCTTTCAGAAATTTCATGAAAAAAGCGCATTCCGAAGTGATGGGCTATAGTCCAGCAAAATTTCGCAAAAAACCCCTTGATTATCAAATTCCCATATCTTCGACAAAAATTTATTGTTTTAATCCAAAATGGTGAATTAATGCTTAGATATGCGTAGCCATGAGCATCTATAGCTAAGTTAACGCTTTCACAGATTTAACGAAAAAAGCGCATTCCGAAGTGATGGGCTATAGTCCAGCAAAATTTCGCATAAAAACCCTTGATTTTCAAATTCCCATATCTTCGACAAAAATTCATTGTTTTAATCCAAAATGGTGAATTTATGCTTAGATATGCGTAGCCATGAACATCAATAGCTTAGTTAATGTTTTCAGAAATTTCATGGAAAAAGCGCATTCCGAAGTGATGGGCTATAGTCCAGCAAAATTTCGCAAAAAAACCCTTGATTTTCAAATTCCCATATCTTCGACAAAAATTGATATTTTTAATCAAAATTGGTGAATTTGTACCAGGCTTTCAGTAATCATGACTATCTATAGCTAAGTTAACGCTTTCAGAAACTTCATGAGAAAAGCGCTTCCCGAAGTCATGAGCTATAGTCCAGCAAAATTTCGCAAAAAACCCTTGATTTTCAAATTCCCTTATCTTCGACAAAAATTGGTTGTTTTAATCCAAAATGGTGAATTTATGCTTAGATATGCGTAGCCATGACCATCTATAGCTAAGTTAACGCTTTCACAGATTTAACGAAAAAAGCGCATTCCGAAGTGATGGGCTATAGTCCAGCAAAATTTCGCAAAAAAACCCTTGATTTTCAAATTCCCATATCTTCGACAAAAATTCATTGTTTTAATCCAAAATGGTGAATTTATGCTTAGATATGCGTAGCCATGAACATCAATAGCTTAGTTAATGTTTTCAGAAATTTCATGGAAAAAGCGCATTCCGAAGTGATGGGCTATAGTCCAGCAAAATTTCGCAAAAAAACCCTTGATTTTCAAATTCCCATATCTTCGACAAAAATTGATATTTTTAATCAAAATTGGTGAATTTGTACCAGGCTTTCAGTAATCATGACTATCTATAGCTAAGTTAACGCTTTCAGAAACTTCATGAGAAAAGCGCTTCCCGAAGTCATGGGCTATAGTCCAGCAAAATTTCGCAAAAAACCCTTGATTTTCAAATTCCCTTATCTTCGACAAAATTTGGTTGTTTTAATCCAAAATGGTGAATTTATGCTTAGATATGCGTAGCCATGAACATCTATAGCTAAGTTAACGCTTTCACAGATTTAACGAAAAAAGCGCATTCCGAAGTGATGGGCTATAGTCCAGCAAAATTTCGCAAAAAAACCCTTGATTTTCAAATTCCCATATCTTCGACAAAAATTCATTGTTTTAATCCAAAATGGTGAATTTATGCTTAGATATGCGTAGCCATGAACATCAATAGCTTAGTTAATGTTTTCAGAAATTTCATGGAAAAAGCGCATTCCGAAGTGATGGGCTATAGTTCAGCAAAATTTCGCAAAAAAACCCTTGATTTTCAAATTCCCATATCTTCGACAAAAATTGATATTTTTAATCAAAATTGGTGAATTTGTACCAGGCTTTCAGTAATCATGACTATCTATAGCTAAGTTAACGCTTTCAGAAACTTCATGAGAAAAGCGCTTCCCGAAGTCATGGGCTATAGTCCAGCAAAATTTCGCAAAAAACCCTTGATTTTCAAATTCCCTTATCTTCGACAAAAATTGATTGTTTTAATCAAAAATGGTGAACTTATGCTAAGATATGCGTAGCCATGAACATCAATAGCTTAGTTTACCTTTTCAGAAATTTCATGAAAAAAGCGCATTCCGAAGTGATGGGCTATAGTCCAGCAAAATTTCGCAAAAAACCCTTGATTTTCAAATTCCCTTATCTTCGACAAAAATTGATTGTTTTAATCAAAAATGGTGAATTTATGTTTAGATATGCGTAGCCATGAACATCTTAAGCTTAGTTTACCTTTTCAGAAATTTCATGAAAAAAGCGCATTCCGAAGTGATGGGCTATAGTCCAGCAAAATTTCGCAAAAAACCCTTGATTTTAAAATTCCCATATCTTCGACTAAAATTGATTGTTTTAATCAAAATTGGTGAATTTGTACAAGGCTTTCAGTAATCATGACTATCTATAGCTAAGTTAACGCTTTCAGTGATTTCATGAAAAAAGCGTATTCCTCAGTGATGGGCTATAGTCCAGCAAAATTTCGCAAAAAACCCATGATTTTCAAATTCCCATATTTTCGACAAAAATTTATTGTTTTAATCAAAAATGGTGAATTTACGCTTAGATATGCGTAGCCATGAACATCAATAGCTTAGTTAATGTTTTCAGAAATTTCATGGAAAAAGCGCATTCCGAAGTGATGGGCTATAGTCCAGCAAAATTTCGCAAAAAAACCCTTGATTTTCAAATTCCCATATCTTCGACAAAAATTGATTGTTTTAATCAAAAATGGTGAATTTATGCTTAGATATGCGTAGCCATGAACATCTATAACTAAGTTAACGCTTTCAGAAATTTCATGAAAAAAAGCGCTTCCCGAAGTCATGGGCTATAGTCCAGCAAAATTTCGCAAAAAACCCTTGATTTTCAAATTCCCATATCTTCGACAAAAATTCATTGTTTTAATCCAAAATGGTGAATTTATGCTTAGATATGCGTAGCCATGAACATCAATAGCTTAGTTTACCTTTTCAGAAATTTCATGAAAAAAGCGCATTCCGAAGTGATGGGCTATAGTCCAGCAAAATTTCGCAAAAAACCCTTGATTTTAAAATTCCCTTATCTTCGACAAAAATTGATTGTTTTAATCAAAATTGGTGAATTTGTACCAGGCTTTCAGTAATCATGACTATCTATAGCTAAGTTAACGCTTTCAGTGATTTCATGAAAAAAGCGTATTCCTCAGTGATGGGCTATAGTCCAGCAAAATTTCGCAAAAAACCCTTGATTTTCAAATTCCCTTATCTTCGACAAAAATTGATTGTTTTAATCAAAAATGGTGAATTTATGTTTAGATATGCGTAGCCATGAACATCTTAAGCTTAGTTTACCTTTTCAGAAATTTCATGAAAAAAGCGCATTCCGAAGTGATGGGCTATAGTCCAGCAAAATTTCGCAAAAAACCCTTGATTTTAAAATTCCCTTATCTTCGACAAAAATTGATTGTTTTAATCAAAATTGGTGAATTTGTACCAGGCTTTCAGTAATCATGACTATCTATAGCTAAGTTAACGCTTTCAATGATTTCATGAAAAAAGCGTATTCCTCAGTGATGGGCTATAGTCCAGCAAAATTTCGCAAAAAACCCTTG